>JAWNND010000956.1:0-534002 GCA_035043265.1 Drosophila testacea | reverse complement strand
CTCGCTAACCCCCGGCTCGCTACGCTCGCTGAAATCTCGGGGAAAAATGTGAAGTGAAAATAGGAAACATTTCTCACAGCTATAGCCACCCCTTATGTCATTTCTAATTAGATAGCGGGAATTGTAAATTCAATTTTTCCCTGTAGTTGGACTTAAGATAATAGTAATAAGTAGTACTTTATATAATATAGAGAATTTACATTTTCGCTGCTCGCTGTTTTAAAGTTTTCGCTGCAATTGGATTATTGCAGCAAGAGCGAGTAACAGTGCCATATACTGAAAATTGATTTTGAAAGCCGCAACACAAATGAATCGTTACACCCCCCTCCCCCTCCCCCACCCCTTGTCCATCTTCTTTTGATTGTTTATTAATAGCATTAAAAGCCACTGTTCCTATGGCAGCTATACGATATAGTGATCCGATCTTGACCAAATTTTTACAGAATGTTACAATGAGTACGAAATCCATAATCTGTGAGTTTGGTTGAGATATCTCAAAAATAACAAAGATCTTCATACAAAGTTTTAATTTGCATCTGGTTGTTCCTATGGCAGCTATATGATATAGTGGTCCGATCTTGACCAAATTTTCTCAGGATGTAGCAGTGAGTACGAAATCCATAATCTGTGAGTTTGGTTGAGATATCTCAAAAAATAACAAAGATCTTCATACAAAGTTTTAATTTGCATCTGGTTGTTCCTATGGCAGCTATATGATATAGTGGTCCGATCTTGACCAAATTTTCTCAGGATGTAGCAGTGAGTAAGAAATACATAATCTGTGAGTTTGGTTGAGATAGCTCAAAAAACAAAAAAATTTCATACTAAGCAATTTTGACCTTTGACCCCCCATTTTAGCCCCTTCCAGTGGGGATATCAAAAAATCCCGTCTTATTGCACGATAATTATGTCTCAGCTATGTTGTGTAAAAATTTCATCTCAATATCTTGAACCGTTTGGCCTACAGCGTGATGACTAAGTCAGTCAGTGAGTCAGTGAGGACAAAGAGTTTTATATATATAGATTTTGGGGGGTTTTTAGGTTGCTCGTATAATGTGGGTTATTTACTTTGTTTAAATGTCAACCTTGTGCGGGAGAAATTAAATATAAACAAAAAGTGTTCCGCAATCCCTGCTTACTAAATGTGAAAGTACTGTTAGGCTTACACTGCGCCACAGAGTTTATTACAGAGTGTCAGAGGAGCTTCCGAAAATGTAATTGTCGATTTTATAGCCCAAATGCACCCCTGAGAACCTAGCATACCTTTAAGCCAATGAGTATTTAACATCAAGAGGAGAAATGACGGCTGTTAAATAACAGAGGCAGTGGAGTTTGGAGACAGAATCTAACAGAATAATGTTAAAAGCCTGTGACGCGCCGAACATCTATGGCCGCTTTGCGGTTTTTTGTTTTGGTTTCTTGTTTTGCTTTGTGTGTACCTACAAAACGTATGATGAAAAGTTGCCACACTTCATATTATATTGTTGTTGTTACAAATCTGAGTTTTGCCTATTCCAAAGTTGATTCAAAGCAATGCCCTCAGCCTGCGTTTACCCTAATGTTTACCTAAAGTGAAATGACATCATATTAAGTAAATGCGTGCAATATTTGATTTAATAAATTTTTAACAATATTATTATTATATAAAATAATATTTAATTTAATTTTATATATTATTTGATTTACAAATGCTGCATATAAACAATTGCATTAGTCTCTAAATTCTTATAATATAAAATATTTTGAATAGTTACAAATTGATATATGTACATATAATAAGAATTCATAATATTTATCATACTGCTTAATATAATGTTCTAGAAAAATTATAAATATATTATAAAAAGGGTATCTGTAGTCGAGTCAGGTATCGGCAATGTCGAGTCGCAGGCAGTATCGTAGCTAGCTCATACACACAGATGAATTTTAAACCATCTGTGTGATTTTAAATATTGATTGCTTCGAATCAACTTTGAAATAGGCAAAGTTCAGATTTGTAACAACAACAACATGATACGAAATGTGGCAACGGCGCATTTTTGGTCATCCGCCAGACGCTGCCACAAAACAAAAATGCAAGGCATGCGTCTGATCTCTGTTAACTAATAGAGTTTCATTAACATGGAACTGTTAAATCCCATTTGGCGCGGCACAGCCGCAAGCCAATTCTGTTAGCCAGTCAATTCCACTCTTCTTGTTACTTACTTATTGATAGCAGCAATGAGTATTTAACATCAAGAGGAGAAATGACGGCTGTTAAATAACAGAGGCAGTGGAGTTTGGCGTGTAAAAGTGGGTATATACAGAATCTAACAGAATAATGTTAAAAGCCTGTGACGCGCCAAACTTCGATGGCCGCTTTGCGGTTTTTTGTTTTGGTTTTTTGTTTTGCTTTGTTAGGTACACACAAAACGTATGATGAAAAGTTGCCACATTAGTAAATCAAATAATATATAAAATTAAATTAAATATTATTTTATATAATAATAATATTGTTAAAAATTAATTCAATCAAATATTGCACGCATTTACTTAATATTATGGCATTTCACTTTACTCGCACATAACACCCGATTAGAGTAGGGTAAACGCAGGCTGAGGGCATTGCTTCGAATCAACTTTGAAATAGGCAAAGTTCAGATTTGTAACAGCAACAACATGATACGAAATGTGGCAACGGCGCATTTTTGGTCATCCGCCAGACGCTGCCACTGAGTGCACAGAGTACTCACCAAGCAAAGCACAAATCATAACAAAAACGCAAAGCATGCGTCTGATCTCTGATAACTAACAGAATTTCATTAACATGGAACCGTTAAATCCCATTTGACGCGGCACAGCCGCAAGCCAATTCTGTTAGCCAGTCAATTCCACTCTTCTTCTTATATACTCATTGGATAGCAGTTAGAGCTGAAAAATATCGATATTTTCGTGTATCGAAGTTTCGAGGTTTTTGGTGAAAAAACATCGATATATCGAGTTGAACCTAACCCCTTAAAATGAACCAGCATATATCCTTTGTGATTTTTTGTTTAATACAACTTGTATTAAATCAAAAATCTCAAATACATAATGCTTTTAGAATGACTGAGCTCATGGTTTTCAAAACTTAAAACAAATTAAATATGTAACTTGAGTATAAATCAAGCTAGCGCTTTCTAATTGACGACTGTTCGTACTTTTTCTCAAGGTACGGTAGTATCGAATTAGTAGTAGTTTTTGGAAGTTCACTTATTGTCAAATTAGGGTAAATATTTTTTAAATGACTAAGCAAGTTGGTGGTATTGCCACTTGTCTTATACATTTTAGCACATTTGATGCACACAGCAGTCTTTCCATCAACACACTTATTAAAAAAGTTCCACAAGGATGATTTGCCATACTTAGTCCGTTTCCTTCTAATATCTACCTCCTGATCACTGTCCACTTCATTTGTGTCCACATTACTGGAGCCTACATATGTAAACACAAAAAAATATTTCGTAAGACATTTGCATTCGACATTGCAAGAAAACTTGCATACCTTTTCCCGCTTTTTTCTTTTTTGAGATGAAAAAAAATATATCGAACATCGGAAAACATCGGTTTAAAAATATCGATATATTTAAAAAGCTGAAAAATATCGAGGTATCGACATGTCGTCGATATTTTTTTCAGCTCTAATAGCAGTCACTAAACTATCGATAAGACAGCTTTATTATCAATACAACACAGCACCGTCGATTGTTTATTTATTATAAAAAAAGCGCGCATTTTTACAATACTTACAGAAAATTTTCAACGAAATAAAATTAATTGTACAAATATATAACAATGGCACTTTGGGTAGATAAATATCGACCTAGAGAATTATCCAAATTGGATTACCACAAAGTAAGTTACCGCAAAATAAAAAAAAAACGAAATATAGCGACTGATGTTAATATTTAGGATCAAGCCGAAAATCTCCGAAATCTTTGCAAGCAAAGCGATTTTCCTCATCTTATGTTCTACGGCCCATCGGGAGCTGGAAAGAAGACACGTATTATGTGCCTGCTGCGTGAAATGTATGGCATTGGAGTGGAAAGACTCCGCAACGAAACGATGGGCTTTACTACGCCTTCGAATAGAAAAATCGAGGTAATGACCGTCAGCAGCAATTACCACTTGGAGGTAAATCCGTCAGACGCCGGCATGTACGATCGGACTGTTGTTATAGACCTGATCAAACAGGTGGCACAGACTCACCAGATCGACATTAACGGTCAGCGGGAATTCAAGGTCATTGTTATTTCTGAAGGAGATGAACTGACCAAGGACGCTCAACACGCTCTGCGTCGCACCATGGAGAAATACGTGGCCACTTGTCGTATAATATTGTCGGTAAATTCCACCTCTCGTATCATTCCGGCAATTCGATCACGTTGCCTGGGTATTCGTGTGGCTGCTCCTAACGAATCGGAAATGACGGCTGTGCTCCAAAGCACGTGCAAGCGAGAGGGTCTCGTATTGCCGCCCGAGTTGGCCAAACGGGTGGTGGATAAATCTGAGCGCAATTTACGACGTGCACTGCTAATGCTAGAGGCATCTAAAGTCCAGCAATACCCGTTCACCGCGCAACAGGAAATCGCAGACCTGGACTGGCAGGTGTATTTACGAGAAACGGCAAATCAGATCGTGAGTGAACAAACTCCCGCCAAGCTGGAAAAGATCCGCGATCGTTTGTATGAACTGCTCTCCCAAGGAGTACCGCCAAATCTCATATTTCGTGGCCTCGTAGAGCATCTGGTCAACAATTGCGATATGTCAATCAAAGCTAAAACGCTAGAATATGCCACACAATATGAGCACCGCATGCAAAACGGCGCAAAGCACATATTTCATTTGGAAGCCTTCGTAGCTCAGTTCATGAATATCTACAAGAAGTTCCTTTCCGAACTGGTAATGTCAGATGATTTTTAATTGAATATTATTTGTATTTTTATTATTATTATTAAACGAGCAAAATTAATGATAAGCGCTCATCCGAAAATCTGCTGCTGTTGCCGATTTTGTCTTTCTGTTAGTATAGCTAGCTTCATTTTATCTTCTGTGGTGCGCTTGACAGTCTCAATGTATCTGGCAACTTCTTCCTCCAGCTTGACATGTGCCTGTAAAGGATAGAAAGCGTTGAAATAATTTAACGAGATAAAAAAACATAGGATAAATTGTACCATTTCATATTCAATATGTTCCTTGCC
Organism: Drosophila testacea; assembly: GCA_035043265.1. Taxonomy (NCBI): domain Eukaryota; kingdom Metazoa; phylum Arthropoda; class Insecta; order Diptera; family Drosophilidae; genus Drosophila; species Drosophila testacea. Next base: position 528,783 of record JAWNND010000956.1, on the reverse strand, counting down.
ATTGATCTTCAAGCCATGCAGTAGCAGATCGATTGTATTGATGGGAAATGAGAGTTGTGGATTCGTTACATTTACCGAATGTTGAAAATCGAAATATTCACTGCCTGCTCCCAACATGCCGCCAATCATCTCGCACGCCAATTCGGTGGCCTCTAGCAAGCGATTGTGCTTTACATACAGAAGCAATAATTCCCTGGAGTTAGCCAACTTGTAGGAGTCGTACAACCATTGGGGAACAAACGTATTCATCGTAAGTATGCGGTTAACTACAGCTTTTCGGATAAGAGTCGATTCATTTAGTTCATTGTCGACTACGAGCTTTTGCAGCAAGGACCAGGCCATGTCGGCGGCGTTGTTGCGATGCGCAAGATCTTTAAAATAGTTTAAAATTCAATTGATATTCAATAATAAAAACTAAACAAGTTAAGCTTTCTACCTGCTAAGTCATTGTTTTGCAGCCAAGTCCAAGCATCCCTGGATTTATCCTCGGTGGTGCTAACACATGCGGCTGCAAGACTCTCAAATATTGGCAGCACAGAGAACTGGTACCCACGGGCAAGTTTCAGCGCTGCTGTATATAAACCACAAGTAGCCAAAAGATATGAGAGCTCCTCAGCACCAGCCAATTCGTAGGCCCCCACGTCCTTTCGATGATACGACAGTTCTCTTAGCGCCTCCGTGTGCAGCAGCTCCCGGCGTATGTCAGCTAATTCCAATACAACAACATCTTGGCCACATCCATTTTCCTCTCTGGGTATCTCTTCGTTATTGTCTTCCATTGGTATCTTCTCGTCTCCAATTGTCGGCTTAGCAATCCATCTATACCGCGTATCGACCAGATACAAGCAATTTATGCAAACCAAAAGTGAGGAGCAGCGCTTTTGTAAAGCATCGGGAGCATCGCTATCCACCTGCAATCTCATGGCCTGCTCGTACATAACAGTCGCAGCTATGGAAGAATAAATATTATATATTATTGTATTTATTATTATGTATTATTTACCCTTGCGCATGTTGCCTTTGTTTGCATGGAAAGCATAAAGAAAATTGTAGACTTCATTTTGATCGATGCTTAGGGAGCGTGCACGGGATTCCACTATGTTTTCAAATTCCTCTTGTAAACAATTGTAAGGCAACTGCATAAGGAGATCAAACCGCTTACATTGGAATAGCACGATAACCAATTGACGCAGACAATCCTTGCGTCGTGAGGTATCAGCATTATAGACTAAAGCATGATAAGCCTCCTCGTAATTGCCTAGTTGCAAATGATTGTTAAATACAATCGATTGGAACATTGGCAACTGTTGATCATCCACATGCAGCTTTCTCATTGCCATATGGGCCAACTGAATAATATAATCGGATGCCGAATGTTGTTCAAATAACTGTATAACTTTTAAATAATAATGCACCAAAGCCAGTTTAAAGTCCTCTTTTGATGGCACAATATTTTGTCTGCCTCGAATGCCTTCTAGCTTTGAATAGAGTGGTGTATTTTTCAAAATTTGTTCGAACAGAAAAGGTTCCTTCAGGACATTTTCTGCAACTTGCTCAAAGAGGAAAATAGCTTTTTGCGGCTCACAGCAATCAAGAAGGGAAACTGCTAGCATAAAGCAACCTTTAATGGAAATAAAAATAAATATTGAAACACATGTCACATAATGTATTGGCAAGTACATACGTGAAATGGCTTTCTCGTCACACCAGCCAGACAATAACCGTACATAGTCCTGAATTATAATGTGATGGCAAGTACCAAAAAGCCACTCTGGGAATATATCATTCCAAGCTTCAGGCCAGCTGAAATGTACTGCAATTAGCAAGACATCCAAGAATAATTTAAACACTCAACTTACAGTATCTGATTAATAAATCCAACCAGTTGGAGCAATGTCTGACTCATTGATATATGATCCAATGGTTGTTTGGGATCCTTAAACAGCATGGGTAATGCGCTAAATAGTCCCTTTGATTGCAGAAACAAGCACAACAGCGTTGTCTGGCTATTCAAACGTATTTGGCTGGAATAGGGACGAGTATAGCCGCTAAAGAGTTGTGCCCGCGTTAAACGCTGAATGGACACCTCACTGTACATAAATAATTCAAATTTAATTAATCTCACATTAGGGAATTAATAAGTGCGCTTACAAGTTAACTGGCGTATTAAGAGATATTGGCGTTTCAGATATCCAGACAAGGGTATAATAAGAGTTCAAGAAATTAATATTGTTTTTGATGGAATAGTTCTTGGGACCAGCCTGTCCATTAATAATATACTGCAATATCAAAAGGTTGCGGCAAACGGCAAAGCTGTAAAGTACCTCATTAATAAAAAAAACATCATAAAATATACTATTAAAATGAAAGGAGACTAACCGTATCATTGCCATTTGTTTGACAGTCTCGGCTAGAATAGAAATTCCATACTCACTGCCGAACAATGCTCCAGTTGACTGCAAGAAACGTGTCGACTTTGAAAGACCTCCTAAAAATAATTGAAAGAGTGTATTTATAAGAGATAAATTATTCAAAGTATAAACCATACTTGTGGGCTCGGGATAAGCGTCTTGGTCAACGATGGCAAGTAAATCTAGCAGCATATGAACGGCAGCATCCAGGTGTGTTATTGTCTGTAACTTTTGCTGGATTTGGTCGATGCAACGACGTGGCAACGAAACAACATTGTAGTCATCTAATTCATCATCGCCTGCAGTTATTTGATGCAATAAATTGACAATCACATTATCATCACGTTGATACAGTTTTTTATTCATCACAATTTTGATATCGTCAGTTAGAAATTTCTCCAATTGAGTGATAACCTTCATAAGTTGTACAAAGCTTATTGCCTCTATTAGATCATTGCGACAATAAGATGCCACAAAGGCTGTCACATCTTCCGTGTGCTCCTCCGCGAGCATTAGATGTTCTAACATTTCACACGGACGCAGCAAAGCAAACGATTGTCTACGAACAACACAAACAACATCCATTGCTCCTAGTACAGCTAGACCTGTCGGCTCCGATGATTTAATGTGATATTGTTCACAGCAAGAGTAGAAACGATCCCAGAGTCTGGTTGCAATTTCTAAGTATTCCTCATCGCTGACAACGAAATCCTTTAGCTCCATTTGAATTTCATCCTCAACAGCTTGGGCCACTTGCTCCTTAAGCATTGTTAATGTCAATTGTTTCATATCGAATTGCAAGTTAACCCGTCGGAACATCTTTAAAAGTAAAGCGAAGGAATCAGCCAATAAAAATAAGCTTATGGGCCACAGAATTAGTAAATAAATATAAGAAACTTACATAAAGTGCCTTGGTGATCACATTAGAATCAAAACGACCTGGGTGAAATATATACGATGTGTACGCCTCGCGCGGATCAACGCCATGATCTATGGTCAGGCAACATCGGTCTGGCGGAGGCTCCAATGCAGCCGTAACCCATTTAATTCTTTTGTCAGCACCCAAGAAAATCGCCGATACGTTAAAATCACCCTCTGCATTGCTGGAAAGCGTCCAAATATGCGAGGCCGTTGCATCAAAGTCAACCAAATCCATTTGAGGAGCTGGCACTTTGTGTTGCACAGCTAAACTAATATTTTTCGCATTCGTCTCGGCCAAGTTGCAAACAATGCTGAGACAAATAAATTCTGAACTTCTTTCGTGCGGCAAAAATACGCAAAAATTATGCTCATCTATTTTACGCATCAAACTATTTTGTGCTGGAATAAAAAAATATCATTAACACTTTTCTTTTGCAGAGCACTGTAAGATACCAAGAAACACTTATTTGACAATGATATACATACATAGTAGACCAATTTTGTTCAACATGAATTTGTCAATACACAATCTGTGAGCTTGATCGAGATGTGTTAATAACAGCTAAGTGTTTTATACTAATGGTAAATATGCGACTAAGATTTTTCTTCGATAAAAACGGAAACACTAGTTTGCTTAGAAACATCGCCTAAACTTTATCACAATAATTACTTCCGATGCAATGTCTTGAAAATTCTAACTTACGTCCTTGAACTCCTTGCGTCTCGGCACAGCTAAGTGTGGCTATATTATGTAATGTGGACACTGACCACAAACGGAGCTCATTATTCCGATAAAGCACCACAAGAAACATCTCTCCCTCAATGTGACTGAATGACATGGAAACAGCAGCCTCTATATTATCACCTCGTCCGCTGCAAACATAATTAAAACATTGAAAGGAAATTAATTTAATCAAAACATACTGCCCTTTATAGACTTACGTTAAAGCTCCTTTTATGTTGGATAGAAATCGTGGCATTAAATTGGATTCCTTCACCTCGTGCGATATTGTGTTGCCCGTGCGACAATTCATAACGTAAAGCATCAGCTTTGTTTGATAATCGACGACAAATAATGCCTCTTCACTATCTTGAGACATGTCAGAAGCAGCGAGGTGTGGTACATTAATTGCCATACTTCCATCTAAAACATAAAATGTGCTGCGATTTTTTAAATTCACGTTGGCATCATAGAAAACTGAATGTTTTTGAGCATCCTCCACTGCGGTTCCATTACTTTGTACGGGAAATACAATGCGATGTACACTGCTGACGGTGACCACCAATAAAGTAATAAAGTTTTCCTGCTCGGATAGCGAAACATTCAGTACTGCGGAATCTGTAAATCGTAGACGAAGATGGTTCTGCAGAAACGTCACATCTAAACTGACTTCGGCAAGTTCCACAATATCCTGATATGTGCGCCTAAAATACATATATGTTTGTACATATGTTAGTAGTCAGTAAATAATAGGCATCAAATAAATGCGTTGCCAATATGTTGGCTGGGTATTAGCAGGTTTTCTTTAATGTGGAATCAACAGCAAATGCTCACCAATATATGAAGCGGTTCCTATTTTGGATGTTTCCAATCTTACTGTAGCAAAAGCTACCCGATTTACCAAATGTCTTTATGTCCTGCAACGTACTTTGTGTGCCTAATTGTGCAGAAAATTGCTCAAAATTAACAAATATCGTGGCATCTCATCTGGCGTCTATAAAGCTGCTCAGCTTACCTGTATTTATTTCGACCTCGTTCCATTCCTCTGGGGTCAAGTTTCGAGGTATGACCTCGCGATAACTCATATTAGCATTGTTGTCCATCGCGAATAATATTTTTGTTAATTACAAACAAAACATTCAGGATAACCCAAATTTAACACACACACAAAAATTTATGTGCACCGGCACAAAAAAATGCGCGTGTTGTCGATTAGAGATTTATCGAAACGAGCAGCATTTACTTGTTAAATAAATTTCCTATAAGATAGCATTCCGGGATATTTTGTGAACTCATTTTCCTATGAGATAACGTTTCCACGATATTTGCTTGCTATATACCCTGTTTATACTGAGCGAAAAGTTTGAAAATATTTCACGAATATGTTTGAAAAATTCGTGTATAAACACTATTACATTTATTTGAGCATCACATGAAAGTTGACTATGAATTCAGACACAATGCGTGAAATGGTAACTTGCAAACATGTTGAGCAGAACTAAATTCATATATTTGCAAATTTATTAATATAGCCATATATAAATACTGTGCACCTTTGTCGTTCGGAAAAAATTAGCTTGCTGTTTACATTAAGCTTGTTTATGGGCAAAGAAGCCGTTGCCCATATTTAAAATGATGTCCAGATCTGTCAGCATTGCAACTTTGTATTCGTGAATTTCTTCTGTGCTGTACAAACAGGGGGCAATTTTCATTTCGCGAAATTAGAAATACGTGAAATAGTCCGTATAAACGTAGTAATAATTTCCCTTGAGATGCCGCGGATATTTGATGGAATACTTTTCTACAAAATGGCGGTAAAATAGCTGACTTGGCAACACTAACAACAAAACACATGGCTTTTGTTTTCATTCGAGCAAAAATAAACATTGGATTCTTTTACTTTATTGAATCGTGAAAATGGCTGACCAAGGCAATGGAGTAGCTGAGACATATCAAAATAAGGAGGACGATATTTTAATCTGTTTGCCTGGCGACCGCCTGTGTCGGGTGGAAGATAATGTTATAGTAGGAGAAGGAACATATGAACAAGCCGGCTACATTTATGCCTCGAAATCTGGAATAGTCAATATAGATGAATCCACTGAAACGGTATATTGCTTTCATTATTATTTATATTTTAACTTACATGTTTTCGATTCCAGTGCCAAGTTGTGACTGTGCATAAACCAGGTTTTCATTTAACCATCCCGGCAACTGGAGATGTTGTTACCGCCCGTGTCCTGGTGACTACGCCTAAATTCGCAAAGTGTGCTATATTTTGTGTGAGAAATATCTTACTGGAAAGCAGCTATCGAGGTGTGCTTCGGAAGGAAGACGTGCGTGAAACTGAGAAGGATCGCGTGGACATTTATAAGTCATTCAAACCCGGCGACGTCATATTGGCACGTATCCTTAACCAGATGGAACAATCATTTACGTTAAGCACCGCTGAGGCTGAGCTTGGAGTTGTTATTGCTTATGCCAGTGATATACGAAAGACTCGTATACCTATGGTTCCAATTGGTTGGGGTGAAATGCAATGCCCAAAGACAACGATTAAGGAATCTAGAAAAGTTGCTAAAGTTTTGCCGGAAAGTTCAATAAAGTTACATACCTAGATAAAACAAAAGGTCTATGACTATTCTAATTCTAATTAAATTGGCTTCGTGTTATCAATTATGTTCTATTTACCCAAACAATTATTAAGGCAGTTGTCGAAATCAACAAATATTGAACTATGCCGCCAACGAAAATTACATCGCGTGCTAAAATCTCAAACTAATTCAATCTAAATATGTAGGAAACAGTATGTAGGTCCGAGGGTCAATGACTAAGTTTATGCTATAAGTGTTACAGGTGTGCACTACAAATACTTTTGGTTTGCGTGAACGGACTTACTACCTACCCTTCAGGACCATCTAACAACCCCGCCAGCAGAAACTTAGTCCAATGCAGAGGGATGGACAGCCAATAACTGTTTGATCGATAGAAGCTCAACTCGTTATGGCGATTACAATGCCGGTTAATATTCAAATCAAAATAAATAAAACCAATATGATATTTAAATGAAGCCAGGAATCATAGCAGTTGTAGCAGACATTGTCTTCGCATTCCAAATGTCAGCCATAAAATTCTCATTCACAACATAACAACAGCGTGAGTAAGGACGGCGATAACAGGTCATAATGGTGCAGATATCACAAACGGAGGAGGACATTAAAATTTCCATTGAACTTAATAGGCTAGTGACCCGAAAGCCGGACGTTGTCCTCCTACCGCAATATCTTAAGTTCAACAATCCACCAATATTCTTTGAACGTCACCTGGCCCAGGAGATTGATGAAATGGCCAGTTTTTGCCGCATTTTCAAGCATGAGGCTCGCATTGTTTTAATCAAAAAGCAGCCAGGTATCTGGCCAGAGATGTTCCAAAATCTGAGCAAAGAGGCTTTAATGCAAAAACGTCTTGAAATTGCCGATCTAATTGTGGAACGCAATAAAAAACGAGATGAGATGGCACTGGAGAGATACGAGAACAAGCGACGTGCTGAAATTGAAAAGGAAGTCAGGCGCGAGGGTGACATGAAAGACCGCGTCAAGAAATTTCAAGAGAGTTCATGTCACGAAGCTCTCATGGTGGGTGTGCGCAAGGAGACCCATGTGAAGAATGGCACAACTCATGGAAACACCAATGACAACCACTCCAACAACAAACAGCAGCCGGTAACGGACTTTCGACAGCCAACTCCAGTGGTGAGATATCAACCACCAATGGCTATGTCGGCGGTGCGTGGCAATGGACGCATCAGTGTGTGCTTCTCCAGTGAACACAAGCGGGAAACTCCGAAGCGTGAGTCTCAAGATGGCATCCAGATGCCATTTACCATACACGACAAAGCCAATTGCAATCCAATGGCCAAAGAAAAGACACCAATGGAGACGCTCGATGAGTGAAGGGCCAGAGTTGATGAATCCTATTATAAAAAGTGTGTGTATATATAACTTTAACACTATGTAACTATCGTATTACTTAAATAAACACAAGAGAGAGAGTACACAAAAGTGTTCAATTGGAATATTTTTATTTTAAATAAGATAAAATATACAACAATTATTACAATATGCATTCCCATTATGTTTTAATAAGCTTTTTGTAAACAAGAAATAATAAGTGTTATTTTATGTAGATGAACGTAGCGATTACATGTTTAGCAGAAATGTTCTTTAAGATAATGTTATTTAGAACATATGTATATATTTATATAGATGTGTATAGTTGCACATGTAAGTTAAACGATATATATTTTATATATTGCGGTTTCATAGCGTGCTTTAGAATGCTCAAGACTTTTCAGTTATCTATATTATGTAGTTTTCATAACTATTTACAATCATCCTAAACTAATGCTTGTTGTTTACAAATTGTCTGCTCTTTTCGTATATTTGTATATATAATATGCCTTTTTCTACTTTTACATTTTTTAATAATCATTTTGGATTCGAGTTTATAAATTTATATATTTTTAAATATCCAAATACCATCTCAATAACTACATACTTATGTGTTTTATATAATTTCTTCTTCTCCTTCCCTTTGGCTCAAAGGAAAAACAAGAAAATAATAATAACCAAAGACAAGATATAGCAATATTCCTTAGTTGCATCAACGAGACGAGTATTAATTGCCTCACGAGGCTTAGGCTTAGCCATGCTAAGAATACGAATACAAATACGTATAGTTAAATATATTTCTGATTCCTTTAGCAATTTTGTGTTACATATATTAACCATAATTACTCTTGGTATGTGACAGCATGTAAAATATGTACAATTCTTTTAATATTTTGATTGAAGGTTTAGTGTTTAGTAATTATGTACGCTCGTATATAGAAATACTCTTAAAATGTATGGTAAAAAAAAGCTTTGGCGCTTTGAAGTAATCCAATTGCATTCAACAATGCATTAATTATCTTTGGAGTTACTTTTTCTTTTTATTTTTTGAAATCTTATCCGGCTTGACCGAAGCCATCAGGGATCAAGCAGAGGTCTCGTTTGTTTCCATCCAACCCTCGCTGTCGTCTTCACTATCCGAATCCTCCGACTCCGATAGCTCGATGGCCACACGTCTGGCCAAGATCGAGGCAACATCCAGCATAGCCGTGTTGCGTTCAATTTCCTTTAGCTCGGACTTTTCCACCTTACGCAATATGATGCCTGAAATAATATTAATATGGAATAATTGTGTTATACTTTGTTAAACTTTTACTTACCATCTCTAATCGCTTTCATTAGATCGTTTCGTGGGTCAGGGTATGGTGGCTGCATCTTTTTGGCGCTGACAATGTGCGAGCCACCATTTGGCTGGGATAAATGCAACTCGCCATTGGCCAACGCCTTGGGCATAATTTGGTGTGGATGGGGTGGCATTTGCATAGAGCTCATGCCATCATCAACAGGCGGTGGTGGTGGTGGCGGCGGTGGCGCCACATTAGGTGGCGACATTTTTGGTGAGTGCTAAAATGAGCAAAGAAAACATATGAGATATGTGGGATCTATAGGCACATCATTCACATTTCACACATTTTAGTTGGAATTACATAGATAAAGACATAAAATAACTAAAACAAACCAAAAATATAGCGCAGGCTAACTTTGGCGTGCCAAAATTTGGATACCCTTGCAGAGCCCTGCATAAGAGGTCAGATTTTTTGCAAAATGTTGATTGGGAACCGATCGTTCATATAGCAGCTATATAATATAGTATTCCGATTTGCGCCAAATTTGGTCAGCCTGTTTGAAACTATGCCAAACATGGTTAAGATATCTTAGAACAATTTTTCATACTAAATGTTGATTTCGAACCGATCGTTCCTATGGCAGCTATATAACATAATATAGTATCGAATTTTAACCAAATTTGGTAAGGATGTACAAAACTATATCAGACACGCAATCTGTGGGTTTGGTTGAGATTTCCTGAGAAACAAAAAAGGTTTTCATATTAAAAATTGATTTTGAACCGATCGTTCCTATGGCAGCTATGTGATATAGTTGTCCGATCCGGCCGGTTCAAGTTTCATTAAGATAGCTTCAAAACTGAGAGACTAGTTTGCATAGAAACAGACAAACAGACAGACAGACGGACATGGCTATATTGACCCAGCTCGTCGCCCTTATCAAGAATATATATACTTAAAGGGGTCTGTGAGGCCTCCTTGAATGCGCTTCACATTTCGTGACAAAATTATAATACCCTCTGCAAGGGTATAATAATCAACAAAATTATCCAGAATAGGGATAAGGAAGAGCAAAAACTAGAAATTCAAATAAAAACATTTTTGCCCTATGGAAGATGTGGCCCCTTAGTTCCTCTTTTTTTGGCTTATCAGTAAAATTATAAGATTATCTAAATTGAGCGTGTTATCTCTCAGACTAAAAAATATTGGGAAAATGTACAAAATATTGGGAAAATTTAGATAATGAAGATCATTAAAAGTATCTTTGATTTTAGTAGAAGAGAGAATATATTTTTTAGACGCACCACTTAAAAATACAGGATGAATACAAGCATGTATTCGTAGAGCTCAGGGACTATAAAGGTAGGAGATAAATATGCTGTATATCTTAGGGTGAAGCGATAAACACTTTTTTTACACCCTGTACTTAAAAAGAATACAAATGGGTCTATAAAGTTTGTGCAAAAAATAGTTGTGCGTAACAGGTAGAAATATAAATAATATAAATATATACGTTCAGCTATATATTGCAATAATATTCCAATAAAACAATGCTAGTGCCTTGATTTTTCGTTTATTTAATATACACTATGGTCCGAACCTGTCCTGAAAATTTCATTCGAATCGGATGATAACGCGGAAGTTATTCAACTAACAATGTTACGGGCAAAGGAAGAAGAAGAGACGCTTGCGACCTCTGTGTTTATCAACTGATATCTTCGTAGTGGCGCCATCAATTGAAATTTCTGGTGAACATCATTAAAGAACAATCTATAGTGCACGCGTTGCACTCGAGCAATTTTTAATTGGTGACTTTCACCATTTTGCTTTTCGCCAGTTTTTGCTTTTTTCCATAAGTACAGGATCTCCTACTGTTGAGCTTGCTCCACCGTAGCTTACTGCATTTTTTTTGTCTCCTGTATTGTTAATCGTTGACCCAAAATAAATTAATTATGTGAGCAAAAAAAAAATCATATTTTTTGAACATCATTTTGGATGGCGCAATGATTTTTGGACATTATTTTGGATGGCGCAATGACGTTTTTTTTCGCACCCTAAAATACATAGGTATATCATGTATAAAATTGAAATTGATTAAAATTGACGCTATAAAGTACAAACCTACCGGGGTGTTTTTTAAGGAATTATGGGTCTCTTCATTTCGGGTTCTCTTGACTGTAGTCCTTTCTATTAGTTTAATTTTCGGATTGTCCTAGTTTTTTTATTCCCAATTTGTCTTTCCCAATTACATTACTCGTATGTTTGGTTAAATTATTTTAGACAATTAAAAATATGCAGTAAGCTACAGTAGAGCATGCTTTTCAGTAGGAGACCCAGTACTTTTTGAGTGAAAAGCGCTCACTATAGATTATTATTCAATGTTGCGTACCATACAATAGATGGCGGCACTACGAAGTTAAGTTATTAAACACAGAGGTCGCTAGAGTGTCTTCTTCTTCCTTTTGCCCGTAACAATGTTAGTTGAAAAACTTCCGCGTTTATCATCCGATTGGAATGAAAATAGTGTATATTATATGTGTTTACCAATAATCAAGGCGCTAGCATTAAAGGGGCTCTTGTAATTCGACTTCTAAATTTTGTATTTTATTTTCCGGGGGCGTATGGAATCAATGGGAGATATAGATGATCCTACATACCAAATTTGGTGTCTTTAGCTCTTATAGTCTCTGAGATCTAGGTGTTCATATTTTCGAAATTTTGAACAGCCGCATACTATCTGTTTATTATCCTATCCGGATAAAACTTTCAGGACAGGATTGGACTAAAAAGGTTATCATGTGCGCCAAAAATTATATTGCTAGCATTAAAGGTGCATTCGTAATTTGACTTTGAAATGTTGTTTCAAATTTACGGGGGCGTAGGGGGCCTGGCAAAATTCTAAAACAAACTTGATCGATGCAAGATGTAGATGAACCTACATGCCAAACTTGGTGTCTCTAGCTCTGAGATATAGGTGTTCAGAAAAGGGACAGATGGACAGACAGACGGACATGGCAATATCAGCTCGGCTGTTGATGCTGATCAAGAATATATATACTCTATGGGGTCTGCCAAGCCTCCTTTTGCCTGTTACGCACATTTTTTTGCACAAACTTAATAGACCCATTTGTACTTTTTTAAAGTACTGGGTCTAAAAATTAAGATATCTTAACCAAACTTTGTGTGTTTGGTAGAGTTGCAAAACAGACTGACCAATTTTGGTTCGAAACGGACTACTATATCATATAGCTGCCATAGGAACGATCGGTTCGAAGTCAACATCTAACTAATTTTATAAAAAATCTGACGGTTTATACAGGGCTCCGCAAGGGTATCCAAACTTTGGCGCGCCAAAGTTTACTTGCGCTATAATTTTAATGTAGAAACCAAAAAAGTTAAATCCTGTATTTATGGTAAAGTAACATTTTGCAATTATGATTTGCTAAATTTTAAAAGGGAGTAAGGTATCTTTATTTTTATAAATACATACCTGATCGGGCACTGGCGGCGGTGGTGGCAAGTCGCTCAGCGAGTTTAATTGGTTGCTGTTCGTCATTGTCATGCTGTTGAATGTATTGTTTAATTGTGCCATGACCATATCATTAGCATTCTGAGCACTGTTGCTGGGCGCCATCAGCGGAGATCCAGCTCGCGATGTGCTGTTGGTGCGACCAAGTAGCTTTGCCGCCATGTGACCGCTAGCAGCGCCATTCATGGCTGACAACGGAGACACTGCATCCGGTACAGGCGGCGGCGGTGGCAATGCATCCCGGCTCGTTGACATGCTGCGTCCACGTGTAGGCGTATTTGCGTTTGATGTTGTTGGCGTGCCACCGCCGCTGCCATTCGAAGGTGGCGCCGGTGGAGGCTGTGATGGTCGCGGCTTATTACGTGATGGTGTGCCTGGTCCATAAATCGGTTCCGGCGACAATGCACCCTGTCCACTCTGCCCATAAATCGCATGCGACTGGTGATAGAGTGCTCCGTCATACATTTGCTGTTGTTGCTGCTGCTGCAGATGCATCTGTGGTGTGCCCGACATGCCATTCGTTCCATATGCAGCGGCATATTGATTAACTGCCGTCTGAGGAGTGAGCTGTTCATAACCAGTGCCATCTATCTGCTCCGACTGATAACTACGCCGTAGTTCAATCGAATTGGGCCTCAGTGGCCGTGTGTCGTAAATGCCCATGTCTACAAAATTCACAAAATCAATATTAATATAATCGTATTGATTGAATAGTATAAAATTAATAGTGTACAACCAAGAAACTCCAATCAAAAAGTAAAATGAAAAAAATAAAAACCATTAAAAAAATATACAAGTAAAAACCAGAATAAACAATTATGGCAAGCAAAAATTTTAATTCTAACGAACTTGATATTGAGAATGCAAAAATAAATTTACATCTGAAATGAATAATGAAAAACGTCGCGTCTTGTGCGATATGTTAAATCATGTTAAATTACTTATTATTGTGAGCAGGGCTGGGAATTGCAAGACCAATGCTCCTAGCTCTTATGATCTTCAAAAAAACTCAACATTCTCGAAAGGCAAAGAAATCTTATATAAAAACGATCTAAATTTTACTTGACAATAAAAAATGATTAGATAAATTTAATTGTTTTTTAATCAAAATTTACAAATTGTCTGCAAATATATCGATCCCAATTTTCGAAAATAACGTAAACGCCATTTTTTTTTAGAAATTTGTTCTTGTTTTTCTTTCTTGTTGTTGGAAAGAACTGTTCTTCTTTCCATTACGCATCATCTGTTAAAATATTAGAGCTTAAATTCTTATAGATCCGCAATTAACTGCAAGCCTATCCATAGATAAGCAGGAAAAGCCCTGTCCTGTAAAATTTGCTAATTGGCGCTTTCGTTTTCTTCGCAAATAGGCAACGATATTATTAGAAAGATTTGAAATTTGTAAAATATCAAGTCTCTTTCCAATTTTTCTACTGTTCTTCTAAAAGGTAGAAAAATATTGATTGAAATAAACTTTAAAGTGGAATTCAAAACACTCATATATTAGTCGTCACCATCACTCTGTCAAAATGCAAGTGCAATTCCGAACCCCGATTATGAGTTTTAAAAGTTAATGAAAACAGAATTAACAAGAGTGGCGATTTCTTTTATTAACAGCGAAAATAGCCACAAATGGACATGTGGGAAAAATTGTGGGTTTGCTTATCTAAAAATATAGCGCAAGCTAACTTGGCACGCCAAAGTTTGGATACCCTTGCAGTACACTGTGTAAGCCGTCAGATTTTTTAAAATTTTGTTAAATGTTGATTTCGAACCGATCGTTCCAATGGCAGCTAAATGATATAGCAGTCCGGTTTAAACCAAATTTGGTCCGCCTGTTTTACACAATGTGTATGTTTGATCGAGATATCTTCAGAAATAAAAAATTTTTTCATACTAATTGTTGATTTCGCACCGATCGTTTCTATGGCAGCTATGTGATATAGTTATCCGATCCAGCTGGTTCCGACATATGTACTGCGTACAGCAAAGAGACGGACCTGTACCAAGTTTTATTAAGATAGCTTTAAAACTGAGAAACTAGTTTGCACAGAAACAGACGGACATGGCTATATTGACCCAGCTCGTCAATGCGTTACACATTTCGTAACAAAATTATAATACCCTCTGCAAGGGTACAAAAAACCAAAACCAAAAACAACTATGTGTAGGATCAGAGCGAACAATAATAATTCTAACAGTGGCTTTGCTATTGGAAAAACTACAGCTTGTGTAAATTTATTTAATAATTCCAATTGTAAACCAATTAATTTGAGTGTATTTTTAAAAATTTGGAGTATAATTATATTTTTTGTGTAGTATAGAAAACGAAACCTGATTAAATGATTCCATTAACCGTATGAATCATTACTTAAACGACGCGATAAAAAAAAACTTTAGAAGAGCGTTCAGTATACATGGATGATGTATAGCATACACTGTATACATCAATTATTAGTTATATAAATATTATTAGGGGAACTATAGTGGCAAGTGATAGTTGTTGTACGATAGAGAAGTAGATGAAGGAACATTTACAGACTCAATTACTGTTGCTCTGACCTGTAATAGCGATAGCCGTTTGCTTTGTAAGATTACTGTTATTCTCCAAATGTGAGAGCATATTATAGGGCTTAACAGAATCTGGAAATGAGATGATCATGCGATGTAACGGTGTTAAACTACTTCAAATATTTATAGTATACACAAAACTATACTTATTACAACAAAGAAACGCAATACACATAACAACAGATCTCTTAGAGATCCTTAATGAATCGATAAATTTGTAAGATAACAATAAAATCCAAAATAAAGTTTCGCCTTCAGAGAGCCAATTAAGTCAACTTTTGTTTAATTTAATTTATGGCCTACTGTATGGACTATTCTCTTAAATAAATGGCGTGCTTTTCGAATATTCGCTTGATACATATGTTAATGTAATATATTTATGCTGTAAAGCATTAACATTTACACCGTTCAATAAACCTAAACTCGAAGTTCTGATATTTATAAATAGTATCTCTGGTTCAATGAAGTGGTATAATAGATAACCAAGATGTACTATTTATATGTGGAATAAGAAATGTACAAATGAATGAATTATATCGATTTGCAAGCTAGCGAGCGATTTGCAAGGAAATTTAATAAATTTCTTTAGGTACAAACAATTTGGATTAACATTTCTAATATGTATTTTGACTATGTAATTTTTTGTTGTTGTTGTAAACCAAAAGGAAAGCCAAGAGAGTGCGCAGTTCAGTGATG
The DNA here is from genome assembly GCA_035043265.1 of Drosophila testacea. Taxonomy (NCBI): domain Eukaryota; kingdom Metazoa; phylum Arthropoda; class Insecta; order Diptera; family Drosophilidae; genus Drosophila; species Drosophila testacea. Next base: position 512,698 of record JAWNND010000956.1, on the reverse strand, counting down.
CATTTATCTGCGGCGCGACGCTGATGCCGTACCTACGTCTTGGACCATCGGATTATCGATATTTGCCAGTATGCGATGCTGTACGGGTCTTCGACGCGCCAGAGTCCCCATCTGCAAATCGCTGTCGGCGATTACAGTTTGGATTTCAACTAGTTGCGCTAAATTGTGCATACGGGTAGTACATAATTGGTCGTTAAAAATGTGCATTCAATATGACATATGGATATTAGTCTGAATGTTCAAATTAGCTGCCAAATTCTAATGCAGCTCATTTAAATTATTTTGAATTAAATCAGCCACGCTCTCAGATCTAATTTATACAACTTTGAAATTTCCATCAAATATTTTCAGCGACGAACTGATATTAACATTAACATTATGTTCAGTAAACATTTAGTTAACATTTATTCGGAATCCTCTTTTTTGTCTCTAACTGTTACAATTCTTGTTGTTTTTGACTTGACAGAGATATATTTTTTTAATTCACACATACACTTACATCACATTCTATTGTTTCCTAATACATATTTCATAACTATTATCACTAACCAATGAAAGAATGAATGAATGAATGTATTCATTGGTTAGTGCTATTAACTTATGATTGCTATACTTACTGCCATATCCGCCCTCTTCATTGGACATTGCATTGGGTGTTCGATAGATAACATTGTTGGGCATTAGAGTTTCGCCATGTCCTAAGGCGATTTGTCGTTGCTTTTCTCGTGTGTTGTGTGGCGTGCGAACACGTTTCTTGTGTCGATTGTTGGGTCCACCGCCAGTTCCTTCTTGTCGCGGACGATGCATCTTCTTGCCCTTGTCGTGCATAACACGCTCCGTGTCCTTGATCATTTCCTGTCGCCAAAGCTCAAAGAAATAATTGGGATCTGTATAGAACTTGAGGCCATCTTTGCCATCATCACGATACACATTAAGTTTATCCAAAGGCGGCGGTTTGTCACACTGGGCATATGTTTCCAGCATTGGGGCGGGCATTGTCGATCGTGAGAAGATCTGTTGATCGAATATCTTGGCTGACTTGAACGCCTTCTTGCGCGTTATATCCGTAAGTGGTACTTCCTCCACGGTGCTATCCAATTGGGTGACCTTAATCGCTAGCCGATCTATCCGTGCTTGCAGGGAATTCGCTCGATCCCCAATGTTGCCCACATCTCGCGCCAATTCGCCAAAGACATCCTCTGCATGCTTTGATAGCGATGACAACTGTCGTATTATGTTGGTCAGTGTGGTGTTTGTCACCGTCTCTAGTTCCACAGATTGCAGCTCATCCTGCTGATAAACCGATCGGGCCACATGCACGGGCTCTATAGATCTCTTGGGCAACGGCATGTTTCTGTCTTAGCTCCGAAAAGTCCTCCAAGCGCTTTTGATCAATTAATTCGTTTTCATTGGCTGCAAAAGTATGTAGAATAAAATAGGTATATCATTATATAGAATGAATCACTAGAAATTAAACCACAATCCTATTTTACTGTGTGAACTACTCCAGATTCAACCATTTTTTGTTCATTTATCGACTCCAAAACACGAAATGGCAAGTGGTTTATCTCTTCTTCTTTTTCCCAAACTTAAGCTTTTCGAGTGTCTGTTTCGGTTCGCCAAGCATGTACTACATGTATGCATGTTTATCATAAACTCACACGAAAGGAAAAAAAAGTATAATAAGCGTAATTGGTAAAGTATAATTCATCCACACAGATAAGTGTAATATATATTTGCTACCGGCTGAAGTCAAGTCACCCAATTTATTGGCAAAAAAAAAAATCTGCTTTAGGCCATTGCCTTTTATCTGGACCACACCCACAAGATAAGAGCCATACTTGTGATGATAGCTTAAACCTCGATCAAGAACTAATCGACAGAGTCCTCGCATCCGATTGCCGTTCATCGTCATTGTCACCAAATAATTGTTGCTTGTTTGCCAACTGGAGTCCCCTTGAGCTTAGTAATGCATGTAAATACATGTATGTACATATATGTTGTATATACGATTTTATGTACATACATATGCATGTAAGTGGATGCCTAAAGAACTCTACCCCCAATTAAGATATTTGTATTCATTTCATTTGCAATTTGCATTTACAAACCCAAACACGCACACGAACGAACACATATTACTTTCAAAATTGTCAATTTCCTTTACTCAGTGCCAAGTTGTTAAACTAGATAGAAAAAAAAATTTCATTGGTCACCATCACCCCCTCACAACTCACCGTCCGCCACACACTTTTTACACGAAAACAACAATATCAAATCAACCCTTTTGGGTACATAGCAGTGCAAAAATGCTTATTAATATTAGTGAAAGTTATTTCCTTTGAACTAAATTATTTATATATAGTTTTTTACTTCTTTTCTCTCTTTTTTGTGGAAACAGATTTCCACACCTTTATTGTAGTGGTGCACAATTGCATTAATATTGGAGTTATCGAATAGATTAGATGAAATTTCAAGTTGGAATTTCAGCTTTGATTTCGATAATTCACTTTTCCGATAGCAATTAACTATTCGATATACCGAAGAAATACTTAAATATTTTCGTATTGACAAAGGAAAATGTTTATTAATATTTAAATATAAAGCAATTAATATAACAGGTCAGATGTTTATATTTTAATCAGCTTTCCACTGCAGCCAATTTAAAAAAAAAAACGAAAAAATCGATAACATATCGCACTTATGAATATTCTACAATTCGAACGACCCTGTTTTATTGCATTTTAGAGAGGTAAGGTTTTCACATTTTTTTCTAATAATTTAGTGGCTGCGTAACAAACAATTGATTAATTTTTAGACTATAATACAATGGCGAGCGTGGCAACAAAAGGATCTGGCTTAATCAACAGTAAGAATTAATTTTTGCCATGGTGCAATATGTTTGCAAGATTCTTTTTACAAATTATGTAATGCTCAATTTTAACAGGGCTGCTTGTGCAGGCAAGACCACAGTTGGATGTCTTCTTAAAATACGCCAAAGTGGAGCTTACTCCCCCAACACCTGGCGATATTCCAGCTATTCGCCAAAGCATCGGTAATATAGTCAAAAGTGCTAAAACCGGATCCTACAAGAACCTCTCCGTCAAGGAGGCTTGGTTGAACACACTCGTCACCGCCGAGGTTATCTTCTGGTTCTACATTGGCGAGTGCATTGGCAAGCGTCATATTGTAGGCTATAATGTTTAAATTTACAGTTACGAAAAGTTAGTGTGTGACAATGCTATTGGCTTTGCTAACGATTATGTATGTAAACGAATAAAAATTGCGACATTAAATATATTAAATAAATTCTGTGGTGTAATATAAAGGCAATCCAATCTACTTAACCAACTGCTCACTAGGTGATCGTGGAAGAATTGTAATTGCAGTTTTAATGAGAAAGAACACATCTTCACAAAGATCCATATATTGCACAGATCTTGAAAAAGCATAGCTAATCGAGTTAAGGGCTTAATTGCAGAATGAAAACTATTATATTTGTCGTACGAATTTACAATAAAGGTTGCGCAAGAGTTGCTCATTGAAAATGAATGTTTACCATTTTCGATTAAAAGTTCTGGTACAACTGTCCGATTTATTTATTTAATCATGGTTTGACCTGTTGTTTCGGCTAATTAGTTTAGTCAATTTTGCTTATGAAATTGACATATATATTTATATACCCCTAATTAGTTTCGTCAATTTTGCTTATGAAAATTATATATTTATATACCCCTGCCATGGGTGCTGTAGATTTGTCCAGATGTCGGAACCGTTCGGATAGGAATTGTTTTAATCATGGTTTGACGGGTTGTTTTGATAAATTATTTTTGTCTATTTCAAAAAATGCATTTTTTGTATACCCTAGCAGGTATTTTAGTTTAGTCCGCATATCGGAACCGACCAGTACGTATATCTGTCATAGAAATGATCATCCGATCTTATTATGGAATTTAGTTCGAAGCGGACTGTTATATAATATCATTCGTTTTAATTCTAAACGATTCATACAGAGGCAGCTAGCCGGTGATTACTAAAAATCTGGACCGAGTTTAAATGCCTGTAATTTCTTAACTATTTGCACTACGATGTTCGTATTACGAAATGAGGTCACATATTATATTATGTTTTTGCCATTTAAAACAGAACTACATAGCAGTAGTCAAGAAAATACCTTCAAGGCTGCAAAATCTTTGCCAACGCATTGTAAGTTTGTACGTGAATTACATTTTCTTTGGAAAGAATTTCAAGGTAGGCCATTTTAAGGCAGAATGTGGCCAACAAAGCACTGTTACCCTAATCTTGAAAGCAATGAGCATTGAAAGGAAGAAAAATTTTGGAGGCAAATGATTACCTGTGACCAAAAAAGGGAAGCACTCCGAAAAGACTGGTTTTAACCATAAAGCTGGCATTAGCCAAAGAAAAGTCGTCAGAAAATTTAAGAGGTCACAGTCTAAAATTCGTAAATCACTTAAATAATAAGTTAATATTAAAGCCCGAAAAAGTAGAGGTAACCACATTTTACAGAAAAGCAAATAAACATTGTAAAAACTCAATATCGGTAGATGTGAAAAAATTATAAAAAAATATCGTTAAATTTGGATGACAAGAGTTATTGTCCTTCTAATTCGCCACAAATGCCAGGAAACAACGATTACTACACTTATAGTACTTAAACGGTTTCTCCTAATTTAAAATATAGATACAAAAAGTAATTTGAGCAGAAAGGTATGATATACATGGACGATTTGGACATAGGGATTTCAGAACCGTTTTCCAACCCAAGTTGACTAGCCATTAACCAGGAAGTGTACCAGATAAAGTGTCTAACAATAAGCATAATTTTGATTCCGTTTATTCAAAATAATCAGTTTTGTATTTCAGCCGTAAAAAATTTCGTCTCATCATGGATCAGAGACACAAGAGTTCTTGTTGACCAAATTTGGTGTAAGTCGGACTACTATATCATATAGCTGCCAAAGGAACGATCGGTTCGAAATCAACATTTAACAAATTTTGTAAAAAATCTGACGGCTTACACAGGGCACTGCAAGGGTATCCAAACTTTGGCGCGCCAAAGTTAGCTTGCGCTATATTTTTATACCCTTGTGGAGGGTATTATAATTTTGTCACGAAATGCGTAACGCATTGAAGGAGGCCTCACAGACCCCACCCCAAAGTATACATATTCTTGATCAGGGCGACGAGCTGAGTCGATATGCCATTTCCGTCTGTCTGTCAGTCCGTTTGGTATAGCTGCTGTCTATATTATGTAGTTGCCATAGGAACGATCCGTTCGAAATCAAAATTTAATAAACAAAACTTTTTTATTTCTTAAGATATCTCAACCAAATGAAAAGATAGTGCGTTTGACACATTTTCATACATCCTTACCAAATTTGGTTCAAGTCAGACAACTATATCCTATAGCTGCCATAGGATGAATCGGTTCGAAATCAACATTTAGTATGAAAAACTTTTTTGTTTCTCAGGACATCTTAACCACATTCACAGATTGTTGTTTGTGTTTGGCATAGTTTCAAACAGGCTGACCAAATTTGGTGTAAATTGAACTACTATATCATATAGCTGCCATAGGAACGTTCGACTCGAAATCAACATTCAAAAAATGTTGTAAAAATCAGGGCACTGCAAGGGTATCCAAACTTTAGCGCGCCAAAGTTAGCTTGCGCTATATTATTTTTAATATTACCGGTTTTTTTAAATATTGGTGCATAATATAATAAAACCCATAAGTGGTGTTGTTCAGTAAAATAGCAGTCTTAACAACAAAATTTAAAACATTTAGCATAACTCATTAAAAAACTTACTGATACTAAATACCATCTTGATTATGCCCTAATACTTAGTTGTATATCCTTTATTGGGTATTACAGCCTCGCACTTACATGGCATGGAGCCGACCATGTCTTGGGAACGCTTGAGAGGAATCTTCGCCTATGTCTCTTAAACAATTTGTCAAATCTGCGGCTTAAAAGACGGCGATTGCTTTGAGACATAGTCAGACATAGATGTCCCACGATAAGTTTTCTAAAGGATTGAGATACGGGGGCTGAGCTGACTATGGCATTTAATCGGTACTTTCTTGGCTAAGTCAATTTTTAGCCAATTTTCTGGTGAGTTTTGGGTCGTTATCTTGCTGTAATGTCCTTTTCAAGGACATATTCCAACTGGTCTATGGCAGCATAACGACCTTAATATATTCACGTACATATTTTGGTACATGATCCCACGGATCACATGTACTGGGCCCACACAGCTTTACGAAAAATTCGCAAGTGGTTTTAGCGTAGGTTTCATTGGGGTACTATAGTTCAGTCAGTCACTTGACAGCATTCTAAGCCGACGGTCGTGTTTTGCTCAAAGTCTCTTTTTGCAATTTCTTAAAAATTGTTGTTGGTGTAACGGTGTCGGCAGCGGCTTCAAACCAAACAAAGATAAGCGCATACACGAACGATTTAGATGTGGCATTAAACAAACGTACTGAGGAATACAACATCCGCACTTCCAGATCTGGAATTTTTCGCATTTACGATGCAAATGCTGAGGCATTCAAAGCTATAGTTAAGATACTAACTGAGAAGAAATGTGGTTTTTGGCATTACCAACTAAGGCAAGATGAGGCGTTTAAGTTTGTGGTGAAAGATTTTCATACTAATTTCTCAAAGGAGATAATTGAAAAAGCTTTTGCCGAAAAAGGATTCATAGTTTTGAACACTTGTTGTCCCAGGAAGCCCAATTGGCAAAGTATCCAAATTGACGACAATGAAGATGTTTTTTGTTAACATTAAACAGACACCCGATGCTGCGGAAGCACTAAAAATAACGCAGATCGGTAAACATAGGGTGACAGTTAGGAAATCGAAGTCTAGCATAGAACTGGTTAATGGTAGAAAGTGCCAAGGTTATGGACACTCCCGCAACTACTGCCTCAAGAAACCAGTGTGTGGCAAATGCTCTGGTGATCACCCAACTGGGTCAGACTGCTGTAAGATGCGTTCAGGAGACACTGTCAACTGTGGTGAAAATCATGCATCCAGCTACAAAGAATGCATAGTGAGGATCGACTTGACTAAGAAACTAAAGCCACCGACCAGATTGCCTCCCAATGAACTGCCAAGTTACAGAAATGATCACTCATCAGGTCAATTTATCTTGGACAGTTGTCAAGAATGGTTTCTCTTACGCTGATATGGCGAGGATATCCGTGATATCCGCTTCTAACATTGCAGAACCGGAGCAGCCGATTGCTCGTCCGAGCAATGTAATGGAGGAAGATAGTAGCAGCAGACTTGAAAGTTTAGAAAAAGCCGTACAAGAGACGAACTCCAGGATTGACCAGCTACTTAATTTTATCCTTGATGGGCTTGATGGAGTATAATAATGCATTTCGGGACCTAGTCCAGAAACTTATTTCGAAATGAATAACTCAAATAAAATAAGTAATTGGGTTATGGAACGCACGAGGACTGCGTAAAAATATAAAAATAAAAATATAAAAACACTTACTTTCCAGGATACTCTTGCTCCTTCGCCAATCATCCTAGCGGGTACTGTAGAGGTGGGGCTGCCATAATAATTAAAAATAACATTGTCCACTCGCAAAAGGAGCCAATTTCACGCTGGAAGGTGCAACAGGCAAGCGTTAGCATTTGTACCAACGACGATAATATCACATTGGCTTCAGTATACCTCCGTCCAAATAAAGCGTGGTCAGCGGCAGATTTTGATATTTTACTCTTGTCGCTAGGCAACAAATTTATAGCAGGAGGCGACTTTAACGCAAAGCATCGATGATGGGGCAGTATAAGGGCATGCAGTCGCAGTAAACGTATGCAAGATGCTATATCAAATAGTAGATGTCAGGTCCTAGCTACTGGTAATCCATAAATTTTTTTCTTATAACACGTTACTAACACCTGCGCTAGATTTCTTCATATACAATGAAATTGCGAATAATAAGCTCACAGTGGAAAGCCGATACGATCTTTCATCTGATCACCTGCCTGTTGTTGCCACCCTCCATATTTCTCGGCAAATGACGACTGGTAGACAAAGACTAATCGCTCCCGGTTGCTGCATTAATATAAGTATTTAAAGCTGAGCTCGAAAACAGGATTAATTTGGGCATGAGACTTACTAACTCGGATGAAGTAGATACTGCAGTATCCTCATTTATGGACCATCTCAAATCCGCAGCCGTATCGGCATCATCGGCGTCTGCACAAAAGCAATTGCATCAACACAGAGCTGAGTTATCACCCTCAAGCTGCTGCCCTCCAGAGTCTAAAAAGAAGGATCCGGAAGGAATATGTTAGGACTGGCGATGAAAGACTCATACCAATCTGCAGGAGAATAGCAAATCGGCTACAAACAGCTGCATAGAGTGGTAAATTTTGCACTGGAGGCTATGGAGCACAAGGAGTATGCTGTGGCGGTGTTCATGGACATACAGCAGGCTTTCGACCGAGTCTGGCACAAACAGTCGACATGCCGAAGCCGTGTGCAGTACGAGCAGTTGACTCTCAGGACATAATTATCGCAACATATGCTGACGACACCGCTGTTTTTACCAGGAGCCCATCTCTTGGCATTGCTGCCGAGTCCTTGCAGCAATATGTCAGGAGCTTCGAGACGTGGGCCCGTAATTGGAACATTGGCATCAATGCAAGTAAATGTGCGAACATGACATTCGCAACAAGAATAGGGTACTGTCCTGGAATTAGGATGCTTGGTTCAATCCTCAATCTTCAATCGCATTACAAATATCTTGGGGTCATTCTCGACAGATACCTTAATTTTGCTCGGCATACGATAATGTTGCAAAAAAAAAAACTGTACTTGCAAAGACGGCGAAGATGCCATGGCTGTTGTCGCCAAAAAAATAAGCAATAATTAGATCAATTTGGAGATATGGCGTTCACGTTTATGGGGTGGCTGCCAAGACCAACCTTATAAAAATTAGAGTGGCTCAAAGTAAGATCCTTAGGAGGATGTGCAATGCGCCATGGTATATGTGGAAAAGGGACATCGAGCGGGACTTGTGTGTACCTATGATTGGTGACGATTTGCAGCAACAGGCCGAAAGCTACCGCCAAAAATTGTGCTCCCAACCAAATGTGCTAGCCTAACGCCTTTTGAGGTACACAGGCAGAAGACGCCTGAAAAGAATTCATCCACACGATCTTCCTTCCAGAAAAATTTCGTAATTTAATTTGGAAAATTTGTAAATAAATGTAAATATAAAACGTAAATGTAAAATAATGAAAATAATTTGTAAGTACTTATCACTATATTATAAGATAGTCGCATCTTTCATCATAATGTATAATTAGGTTAAGCTCCCACGTAAGTAGGCAATGTACAAATTAAAAAAAAACAGTAGAAATCTAAAATAAATTGAAATTTTTTCAAAAAAAAAAAAAATAAATAAATAAAACTATAGCTCAGTGGAGTTGGCTAAAAATCAATTGTGAATAATAATAATACCAAAATGAATCGTGCAAGTGAACCCGAAGTAATTATTCGCGAGATCACCATGAGTGCAAGCACTAACCAATGAATACATAGATGTGTCAAACAGCGATTTTCGTGTTACGCTTTTTTTTGCTGATCATAGGTCCCAGATCTTCGGCAAATTTTACGAAGCTTGTAGGTCCAAGCCGAGCGATCAACGAACATAGCAGACATTGCCGAGCAGAGAGAAACGATTTACGACTTGATTGCATCAGTATCGTATCGACCTTACAGCAGAAGAGTAGTCTCTGTGTCGCTTGCTCTCTCATGTTTTTTTTTGCGGACAGACAAATGCGCATGTATTTGGGGGTGGGTTTTTATGAAAACTGGCTACAGTAGTTTATTGTTTATTTTAAAATTTTATAATTATTTCCTTTTGTAATGAAGCTTCCGGACACAAGCCACCAGACAACTGCTAGGGGTGTCGTGGCTGTTTGTCAAGTATGCCTTTCTTTGAAAAGAATTCGAGAATCGGTAAAAATGACCTCGAACTTTTTAAACCACCTAAGGGAACCACCTGGAAAAGGTCCATAACTCTAAGAGGGCAAGAAAAGGTTGGACGAAAAGGTCCTTAAATTTGTTTTTGACACTTTCGTACCTCTGTCGATTGTGGACCATCCATCATTTGCTGCTCTTTTTGACAGTAACGTAATCGTTCCGGGGCGGAAAAATTAACAAGGATGCTGGACGACAAGTTCGAGTTTCACAAGCCTTATCGTCGGCAAAAAGACGATCGTTTTTTGGCTACACATGTCACTGGATTGACAGCAAGTTCCACAGAAAATCCGTTGAATTGGCATGTACGCGAATGACGCGACGCCACACTGCGGAAAATTCACGATGCATTTAGTTTGACCAGCGACAAAATTGTTTGCACCATTAGTTGAGGGTAAGCTCATAAATATATGTATTAAATATATAGATAATATTTATCATGTTTATTATACCCTTGCAGAGGGTATTATAATTTTGTCACAAAATGTGTAACGCATTGAAGGAAGCCTCACAGACATACATATATTCTTGATCAGGACGAAGAGCTGAGTCGATATAGCCATGTCCGTCTGTCCGTCTGTTTCTATGCAAACTAGTCTATCAGTTTTAAAGCTATCTTGATGAAACTTGGTACAGGTCCGTCTTTTTAATGCACGCAGTACATATGTCGGAACCGGCCAGATCGGATAACTATATTATATAGCTGCCATAGGAACGATCGGTTGGAAATAAACATTTAGTATAAAAAACTATTTTGTTTCTCAAGATATATCAATAATAATCACATTGTGTGTTTGATTAAGTTTTAAACAGGCTGACCAAATTCGGTGTAAATCGGACTACTATATCATATATCTGTCATAGGAATGATCGGTTCGAAAACAACATTTAGTATAAAAAACTTTTTTGTTTCTCAAAATATCTCAACCAAATATACACTTTGTGTGTTTGATTTAGCTTTAAACAGGCTGACCAAATTTTGTGTAAGTCGGACTACTATATCATATAGCTGCCATAGGAACGATCGGTTCGAATTCAACATTTAACAAATTTTGTAAAAAATCTGACGGCTTACACAGGGCACTGCAAGGGTATCCAAACTTTAGCGCGCCAAAGTTAGCTTGCGCTATATATTTTTTATTTCCTTTAATGTCAATTATGATGTCGGTGAAGAGAATAAGTCGGACTCAGAGGAAGACCTTCCGCAATCGTTAGAGGCCGGTAATTCGCCTACCGAAACATTACAGGTGTGCACACGCTACATTTGGTAGCGAGGACCGATTATATGAACTTAATAAAATCCGAAACGAAAGTTCATGATATTCATTTGAGAGTTTTACAAAGGTAATTATTCAAAGAAAAATAAGATAAAAAATAATTATTTTTAATACGTCCCACTTTTACTTACATGTAATTTATTTTGTTCAGATGCTCTCAGCACTGTGGAACCGGTGCAACCGTCCCAAATCGGCTAAGGTCATGAAGACCAATTTGGGGTGTTAATTGAAAAGACCATGTCCGACACGGTGAGACACCCTTTATGATGATTTTCAAAGCAGCTGGAGGATCTATGTATGCTCTTAGGAGTTGCAAATCTGTCGGCCCGGGAGTTTCAATATTTGGAGGAATATTGCCAAGTAATGGAACCATTAGAAATAGGGCTTAATTTCCTTTAATGGGAAAAAACAATGTTGTATGGGTATTTTATTCCTACCCTTATAACAATTAAGGTGAAGTAGTAGAGAATGAGCGGTCTCAATGAGCGTGCTTCTCAAATGGTTGACGCCTCAATGAAGAGGTTCGGAGACTTTTTTCAGGTGGCTCCCAATTACCACGACGCATTTGTGGCTAACATATCCTGCCCAGCCAATAAACTAAAGTTTGAACATGCTGAAGACTTCACAGTCACAACACCTACCACCACGTCATCAGCACGGACAGATGCTAATTTGTTTAGTTTCTTCGATTTTGGAGGGAGTATTCAAGGTATTTAAACCATGGCTGCAAACCGGTTCCGCACCGAACCTCAAGGAACCGAAAAAAGTAGAAACAACAAAGAACCCGAACCGAACCTTTGAAATTTTCTAGCACTGAACCCGAACCCGAGCACTTTCATAAAAATAAGGTTCGGTTCGGACTTTAAAATTTGTGGCGGTGGGCAATTTCAATACAAATTTCGAACCTTGGTTTCAGGGGCTACTTAAACCGGTCCGCGATCCGAGCACAAATCTTACTTACGGTCAAAAATTTCTGTAATATCGAATAAAACTATTGGGTAAATCAACCTGTAAATTCGATGGGATTAACGATCTGCAAAACTATCGATAAAAACATCGACAAAACTATCGGTAAAAAGTATAAAAATGTACAAATGGGTCTATTAAGTTTGTGAAAAAAAAAATTTGTGCGTAACAGGCAGAAGGAGGCGTGGCAGACCCTATAAAGTATACATATTCTTGAACAGCATCAACAGCCGAGTCGATATGTCCGTCTGTCTGTCTGATTTTTGAGTTCCTACATCTCAGAGACTATAAGAGCAAGAGACAACAAATTTGGCATGTAGGTTCATCTATATCTTGCATTGATCAAGTTTGTTTTAGATTTTTGCCACGACCCCTTTCGCCCCTAGAAATTTAAAAACAAAATTTTAAAAACGAATTACAAGAGTACAAAAAAGTACAAATGGGTCTATTACGTTTGTGCAAATGTGCGTAACAGGCAGAAGGAGGCGTGGTAGACCCCATAAAGTATATATATTCTTGATCAGCATCAACAGCCGAGTCGATATAGCCATGTCCGTCTGTCTGTCTGTCCCTTTTTGAACACCTAGATCTCAGAGACTATAAGAGCTAGAGACACTAAATTTGGCATGAATGTTCATCCATATCTTGCATTGAACAAGTTTGTTTTAGATTTTTGCAACGCCCTCCTCCGCTCACGGAAATTGAAATACAAAATATCGAGGTCGAATTACAAGAGAACCTTTAATGCTAATGCCTAATATAATACTCACTCTAGTCCAAACCTGTCCTGAAAATTTCATTCCAATCGGTTGATAAACGCGGAAGTTATTCAACTAACAGTGTTACAGGCAAAAGGAAGAAGAGGCGCTGGCGACGTCTATGTATATCAAGTGGCGTCATCTATTGAATGGTACGCAACATTGAGAGAACAATCTTTAGTGAACGCTTTGCACTCAAAAGTACTGGGTCTCCTACTGTCGAGCTTGCTCCACTGTAGCTATCTGCATTTTTATGCCCTTGCAGAGGTGTGCATATAATTTGTCACGTAATGTGTAAGCATTGAAGGAAGCCTCACAGACCCCATAAAGTATATATATTCTTGATCAGGGCGACGAGCTGAGTCGATATAGCCATGTCCGTCTGTCTGTCCGTCTGTCCGTCTGTCCGTCTGTCCGTCTGTCTGTCTGTTTCTATGCAAACTAGTCTCTCGGTTTTGAAGCTATCTTGATGAAATTTGGTACAGATCCGTCTTTTTGCTGCACGCAGCACATATGTCGGAGCCGGCCGGATCGGATAACTTATCATCATTATAGCTGCCATAGGAACGATCGGTTGGAAATAAACATTTAGTATGAAAAACTTTTTTGTTTCTCAAAGATATCTCAACCAAATATACGCACATTCTGTATTTGATTAAGTTTTAAACAGGCTGACCAAATTTGGTGTAAATCGAAATCGGACTACTATATCATATAGCTGCCAGCAGGAACGATCGGATCGAAAACAACATTTAGTATGAAAAACTTTTTGTGTTCTCAAAATATCTCAACCAAATATACACATTGGGTGTTTGGATTAAGTTTTAAAGCAAGGCTGACCAAATTTGGTGTAAAATCGGACTACTATATCATATAGCTGCCATAGGAACGATCGGATCGAAAACAACATTTAGTATGAAAAACTTTTTTTGTTTCTCAAAATATCTCAACCAAATATACACATTCTGTATTTGATCTAAGTTCTAAACAGGCTGTCCAAATTTGGTGTAAATCCGACTTACTATATCATATAGCTGCCATAGGATCGATCGGTTCAAAATCAACAAATTTTTTAAAATGTCTGACGGCTTACACAGGGCACTGCAAGGGTGATCCAAACTTTGGCGGCGCCAAAGTTAGCTTGCGCATATTTATTCTCCTCTGTATCCGTTCTTCGATCTCCGAGTGTGAAGTCTAGAGATGGCTGTTCTCAAGGCATGCTCTGTAGCGGGGGCTACATCTTGTGGCAGGTTGCCATCTCCACTCGCAATTATGTAATTGTGCAAAACACAAGCGCACTTAACAATTGCTTTGGCATTCCTCGAAGAAGCATTCTCGATTTCGAGAATGTCGTCGAAACCGTGCTTTTTAAGTGACCAAAGGCGTTCTTCTCCACAACTCGCCTGCACTTGGACAGCTGGTAATTGAATTGTTTTTCTTGCAGCGGTGCGGACGTTGAAAATTGGGTAAGGCTTTATTAAGGTCCTTGAGACACGGAATGCCGAATCTCCCAGAATGGAAAGGGGAACCGGAACTCTGCCAATGTTCTTCGCATTATCCTCAAAAATGCCCGTCAAATCAATTAGATGCTTTAATTGCATCGTTGCATCTGCCAGGTGCACCAACATTAATATATTTGAATCAATATCTGCGAATAAAAATCAGACTGAAGTTATATGTACATAAATAATTTTTTACAACATACTTGTGGTCTACCAAGGCCAATAGTAGTATTGAATACCAGCTTTTATAGATATAAAAGGCAATTTCTTTGTGGGTACCATTCATTTCAATAGGTTATTATACTGCAAATTTGCAAAATTGTTTCCAAACTATCGCACCAAAACATTGAGAAGACCCCAGCTGTTGAAAGCCTTCACACACTCCTCTACATTGTCTTGAGTTAGGAAATTGGGCGGCAGAGCTTTCCAGACAACTAAACAAAAATCCTTAGATATGTCACAGACCGAAGCTGTCGATACCCCGAAGAATCTTCCTCTATTGCGGTATATTGCTGATGATCCTAGCGTAAACGGGGCGATGGCTACTCTCTTGTCCAGTGGAATACACTGCCTTTAATTTGTATCCCTCTTGGCCATTGACGAAAGCCTTCCATCCAGAAAGCGGATTATCAAAAGCGGATTCCTCGTTGTTGGACGGAATATCCAGCTCCCAAAACTGGCTGAACCGTTTCTAAACATTAAAATTAAAACAAGTCTAATTGCAAACAACAAAATGGTAACACAAAAAATTACAAGGGTTCACAAATATCTTTTGGGATGCACTGATTCCAATTGAAAATTAAAGTCGGCAGCGCGCAATTTTTGTTCGGTGGAGCCAAAGATGGCTTAACATACATTGGACTCCTCCTTAACAAGGTCCATAAACAATTGTGTGCTCTTAGTGTTACTCCCAAATGCACCGTTTTCCACATTTCAATATTTTGCTTATTTCTTTAAATTTCAACAAAAATGCTATTGCTCTCTTTTTCTTACTCAATGTAAACCTAGCATAAGAGAATGATGCAGCAGTGTAAAAACCGTATTATGCTTTTTTTATTATTATTTTATTTATTATTTTTATTTTATATTAATTTTGATACAGAATTAATAATTAATAGAGCCGCATTGAGCTCTTGCTACTTTAAAAATTCCGTTAATCCTTTGAGTTTACTAAGTTCTTTAAAATATTTTGGTCTAAAAGAGACCATAAACTCGCCTGGCTCAGATTCCCCAAATATATTCTGAGTTAAGGTCAGTGGAGCAAGCTGGCCAATCCAACACACTGACTGATTGTTCAATAAAAAGGCGCTGGGACTATCTACTCCTGTGGATGGATGCATTGTCTTGCATATAAACAAATTCTCTTTCTCCATTTTCTCCCAAAAATGGCAGAAGACGATCTTCCAACACCCTTACGTAGTCCCCACTTTTCAGCCTTGAGCTTGTGAAGCACAGGTCCAGCGTTCCAGTATTGTGGAATGCTTCCCAAGCTTGCGGATCCGCTTCCGAAATTGAGTTTGGAAAACATCAGAAGTTCCTTGCGCAGATCTCGCCAGTAGTGACGAAACTCATCTGGGCTGTCCATATTAAATTTATTCTAATCAGGAAAAATTATCTAAACATAAAATTTTGTACAAAGCTTTAATAAAAATTTAGTTAAAATAACATATCGAGGCCCAGTTGCTCCTTAAGTTATTTTCCACAAACGGAAGTCGAGCTACTTTGGGGTGGAGTTTTAGGAACGGAGCCTATTTCGGAAAATTGCAGCTTTTGCCAAACAGTCATCCGTGAGACAGGCTTACTGCAACATGCAGCAAGTGTGGAGCAAAATTCAAAAAAATTGACAGCCTTCAGTATTATTTGCGTTTATCGAGCTGGGCTTAACACCATATCCAACCGGATCTTTAAGAATTTTAAAATAACACATCGTGTTCCACCCATTTTTCGCGATATTAGACTTATACTAAACCCGACTTCATTCTATGCTCTTAATCGCCCCATTTCTTCATCGTTTACCAAGCTTCCACGCGGTATTTTATTAAAAATTCATCAAGTTTTTAACAGTTTTTTCATTCTAACTGCAATAATTGAAATGTGTTGTATAGTTTTGATACAATTGCAAGCAAGCCTGAAGAAATATAACTTTTGTGCTTGTTTTACCGTTACTTGAAAACGCAAGCAGTAGAGATAAGAACAGTGTAGAACTCTTTGTGTAGAACTCTTTTGCTATTAGTCTGCATACTTTATTTCGTTTCATTATGCTTCTTCCTCCTTCTCCTATGAGGGTCGAAACTAAAATTTTTGAGTTGTATACTTTGGACAGAAATATATAAGAAAGGCTTGAAACCCAAAAATGTTAAACAATTGATGCGTTGAATTCAAAAATGTATCAAAGATATCGACCCAAATGGCATACAACGTGTCTGAGCACAAATGCGCACTGAACTCCGACGGTTAGCCGATTTGTCAAAAACTACTAATGAAGTTTTATTTGTAATACTTCAACCTATCTAAGAACGTATTTATATGTATACATATATATACTGAATAAATCAAATAAGCTCGATTTTATGTTCTATTAAACTCACAATCAGTCCAGATTGTTGTTATATAATATGATGCTTGCTTTAAAAATAAAAAATAGCTTTTGGAACTGCAGCGTCAACTTAACCAACGAAGTTTATTAACTAAAAAACTTTTAAGTAAATTATTAACTTTTCGATAGTACAAAGCTCAATAAAAAAAGTAAAAATAGAGAACTGAAACTGTACTCTTAGATTATCTGTATGCGTAGTATCTTTAGTTCATTGTCTTATTCTATGTAAATTAAAGTGTAAATTCATATGCTTATTCTTTTGTCGCATAGTTTCTGACTTCATAACATTCCAAATTTTAAGCAAATATAAAACTTAAAGGTAGTAGAACTTTTTTTCCAATGCGTTTTGGGGAATTGCATGTAAATTGGTCCCAACAAGTGTCGCCAATTTCTTAGCATATTGACAAACGGCTGGGACACGCGTAGTGCCCGACCAATTATAATACAAATGACACATTTTATATGTGAGCTTTTGAATTTGGTCTGGACTGAGGCGTATATTGCTATGCACAACATTATAACATGTCGGGGCAACAGTGCCTTGACGTACGGTCTGCGATACCAAATAAAAGTCGTAACGTTCGGGCATCGTTACAACGTCATCGACTACTGTTCCAGGCGGTGGATTGTTTTTTTCGGTAGTGAAGAAGCGTGTGTTTATTGCCTTCGTG
This sequence comes from Drosophila testacea, assembly GCA_035043265.1. Lineage (NCBI taxonomy): Eukaryota > Metazoa > Arthropoda > Insecta > Diptera > Drosophilidae > Drosophila > Drosophila testacea. The sequence continues at coordinate 494,896 of JAWNND010000956.1, read as the reverse complement.
ACCACTATGTAGGCAAGCATTGGTGGTGTGCTCGACCCAGCACGTTCATATTCCGCAGTCAACTTCTCTACAATGTCCTTAACCTCGTATTCTACCAAATGTTTTAAAGAGCCCGAGCTAACACCATCACGATAAAATATTATCTTTGCTGGCAACTTTTGATGCTCGCGTTGATATTGCCGGAGAGCCTTCAGCATCATTGGCCACAAATTGTTAGACATTACATCATAGGCGTTGCATTCAGCGACTGTGCTAAAGTATGTTTGATTTGACTTTTGGTCCATTGATGCAATCAATGCTCCATAGGCTTTGGAACGATCGCGAGTGCATTTTGCAATGTCAAATCCAATTGTCATTAGGCCAGTCAATGGCAGCTCGACCATCCATGGTGTGTAACCAAGTTTGCAATTCATTTGTATTGCAATTTTTGTATGAACGCTTAGTCCAGGTCGTTGAATGGCCTTTGTAGTTACCACTTGGATCGGAATCGCCTTATCCACACATCCTCTCTTTTTAATCGACGAATATCTAAAAGAATATTTTTCATATAATTAATATATTATATAATGTTAGCTGCAATTTCAAACTAACCTTTCAGTATTGTTATTTGGCACAAGACACAAAACAATTTTCGGATCAATACGTGCACAATCATCCAAGGCTTGAATATAACTGCCAGTGCGATCATCGTAAATTTTGTATCTGAAAAAAAAGCGCACAATGTATTGATTAACCAAGTTTTATATTATTTGTTCTTACTCGCGAGGTCTTTGGATTTGAAATCCCATTCCATTTGCGGCTCTACAAAGATTTTGTATCAACATGTCGAGATCACGTCCGTTGCGTTGCGGTGCAATAACTGCCCAACGATCAAGGCCTTGGCTGGGCGTAGTCAACAACTTTTCGCCTCGGAGGCAACGTGTCCAGTCTGCTTCATTTCCAGAAGAAACACTAACCGAACCCGATACGGATCAAATACAGTTGTATATAATTATGAATTATAATAAAACTTACCGATTAGCGCTGAACACAATTTTTTGAGGTTCAATTATACGTCCCTGTAACTCAACTAGGTGGTCATCCAGCGTCATGTTCCAATCATTTAACACCTTAACACTCTCTGGTGTTGTCTGCAATCGCCGATTAAATGTGCGCAAGCGTTCGATGCGTCTTACTGGATTTAATTGGGTGTGATTTGACATCGCACGTTTGAGTCTTGATACGAACATATATTGAGTACAACTTAAATTAAATAGATTAAGAAACTTACTGAAAATTGGCGCGCATGCTATCAGTAAGTCCAGTAACGCGGCACAGCTCAGGAATAAGAATTACCAACTCATTGGCATTGGCATTTTGAGCTTTGTCTCGATTTTTTGAGACAAGCAAAGGTTGATTATGGTCTCGAATGCGAACGTTGTGTTTCTATAAAAAAAAAGGTACTATTATATATTGATTTTAAACCTACAAACTTTGTTTTAGACTTACCGTTAAATAGTATTCAACGAAGGTAACATCTCTTCCCTTGCAACTAAAAGTAGCAAGCGGCGATTTGGCAAAGTCAACATCATTAATACGATATGTTTTATTGTTATATGCGGTGAGTACAATCAAACCGAGAACGTTTATGCGGCATTCTTCTTGATGACGTGCAGGATTCTGAGAGCAACGAGAAAGAATATCCCACACTGTCTCGGTGCGCATCACTTTGTGTGTGATTTCTGTGCTGAGCAAAATATCTTTTTCATGCTGACGAATGGAGGTCTCGTAGCCGGGCCACAGGTCCAAGAAAAACGTGTCCATCGAAATCTAATTAATAGTAAGTTAGCAGAGAATAAAGTAAAGACGTTTAATTTATATTACCCGTGCTTGCGGATCAAAAAGATTACGTCCGACCTGCTCCAGATGGAGGCCCTTCATGGACCGACGCAATATGAGATTCAACACTTGCATAAAGCGCTGCTCAGCAGTTGATATAAATCCAACAAACTTGATTGTAATAGTATAATCAACTTCTTGTCTTGATCTGCTCTGCAGAACTGTTACATTCTCTTCAAATTTCTTTGTCGTGAACAGTTGCTTGCCATCAAAAAGGTAACCTGTACCCAATATTGCGGCGTGATTTGACAAAATGCCACAGCGAACTCGTACCATCTCAATCTCGGGCGAAAAATCGACATGATAATGTGCAATACGCCACTTTGGTGTGGTTTTTACGCGAAAGAAATTGGAAACCAATTTGATTACTCGACCGTCTGTTCCCATTTTTGATACCACATCTTCCGGTCTTGTGTGTACAACTTCAAAACGATTAATACGTCTTCGATCATTCCTATTTCCATCTCCTGCACCTATACTACGATCTGGTAGAGCGCCTGAAGCCGCAGCAGCACGAGATGTTGAAGGCCCTGAATCACGAGATGCAAAAGGTGCTGTGCCACGCGAAGTTGAAGGGCCAGTATCCTGAGACCCACGTCTAGACCCAGAAGGTGGTACTTGACTACCTCCAGCATGTCCGCGAAAAACCTTTGGGCGCTGTTTTTTTTAAATGTTTAATGGATATAGTTAATTAAATGCAGAGTCTAAATTGTAAGGTTGTCTCAAAAATATAGGGATCATATCTATTATAAGTTTTAAAATAAAATTTGAACGTCTCGACCTCCCATTACTTTTTTACCCGCACAGGGTATAATAATATTATTAATATTTCTATAATGTGTATTATTAAATATTTATAAGACCTTGTACTTTAAGAAAAGTACAAAGGGTCTATTAAGTTTGCTAAAAAAGATAACGGAAAATTGTATACCCTTGCGGAGAGCTGCATTCGAATTTCGACAATTAACTTTCATGACTTTTTAGCACTGATGACATTAATATCAATCTTTGATCAGCGATGATTGCAGCTGATCTATCAAATACTCGACATGCCTTGCCCAAATAATGCTTATTGCATCTCATTTAGCTATTACGTGCCCACAAACAACGGTTTAGCCACATGCGAATTTACAGTTGTTACCCAATTTGCTATCCATAAAAATTCTACCTCCTATATTTTTTTACCGAACATAGTAGCTGATACAGTTTTATAAAGAAAAATGTTAGGGCTATGTACAAGAATATTAATTAAAATTTTCACCAATTAATTTTTGGAAGATTCTTCGAAATAGATCGTCGGTGCGCCACCTCAAGATGGGGTCAAAAAAATCTGACTTTGTGCACACATAACTATTTTATATCGGGTCAACGGTTAACAACTCAGGAGATAAAAAAAAACTGTTTTTCGCCCTAGTGTATAATATAAATATACATTGTTAATACTGCCTGCAGCAAAAATATATATAGATAGTTTCATAAAGATAGCCTCAAGACGGAGATTAGTTTCCACAGAAATTAGTAATGTAAATCCAAACTGAACATCCATTTAAAAATCGGATTCTTAAAATTGCCGAAAGAAACATCGATTGACCGAAACATCGGAAATTTTTACATCGATTGACCGATATTTCAAATACATATAAATACACAGCAAATTTCATGAACACTTTAACATATAACAATAAAATAATACAGGTAGTAAATTTTGGCCAAATGATGTGCTTATTAAAGTGTTTAGTAAAATAAAAGAAGAAGACCTACTGTGTCTCTACCAATAAATTTATCTTCAGTTAAACCATCTAATCCTTCAAAAAACTAAATTTCCCTTTCCTGTTAGCGTATCAAAATGTAATGCTAGGTTTACATTGAGTGGCACAGTACAGCGTCAGGGGTGCATTTGGGCATCTGAGCCTTCGAAATTTGAATTACCGATTGTAATGCCCAAATGCACCCCTGACGCGCTGTGCCAGTCAATGTAAACCTAGCATAAGAGGCCTTAAGTCTAAATGAACTAATCTATATGTAAATAGTGTTTGTTTTGATCATAAAATTCTTGTCTTCACTGAAACTTGGTTAAAACCTGAAATATCTAATTTGTCATTGTGTATTGGGCGACTTTAACTTACCTGAAATATCTTGGTCTATTGTGGATAATCTGATAATCTGGTTGTTCCTACTAGTTCTCATGAGTTTGTAAATAGCATCCTAGATCTTTCCCTTTATCAAGTAAACAATATTCGTAATAGTAATAGCCGTCTTCTGGACCTAATATTTGTATCTGATCCTTCAGTTAGTGGTGTTAGTAGAATAGATCCACTTGTGCTTCCCGAAGATTCATTTCACCCTATGTTAGAAATTAACCTTGATCTTCCTATTCCTGAGCAAACTGTGCTCCCTAAAGCAGCGTCTAAGCCTCGCTGTTTTAGAAAAGCCAATTTTAACAAATTAAATAATATCATTATTGACTGGTCCCAGTTTTTTGCGAGCAATAATTTAGAATTTTCTCTGTGCCTTTTTTATGACACTTTGAACATCTTTTTTGATCAATGCGTTCCTCGAAGGTACTCAGTGATGTCTAATAAGCCCCCATGGTTTACCCGAGAGCTATCAAGTCTAAAAAATTTAAAATCGAGATATTTTAAAAAATATAAACGTACCGGGAATGATGTCGACTTTTCACGTTATTTTCACGTTATTCTATTGCTAAATGTAATTTTAGCTCACTTAACTTCCAACTTTACAACGATTATTTGCGTCGTTGCCGGCTTCAGTTTGCTCAGGACTCTAAATGATTTTATAATTTTGTAAATTCTAAACGTAAATCATCTTTATTACCTTAAGTTTCATAAGAAAATACGACGGCAAAAAATGATTAGGCTGCAGCCGATTTATTTGCAGAATTTTTTCAATCTAAGCCTTCGAAATTTGAATTACCGATTGTAATGCCCAAATGCACCCCTGACGCGCTGTGCCAGTCAATGTAAACCTAGCATAAGAGGCCTTAAGTCTAAATGAACTAATCTATATGTAAATAGTGTTTGTTTTGATCATAAAATTCTTGTCTTCACTGAAACTTGGTTAAAACCTGAAATATCTAATTTGTCATTGTGTATTGGGCGACTTTAACTTACCTGAAATATCTTGGTCTATTGTGGATAATCTGGTTGTTCCTACTAGTTCTCATGAGTTTGTAAATAGCATCCTAGATCTCTATCCCTTTATCAAGTAAACAATATTCGTAATAGTAATAGCCGTCTTCTGGACCTAATATTTGTATCTGATCCTTCAGTTAGTGGTGTTAGTAGAATAGATCCACTTGTGCTTCCCGAAGATTCATTTCACCCTATGTTAGAAATTAACCTTGATCTTCCTATTCCTGAGCAAACTGTGCTCCCTAAAGCAGCGTCTAAGCCTCGCTGTTTTAGAAAAGCCAATTTTAACAAATTAAATAATATCATTATTGACTGGTCCCAGTTTTTTGCGAGCAATAATTTAGAATTTTCTCTGTGCCTTTTTTATGACACTTTGAACATCTTTTTTGATCAATGCGTTCCTCGAAGGTACTCAGTGATGTCTAATAAGCCCCCATGGTTTACCCGAGAGCTATCAAGTCTAAAAAATTTAAAATCGAGATATTTTAAAAAATATAAACGTACCGGGAATGATGTCGACTTTTCACGTTATTCTATTGCTAAATGTAATTTTAGCTCACTTAACTTCCAACTTTTACAACGATTATTTGCGTCGTTGCCGGCTTCAGTTTGCTCAGGACTCTAAATGATTTTATAATTTTGTAAATTCTAAACGTAAATCATCTTTATTACCTTAAGTTTCATAAGAAAATACGACGGCAAAAAATGATTAGGCTGCAGCCGATTTATTTGCAGAATTTTTTCAATCTACTTACTCTGTTAATAGCTACTCTCCTAGTACATCCTATCCCTATAATTTGCAAAAATCTAACGTTATTCCTGAACTCGTGATCACTGAAGACTCAGTATTATGTGAACTAAATTTAATTAAACCAGTATTCTCCCCAGGCCCCGACGGGTTGCCAGGATGCGTACTTAGGTACTGCGCTGGCTCCTTATATCTACTCTTGCATAGACTATTTACTTAATCTGTTGTATCTTGCTCATTCCCTTCTGTTTGGAAGGAATCACATATAATTCCTTTACACAAAAGTGGTCCTAAGAGTTGTGTTAACAACTATAGGCCAATTTCCAAAATGTCTGCTACACCTAAACTTTTTGAGAAAATTATCACCTCACAGCTGACTCATTTTTGTAGTTCTCACATGGTTATCCGTAACCTTACTAAAAGAACACAAAATGTTGTCTTCAAGCGGGTTTTTTCGAGGCCCGTCTTGGTAACATCTGGTGTTACTCAGGGTAGTCATCTTGGTCCTTGCACGCTTTTATAAATGGTAAAAAATTTAATTTACTAAATCTTAACTTTCCTAAATGCAAGGTAATGACTTTCTATAGACTTTTGCATCAAATCATCAATTATACTCTTGGTTTGTAAATGATCTCTCCCCGACCATAAGGTCAGTAAGGCAACTCAAGTTCTTGGGATCATCAAACGATAGGCAAAGGAATTTGATAACCCTTATACGAAAAAATTACTTTATGTACCTCTTGTTCGTCCGATTCTGAAATATGGTTCGTGTTTTGGTCTCAACAATACTCTAACCACCAGGATCGTATTAAATCTTTTCAAAAAAATGTTTATTTGCTTAAAGAGGTTTTAGCTGGGTTTCAGGCATTAATTTACCACCGTATACTAGTAGACTTCTTTTAATTAATCTACCCACTTTAACTAATCGTCGTATTATGTTTGGCGTCATGTTTATGATTAAATTGATAACTGGTGAAATTTATTCTTCTTATTTATTAACTCAAATTAATTTCTCAGTTCCTGCCAGACTTATTCGTAATTTTGTACCACTATCCCTTAATTTTTGTAGTAATAACTATTTCTTTCATGAACCCTTTTGAGTGCTCTAAACCAGGGGTGCGCAAAGCTGCCTTATGGATGTGCACGCACCAATACAAATAAAGGAAATCGATCGCACACATGTAACGAACTTTTCTTCTTAGTTCAATATGTACACTGAAAAAATAGGAACATTGCAATTCATATTTAAAGTTTCCTGCGAAGAAAACACTTCCCAGTTGATCACACATATTAAGGACCTATGGGAAAAAACTTTTCAGTGTACACCAAACGAAAAGACAACAACAAAATACATTCGGAATAGTAAAGACAAAACAAAGCAACAAAATTGTTTTTGGTTTGCAAGAAGCGAAGGTTCGGCGTAAAGCGTGCAGTGAAAAATTGTTTTTGCTTTGCAGGCAACGAAAAATAGGGGAGGGTAAAGGACGCAAAATTGTTTGTGTAATTTGCAATGTGCGCCAGAAACTTACCAGTGTGCAAGCCTCACGCACTCCCATAAGCTATGTGCAAAGCAAAAACAAATGTGCGTCGTGTGCATAGGCGCTGCGCACCCCTGCTCTAAACGGATTATAATACCCTTTGACCCCCATTCAAAGGTCAAAATTGCTTAGTATGAAAATTTTTTTTGGTTTTAGAGCTATCTCAACCAAACTTACTGATTATGTATCTCTTATTCACTGCTACATCCTGAGAAAATTTGGTAAAGATCGGATGACTATATCATATAGCTGCCATAGGAACAATCAGATGCTAGCTAGTATTTTGTATAAAGAGCTTTGTTGCCGTGCCTTAAAAGTAGGAAAGATTGAAAAATTATTATTCAATTCAACTGTTACTAATTTCTTAAACGAAGCTGTGTCTTTTACTTCTGCTTTAATTTATTGAAATTAAATAAAAAATTTAAATAAAATAAAAATACAAGCACATCGGAAAGTTCAACAGCCCATAAACTTTAAAGCGGCCAAAGCATTTCGTTATAAATTTCCTAAAAAACGACGTTTTCACAGAAATTGATAATTTTTCAACAATTACAGAAATTTCGTTTATAAACAATGCAAAATACAATTGCCAATTCAAAAATGTATGAATACGTTTTTGCAACGCGGAGTATGAGGACCAATTGTTTACAGTCAAAACGTCCGTAATTGTTGTCCGATTTGGTTCAAACTACTTTTAAAATGATCGTAGACGAAAGAGCTTTAAACGCTATGGCAAAAAGTATCTTTTTTATAATTTTTTTATACTAAACAAAGAATAATTGAGTTTTTGTAAAGCTTGCCATTTTTATCTCAAAAAGTATTGCTCGGACAAAAAAAAAAGAATTACATTTTTGGAATCTACGACCCAAAATTACATACTTTAAAAAAAAATTATGCCAAAATCGATTACTTAAGGATTTTGAACTAGAAAAGTTTGTGAAATTACTTATGCCATGCAAAATTCAAGGTTAGCTTGCATTCTCATCAGAAGAAAAAAAATTACAAAAGATAATAGGCAAATTATTAAGCAAATTGACAGTTATTCATATGCACTTTATTTTGAAAATTGTTTTCAAGCCGTAGAGTACAACAGTACTTGGAAAAATAGACTTGTAGTCAAATGTAAGCTATGTCAAAATAAATATGCCGACCAGTGTATATAGACATGAACGATAATTGTTCTTTTCTTTAATCGAATATTCGCACAGGCGAATTTGTTGGGTTCAACGAAAGTTCGAATAGCCATGTTCAAAACCAGTCCTTGAGTTTGTCGGTCTTGTTCGCGAAAAGTAGAATTATGTTTCTATCTCGAATGTGTTCGTTCGAACGTGCTCGATATTAGCTTGCAAATAAATTTTTGTTTGACGAACACGTTCGATGGAAGAACTCGTCTGTGGGTAACCTGCTATATACTATACTGAGCAGCATTTTAATGCAAAACAGCTTTTATGTGGAGAACTTGAACTCTTTTTTTTGGAAAATAAATAAAATACCGATTGTACATTGTACATACTTATGTATGTACATGGCCAATTCTTTTCTTATATATTCTTTTTTCAAAATTTTTAATATTTTATAAGTAAATAAATATATAAGTTAATTAAATTAAGAAGTTAATTTTTTTATCATTACTTTTCTCTCTAATATTTTAGAGCTTGTTAAATTGAAGAAAAAGGGGTCGTACGTAGCTTTGTCTGCCACTGTACATACACATGCATGTTGTAGAGGAGCAAACGCACTTTGCTACATCTAACGGAGCCTGCATAAGAACGACGCAAAACGGCAAATCCATTTTTACATACATATTCATACATAATGTGTATTATATACATATGCATGTAAATATGTATGAACATACATACATACATTCACACATGCAACTGTAAGCACAAAATATTACTCCTCTATCTTTGTCGTTTTGTTTATTTTCCTACTTTGCTTACGCTTTATTCGACTTTGTTTCAATATTCTCTTTTAGGCATAGTCCATAAAAAAAAGTTGGGTTAGATGAATAAAAATGTATATTACTAAAAACTTTATGCACACACAATATTGACAGTATTTCGTTAACACTTTATTATAATTAATTTGTAGTATTTTATTAAATTAATAAGTAATTTATTATTTATGGCAAAAAAATAAACGCTGTGCTACAACATACAACACAGTAAGAGCCCTGCGCAAACCGTTTTTAGCTTTAAAAAAATTAAACTTTAAAATTAATTTAAAAAAAAAACTCAAAGAGAGCGGAGCGAAACTTTTACACCTAAATTCATGATAAATCGGGGTCTATGCAGGAAAAAAGTTTTTTGGAGTTGATGTCCATAGGATTAACATTTACCATAAAGATAGTAGACAAAATATTTACAGTTACTTCACTTTTATCATCATTGAATGCAAAGGCAAAAGAGACTAATAGTCAAGTGTAAGCTATGTATGTCAAAATATATATGCCCACTAGTGTACTTATAGACGCTTGTACATATGTACATATATCCATTTCCTCCTTCAAGCATCTCTTTTGTAAAAAAAATAACACACTCAGCAAAAAAAAAAATTAAGTGGCTGAGATATTCCTTGTAGTGATAACGGAACACTTAGCGTCAAATGACGCCACGATCAAAGTCAAAGCTTTGCATGTATATACATACATATGTATGTATGTATTTGTGTATGTGCAGTGATCCGGTACGTACATTTTTGTATGCATGTATATTTATATAATATAATATATATATATGTATGTATATATGTCTATGTATGTGTGTATGTTATGTTAATTTGTTCATATGATTTGCATATCAAATTATTTTTTTATTTTTCTATTAAACACACAAAAAGTTATGCAAAAACTTATCTAAAAACTTAAAAGCCAATATTGTGAAATTACAAATAAGCTTGCTTATATTGAACAGTATTAAATACACAAATTAATTAACAAAAACTTACCGGCTCTTGTCCTTCGTCAGAAGTGTTCAGCGGCCGACGTCGTCCCCTTTCTTGGTCACACATTTCAATTTCGTTTTTTTTTTAAACCCCGTGCAAGCCGCCACTTCTTGCCAAATACAATTCTCAAATCAAACTAAAGTTGTTGTAGACATAAATCAACCGACAAAATGTTCAAACGAACGGTAAATGCGTAGTTCTAAAAAATCGACGCTATTTTGTTTACTTAAGCCTAGTACCCAGCACTGAAAAGCCGAAAAGCTGGCAACTCCATATAAAATGAACAGTAGCTTAAAACAAACAGAATTTTCTGCTGTGCCATTTAGCTGGTGCGATCCCCAGCAAAAGTTGCTGTAAATATTAAATGGACGGCCAACCTCGCCAAAATTTACGACACACCCCGATTTATCATAGAATAAGGTGAACAAATTTCGCGGCGGGCTCTTCTAGTTTTTTTAAAATTTAATTTTTATCAAGCCTAAAACGGCTTGCGCAGAGCACTTGCTATGTTGTTGTTGTTGGTTATTGTTGTTGCCTTTGTTGTAGTTTTTGTTGTTGCTGTTGTTATTATTATTGTTGTTGCTTTCTTTTGTTATTTTCACTTATTTTAAATAAAAATAAATATTAGTGCAAAGCAATTTAAGAATTAGTCTGTTGTTATTGGAGCTGCTAATCTAGCTAAAAATTAGCTAAATTGTAAATGAAACCTATTGTAGTTATTTTAAGATATGCTGTAGTTGTTGTTGTTGTTATTGTTATAATAAATTACCGGAAAATTAGCGCCGAAGGCAAATAAAAACGGCACTTCAATTTTATACATATTACCAGAAAATAGGCGCCTCAGGCAAAAAAATGTTTAAAAAAAATCGCGCGAAATATATAAGGCGCTCAAAAGCAGAAAAAATGAGGGGAGGGAACTGGAACACTGCTGCTGCAGAAGCTCTTTGCAACACATAATAATAACATAACAATCCCATAATTTTAATTGGCGGTCCATTTCAATTGGTTTTATGTTATTTTCTCTTTGTTTATATTTTACTTTTGAGTGTAACCACTCTAAATTTTTTGGGATATTTTAATACTGAATTTACTCTAGTTGGGATTTTTCGGTTGCGTGAGGGGTCACGCAAAAAATCCGAAAAGTGTTCCTATTGCGTTTGCCTCATCCATAGTCAGCTGATTGCATGAGGACTTTTGCTGCCAGTACGAACATGAAGATAATGCAGTGATGTTTAAACAAAGTTTGAAGGCAGAATAAACATCTTTCCTTATTTATAATGTTAATAAGGATATGGTTAATACAAAAACTTAAATAGTTTATTGTAAATTGGCAATGACTTTGTGGATAGAAAAGTGCACCCTAAACTCGTTAATATTATTAAAAACGAAATCAAAAGGTACATAGTCACTGCAGAACTCTATTTCAGTAACAGCTATATTAAAAACCAATACTATTATGGAAATTAGTCAATTCAATTATTTTCAATTAATTTTCTTTCATGGTTTATTCTCATTCAGCTGTTTGATGCCTGCAAAAATTTCGATAAATGCCCAAATTTTATCGGTTTTATGAGACCATCACACAAAAAACAAGTTTGTAGTCCCTGCGTTAGCTAGCGGCGCAGAATTCCCCCCCTCACCAACAAGTCGCCTTTGATTTGTGATTGTGGCAAGTGACGGGCGTCGCCTCATTTTCCCAATTGGAGCAAACGCATCCTCGTGTGTAAAACGCACTTCAAGACCTTTGTGCAGTTTTTGTGGTACTTTTAGTTTTATGCTGTCACACAGACATTTTGATAGCCAGGCTCGAAATATATGGTACATTCTGCTTGGCAAACAATTCGGTCTACTGGATACTATGCTTAAATAAGGAATTATTTGTGTATTAAATGGTAGGAAAGAGTAAATAGGGATTTTATGTATTTTATAAATTTTAATAAATGAAGATATAAAGAAATATAAAATTGAATAATAAGTTTCAGTTGTAGTTCATAGGCTGCCGATCTTAATAGTGTTGAAAAACGCTTGTGCTTTTAGCTGGCAACTTTTACTGGGGATCGCACCAGCTAAAAGTCACAGCAGAAAATTCTGTTTGTTGCAATGCTGGCTGTTTTCGATTAAGAATTAGGTAATCGACGACAAAAACAGCTAAAATGGAGTATTGAAAATGGCGCAATTATATAGTTTTATGTTATTTTGTTTTATTTCTATTACTTATGCTTTTTAAAGTAAGAGGAAACAATAACCGCGAAGCGCAAAAGGGTAATGGTGGACATGGGCACGTTGTTCATGAAAATATAAGGGACGTACTGAATGATCAGAGTGGGGCCAGAAAAATTTGCGTATATATGCAGAAATGGTCAAAACAATAAGAGAATATGGCCTATATACGATCAACGGCCTATTCACGTTTATATATGCGCACATTGCCACATTCTGTGAAGCAAATTCGCTGCATCAATTACGTTTTTGCAATAAATTATATGACTGTTTGATTTATAGTAAACAAAGAACAGCTGAATATGTCAAATTGGCGTCATTTTCATCGGCAATGTGTCTAGTGTAAGCAGCTTTGCCGGTAAGATATCGGTTTTTGCTTAGCGGCGGCAGTGTAAGAACGCTATTAGACTGTGGTGCAAGACGCCAGTCACTTTCTGGCAACTCCATAATTCTAGTACACTGGATACTGCATCGCCGTTTCGCTTTTTAAAATATTTATTTTTCATTCTGCCACCATTTTTTTGTACGAAGTTTCGACGCGCGGAATGGATTTCGTTCTTATGAATACCATCCTTAAATAAACAACAATTTTTCAAATCAATGACGAAATAAATTAGATACACTTAAGCGGATTCCTTTTATATATGCTTCGCCTTCTGGGGGCCTAGTTTTTTCAATTAATGAAAGAATCCATGCAACATTTTAATGATTTTTATTGATGTGTGAATTAATTTTAAGAGTGTGCACGCGAATTAAAACGCCAGGGCTGTCACTTGTGTCGGTGTCGGTCACGATTTTAGCGCCATCCCTTGTTTGCTAGCGCCACTTTTCTGGAACTACTGCAAAACAAACTGTGTAAACAGCTCTTAATAATAAACAACATTTTAATTGCTATCATGAAGGATATAAAAGTATTTCAACGCTTTCTAAGTGATGTTAAATATGTAAAGGAATTTCGACAACTGCAGCATATGAACGAAACCTGCAGCAGACAAAATAGAGTCACGATAAAAAAAGTAAAGCGTAGACGTGCCCGTTTCCATCCTATGGAGCAAATGAATGAAATAGAATTTCGTAAAAAATACCGCTACACAAAAGAAAATATGCGTCGAATAATTGAAATTGTACGGGATGATATAGAAATGGACTATTATCAGTCAATGAAAAGGAATCAGGTGCCCATAGACTTGCAAATATTATCGGCAATACGATTTTTTGGAGGAACTGAGGTAACTTACTCCCCCTTCCTCCAATATTAATGCATACATACTTGAATTTAAATTTCCCTTCACTCTTATTTTTTGCAGCATCCTCAACTGACGGCCATGGCGCATGGCGTTAGTTTGCACACAATGGCTAAGATAACACGTCGAGTTGCTTCCGTGTTATCATCGAAGGCGTCGCGTTACATTCGAATGCCTGCCACACTCTCGGAAAAGGAACGAATGATGCGTTCATTTCAGTCGCTATCAAATATGCCCCAAGTTATTGGTGCTCTTGTTCAAACCACTGTGCGATTACAACTTGAACCTTCGCGGGCTCAGGCTAATAGGAGTTGCCACAGTGGAACAGACTCGCCAATGCCAACCGAAGAGCTTGTACATCTTCAATTGGTTTCGGATGCTGAGCATAAAATAAGAGATTTGGACATACGTCTCTCTGATGAGCTTGATCTGAATACTGCTCCAGAACTTTTCTCTTTATCCAGAATTAAGGAACGCTTTGAACAAAATGAATTTCGCGGGCGCATTCTTTTAGGAAATGATTCCCTTTCTTGCTCCTCCAGCCTGTTTACACCTGTCCAATACCCCCGAAAGACATCTGAGGAGCTCTATAATAATGCTCACGCTGTAACCTTTGCGCCGGCCGTTAAATGTCTTAACATCTGGTTTCGTCGATTTGGAATTCTTGGTAGTGAACTTTTAGGTACATTCGGATCTGCTAAACAGACAATTACCGCATTGGCGCTGCTCCATAATATGGCCATGGATTGGAATGATCCAAGCGTAGGTAAGTCACAGTCCCCCGGTGGTTTATATTAATCTATTATTAAAAAAGATTTAATTTTCAGATGCGGAAAGCAGTACATCTTTCTATAAGCCAAACTACCTAAGTTCTGCTCATGGTATAGAAGATCAACGTAATAGAAAAGATTTTATTAAATCTCACTTCACAGGCAATTAAACTGAAGTACTCTTACAAGGCTGCACATTGTTTCTGAAACCTCGCCAGATTATGAAACAAATGCTATTATCTGTCCCTGGAACTCGAACCGAACAGCTTAATAAGAAAATGCGTTTCGAAATTTGAAGAAAACTGACAATGAGAAGAAAGATAATAACATTTTTATTTAATTTAAAAAGCTAAAAATATTTAATTTTAGAATTTTATACTAAAATTTGAATGTTTAGCTAACTTTGTGCTGACTACTCCAGCAATCCCAGTCAGCTAAACATTAAAATATTAAATAATATAAAGGTCGCTAAATCAACTAAAATACCATTTAATTTTGTTACTTTGTAATTTTCATACTATAAAATTTATAGTCTTACAAAGTTAAGAACAAATGGAAGCGATTGAGAAAATTCTATTATTTTGATGCATTAAGTTGAATCATAGTTCATTGGGTTCAGATACTCTAGAGCCAGAAATAATTTCACATAGTTAAGTACTCCAGGAATTTACAGTTATTTTATTTACGCTTCAACATTAATTTTCATTAAAATTAGTTTTCATTTTAATTTGAGGTAATACAGCATGCAATTCTAAATCTGTCTGAAAATTTCATACTAATCAGACAATAAGCTCGAGCCACTAACCAATGAATATACATATTGTATTGTATTGTATGAATGTATTCATTGGTTAGTGCTCGAACGCTTTTTTAAAAATTGAAACAGCGTGGAAAAAGAGACGCTGACTAAACTAATTTTATTTTCCTGGTGCGATCCCCAGCAAAATATGCCAAACTAAAAGCGCGAGCGTTTTTAAGCACTGTTTTTAGCTGCCATAACGCTGTCTTTTGCAGCTGATGAGAAAAATATATGTGGCGCTCAAATTTCAGCAGCTGGCCAACTAAAAGTGACAAGTGAATTATCAAAGTAGAAAAATTGAGGGAACTGTAACAAAATAAAAAAGGCGCTTGAACAGCAAAAACAAGATTTGCAGACTATGAACCGTAACTGAAACTGGTTATTAAATTTTATATTTTTATATAGATATCTTCATTTATGTAATTTATAAAATACACAAAATCCCCTTTTCCATTTTAGAGTTGAATTTTTTTTTTTTTTAGAACTTTTACCGTTGTTTGAAGACAAAATGCTTCCATCGTCGATTTTGTTTGTAACAACTTTTGATTTGTAAATTCAATTGAAAAACCAACGTTTAGCTTGAAGATGGAGTATTCTACTCAAAAGCCACGCTTCAAAGCGGTGGTGGCGCCATCTTTTATTTGTTAGCGCCACCGTTGTATGTTGTTAGCTTTTCGAACTAGATTCTTACTACCTGAAACTTTTGCACTGTGAACTACACGTGTAAAGAGGCGTGTGATAACAAAGATGAGTGAGGTGAATTAAAATGTAATTAATTGTGCTAAAATAACTAAAAAATAAAACATATTGACACTGTATTATTTCTGTATAGGAGGAATCCGTTGAATAACAAAAATTAAGAACCGCGGCAATTCATTCAGTGGAATGGGTAGTGTTAACTAACAGTGCAGTTTTCAACGGTTTCTGTTAGCGCTCATTGGCTCGGCTGTAAATGAGCCCATGTTCGAATTTTTTGTAACATTTTGATGAATTTATTAAAGTTTTATATAAATTCACATCATATTTTAATTTTAAAAACAAAAGTCCGAGAGTAACATCAGTGAACCATAAAAATATGTACTTAATATGTTAGCAACATAACAGAAAATGTTAAAATTAGCAATGCTGCCAGTTTAGCCTTATCCGGATAGATTTGTCCTTTTTAAACCTACTCCAGGAGCAAAGAAACACAATCCCATCTCCAGAAATCTATCCTGTTTTACATATGCCCTAATTGTTCTAACTCTGGTGCATTTGGGCACGAAATAGCCAGGCGCAGAATACAATCTTGTCGGTTTGTCCTGTTTTTGTCGCGAATAGTTGGCATCACTGATGTTTTGCCTGGCTTAACAGAAGCGGCTGCCATGTGTTTTGTGTTGTTTTGTTACAACAAACGTGTGCTTGTTTGTATGTATACACATTGATATTTACATCAAAATTATAAATAATATTTTTTGTAGTAAAATAAACACCTACGGATCAAATATTATACATGTTTTATATATAAAACAAAAAGTAAAGCGGTCCAAAGTAATTGTAAAATCTGCGTTCAGTTCAGTTTTAATTTAACCTTTTGCAATTGACTGGTATTTAAAGCCTTGCATTGTTTTATGCATATGTAATAAATACAAATACTTTGTTTTTGGTTAATATTATTATTTCAATTGGTCAAACAAAGTGGGCAAAAGAGGGAGTACTTTTTTACACCTTGCTAAGGATATCATGCTGGTGACCTACATTTAACTACCACCACAGACAGCTGTTACCCTAGTTGCAAACTAGCACAAGCCATAAAAAGCGAAGGTCACTGAATTCAAACGAGTGGTAAGTATAATTAATAATATTGATATATATACATATATATATATATATATATATATATATATATATATATATTAATATGAATAATATAATATAATATTTTTAAATCATAACTGCTTTTTATTTATGTGTATGTATTTACTTAATTAAGTTACTACATTTAATTTAAGTTCTGGTTTCAATTTGTTAGTACAAATATATATATATATGTATACCTAAAGGTCATAAAACCTAAGCTTAAAATTTAACTTGTCAATATAAAAGCAAATCTGTTATTATTATATGCTTTTGTTGATTTATTCAGATTTAAATTCCGATTATAGATTCTGTTTTTATTTCTTATTAAATTGGGTAAACAAATGAATCCGATTTCGAATCCCCAATAGAATGGAGTTTTAATGTACATATATTATATAATCCTATCATTCTTTATCCACCAGGTGCATGCGTATATGTTACTGTGTCGTCACATGTTGCATGCGGGAAGCTACCTAAACATAATAATACTATGTTTATGTATACTGCTTCCGAACTGTATGGAAAAGATCCCGAAATGCGTCACAACAGTCAGACAAAAAGTTTAACAAATAATAACAACAACACCAACAGCCATAATGATCAACTTATACCATTCTGCAATGTTGATAATGCATTAAATTATTATAAAAATGTAAACTTAATTGGACCGGCCTGGAACCTGGATCGTTCAGCCGATGCAAGTCCATCGAAAAGTAATGTGATTGCGAGACAAGTATGCAGATCTAACTATTTGGTACCAACATCTGAGTCATTGCATTACTCGAACGCATACGTCAAGTCGTATGCTCCACGTAAGGTGGCGGGTGCATCGGGGGGCAACAATAACCATCATGTGTATCAGCAGATACGACAACAAGCCGATTATTACAATGGTCCTTCACACCACAAGGTGCGTCAATATGCCCATAGCCACAGTGCACCTGCCACACAAGAGATGATCAAGTACTCCCCCGATAAAGATCAGCTAAAGCGACAGATGAGAGCTCGAAGTACATCCGAATATTTGAATGGGGCCTCGACGTTTTCGCATAATCACAGAACTCCTACGCTGGAGAGTTCGTGGACCTCTGCAATGTAATTGTTAAAACCCCCCTCTGATAAATTCCATCTTGCTTAAGAATTTATTAAGTTAGTTTTACACTTAGTTTTACACAAAAAACTCGACATATACACACAAATACAAACACTGCATTATTTAGACTTCAACATGAATACTATAACAGTTGCAAGTTAACTCATTTATTCGTGTACTTTATACTTCTATTGTTAAACTTTCATATATCTGTTAATTTTTTCTGCTTTTGTAGCACTGAACGCCCTTCGCGATCCCATGCAACCGATCAGCACTACGAGCATTATTTTTCGTATTTTTACAATCGTGGTAAAGAGCAATTGCCGAAGCACACCTCGAACAAGGTGTGCAATTACAAACATCAAATGAGCTTATTTCAAGAAACACCGAGTAAACGCTCATCTAACGAAAATCGGAGAACTACACCTAATGATAATAACCAAAATGTAGAATACGATAGTTATATATTGAAAGAGAATCATGAGATACCGTTTGGTTATAACGATAGCGATTGGATTGATTCCCCAGAAAAAGAACATTTAGAGAAATTAATATCAAAAGGTAATGATGATTATATTTCAATTAGGGATGTATATGATACGAAAGAAGTCAACGATGAACAATTCGATCCAAGTATACTATCCCATCGTCGCTTCGTCCAACATAGCGAAATTAATGAACTGAACAGATCTGGAGAATTCGTGACAGTCAATAATAATGTTAATCAACTGAAAAAGACGCAAAAAACCACCGAGTCTCATCAGGCGCCCCGGCTACCATTGACACCCAAAAAAATTCGGGGTGAACAAACGACTGTAAAGAAAATACTGCCCTCTGTCCATAGAGTTTTGTTGTACAATAGTCAAAGTCCTCGATTGGCACGTAAGCACCAGTCAAGTAATTCACGCTACCAAACCGTAAAACCCCAACATCCCAAAGGTCATGGCTACAATCATGCTCAAGATGCCGAAAAGCAGGTAAATAAATATATTCTAGAAGAAACCGATAATAAGGACAACGATTTCCGTGAGGTCGACTTTGATAACGATGATGATCTAGACAACTGTAAGTAATTACTTAACTAGCTTTGCAATAAAACATTTAAGTTTACTTTATTTGAATTGGTAGTATCAAATTATGATGAGAGCGACACGATTAGCGTTAGCTCTGATACTGAGGATGGTTACCGAGCACACGCCTATAAAATGGCCCATTCGGGCGATCGTCTATCGTCATCACCAAAAAACTCTGCGTTCCTGCTTTCGTCTCAGACATCCGTTGAAGATCTACGTAATCCAGAATCCGTATTGGTGCCGAGTTTGTTTCCCCATGTACCGCCCTATTTATCATTTTCCTCAAACACCCAAAAAGGACCCGAGGTGCCCCCGGAACTACATAGAGTGCTCAAATGGCGTGTGACGAGTATAATGCCAAAGGTTGTGCGTCTTATTTTGGCCAACAGTGGCATGCGAATGCTCAAAAGTGAGTATACTTAATAGAAATAATTTATAAGTTTCAATAAATTGTATTTCACTTCAAATGTTTTTCAGAAACCAACGACTGGATGGGTGTTTGGGGCAAGCATTTAAAGTCGCCCTGCTTTAAAACAATTCGCTCATATCAGAAAATTAATCATTTGCCGGGATCCTTTCGCATTGGACGCAAGGATTCCTGCTGGAAAAATCTACAGAGGCAAATGAAGAAGCACAGCAACAGGGAATTTGGTTTTATGCCACGCACCTATGTCATACCAAATGATCTATGTGCTTTAAGAAAACGTTGGCCAAAATATGCCCAACGTAATACCAAATGGATTATAAAGCCGCCAGCAAGTGCACGAGGTGCTGGAATACGTGTGGTAAATCGATGGGGTCAAATACCCAAAAGAAGACCGTTGATCGTGCAGAAGTAAGAAGGGAGGACAGACGAAATTTCAATTAGGAATAAATAATTTATTGTATATTTTAATAGATATATCGAAAGACCGCTGCTAATTAACGGAAGCAAATTCGATCTGCGTTTGTATGTACTTGTAACATCTGTCAATCCCCTGAGAGTGTTCATGTACCACAATGGTTTAGCAAGATTCGCTTCAGGTGAGCTCAAGATATCAATCCCAAATAGATATATGATATAATTCTATTTTCCTTGCAGTTAAATACAGCGCCAAGATAGATACATTGAATGATCGCTGCATGCATTTAACAAACTATAGCATTAATAAGTTTTCATCGAACTATTCAAAGAATGAAGACGTTAATGCCTGTCATGGCCACAAGTGGACAATCAAGTCTCTATGGACATATTTGGCTAATCGTGGTGTCCGCACCGATGGTCTCTGGGACGCTCTAAGAAGCCTAGTCTTACGCACAATTCTGGCTGGAGAAAATGGCATAAATAGCATGATCCGAGCGAACGTTGAATCAAAATATAGTTGCTTTGAACTATTTGGTTTCGATGTGATATTGGACTCGGATCTGGTACCTTGGCTTTTGGAGGTCAATATATCGCCTAGCTTGCACTCGGAACTGCCGCTTGATGCACACGTTAAAGCACCTTTGGTTCAAGGCGTACTCAACACGGCCTTATATAATGTATAGACTTAAAAACTTAACTGTACCTTAACTAAAACTTGTGAATTGTAGATACCACCAAAACTGACTCAGGAAAAACAAAAGGAGCTTGCTGCAGAATTTTCATTTCCACCTAGCACACAAATGTGCTACGATAAACGCCTTTATATCAACTATTTGTCGCGCGAGGAAAAGATAAAGCATAATAATTTTACACGAAAAACAATAGAAAATCGAGAGGAGGTAAATATTCAAACTTTTCGTGATTTGGCTTTTTATTCAAATGAATTTTTCTTTTAAGTATGTAAATGCAATACTTCAAACACTAACACCCGATGATGTGCGTTGCCTTATTGTAGCCGAGGACGAGTTGTCGCGTTGTGCACCACTTGAGCGCATTTTTCCCACGGATCAAACCTACAAATATCTTAAATATAATGACACCCCACGTTATTATAATCGTCTGCTAGACGCGTGGGAGTCACGATATGCCAATAACCGTACCGAAGGCATTGCCCTGCTCCGCGATTATTGTCAATCCAAATATCATTTGCAGGTTCCAGTGCCACCTGCAAAAAAGGTAAGTTCCAATTCAAATATTAAGTCTGTCTAGTCAGAACTCATTCAAAACCTAACACAGCCTGACACAATTGAGATCAAATATCTTATAATTTAATATCTTAACTATAAACACGACCATCGATATTGACAGTTTCTATTCAAAACAAACTGTTTAATTACAAATATACGTTCTCAACTCTATTATTAAATTTTGAGGGCTGTTGGCGAGCTATACAATCATTTTATTGGCGCTGTCGTGCTCTTTATTGTCGTAAGTTCTATCTGTTGTCCCCATAGATAAACTTCGTAGGCTCGAAATTAACAGTTTACAAAAATACATACGAGTATAATTTTAGGTAGCATAATAATGTCTGTTTCTTTATACTATCGAAATTAATGTATGTAGAGAATATAAATTCAAATATAATATCAAACGTTGAATCATATATAAGTCTTACACGTAAATTGTGCTTAAGTAACAACAAAATAGGTTTGTTAGTTAAATGCGGATGATGATTCGTACTAAATAGTTCGTTGCAAAGCAGCATTAAAACCGATAAAAAGTAAATAACATTTTGTTTTTATTAAGGAATCTATAGCGCTTGGCGAAAAACGAAACTTAAAGTATGTTTTTTTTTTATATACCCTGTACCCAGGGAATGAAACCGTAACCGTAACCGGAATCGGAACCGGAATCGGAACCGGAATCGGAACCGAAATTAACCGTTTCAAATGTAGTACCATAACCGGAACCGGAACCGAAATAAATTATTTTGAACATTTTAAATTCATAGGTACAGGCAGGGAATGAAACCGAAAAAAATCGCGGTACCGGTACGTACCGAAACGAGCATTTCGGTAAAAGGTTTTATTTCGGTTTTGTCCTTTCGGTTCCGGTTTTCGTATCGGTCCATACCGGAACAGAAAAGTAGTTTTTAAAAATTGTAAAATGTAAAGAAAATCGAATTTTTTCAACAAATATTTGTGGTTGTATAAACGTACAAATGAATGTTAAGCATGTTAAGTCTCACATATAATTCGAGAAATTTTTGTATAGTGCAAAACCATGTTCGTACGAAAAATAACAAGAAAAATTTTTTAAATGTACCGAAACGTTACCGGTACGAACGTTTCGGTTTTCGGTTCTTGAAAAATAATTTATTTCGGTCACGGTTACGGTGCTACATTTGAAACGGTTTATTTCGGTTAACGGTTCTGGTTACGGTTTCATTCCCTGAATTAAAGTGAGAAATAATAATCCAGCTGCAAATGTTTTCTATACAAAATCGAAAATGTTGATTAAATTTATGATTGGCAAACGTTTAAAAGATTTATTTACTTAAACTATTATTAAGCAATACACTTAAAGTGTAGTTTCTTTTACTGCTGTTACTTATGTTTCTCATGTTTGTAAGTAGCATAAGATGCGGTTGCTTATATTAAAATTAGATATAAATATATTAACAAGATAATAAGTATTATAAGTTTTCAATGTGGAAAAAATAAAAACAAAAATTTAAAGAAAAGTCACAGGAATTGTTTTTACGAATAACTCTTTGTCATGGTCGTAATCGGGATAAAAGATATACATAATCTTATTTATGACGATAGATCTACACATGTACTCGTTTCTAGATATGTTAGTGCACAGATTCTGGGTACTTTTCAATTATATTAAGAGAATTTTGTCATAAACACTAAAGACAATTGCATTTCTGATTTTAATCTGGACTCTTCATATATATATAAATTAGTTATTTAGTTATTATTTTAAATTTTGGATTTGTGTTTTCAATCAGAACTGTTTGAAATTTCACTTTCTTATTGTATCCCATTGTGTAAACTTTTTTTAATATTGCCTGGAAGCTTAACACTTAGAACAGATTAGTCTAGTACTTCTACTTTAAGCAACATTTTCTTAAATATTGTTCTTAAATTCTTAATTCTTAAATTGGTAACGAAAACAATTTATAGCACTTTTCATTCCTAATTGATATATATATGTAATGTATTATTTTTCAAGTTACGTTAACAAATCAAGTTGTGCCAATCTTTTTACAACAACCAATGTTTTGTAATTGTAAAATTGCAGGACTACTTCATCAAATTAATGAGATGGATATTAAAGTGATAACCGCTGCTATCGTATTTATATTTATTGGTCATTTAGTAGTTAAATAGAAACTGTTTTAATTTTAATTGCACGCACGTGCATATACCCTTATATATGTAAATACCTAAATATATACATATATATCTCTTAATATAAGCCAGAATTAAAATGTATTTAATCCATAAGTAATAATAATATACATATTTAATTTTTATATGCCATTCTTAGATTTAAAGTGAGCCATTATCAAAATAAACTGTTGTAGGATTTAGTTCAACGTTTTTTGTTTTATAAGTATATGTTATATCCCATTGTGTATGATTAAGATGCGTACAACTTCATGAGATAATATTTTTAAACTAAGCGATCCTGTGATTTTGTTGTTAGGGGTCTCTCATAGATAAATTGTTGGAAAACATCTTTCAAATTACTTTTTAAACATCAAAATTTATTGGTATTGACAAATTGAATAACTGCTTCGCTTTCTATTCAATTTACACCTAATCACACACCTAACCCTTTAGTTTAACGTGTTTAAAAAATTGTGATGTCATTTGTAAAACTTTATTTGATCGTAGAGAAGTGTTAAGCCCCTAAATCTTTTGACTCACAATCAGATGATAATAATAATAATAAAAAAAGACCATCGGTGTAAAGATGCATAATCGTAATTTAGCAAATGTGCTCGGCCTTTTGGTTATGAACAGGGATTGGAATAATATAGAGTATTTATATCATTTTATTTACCACGTAGAGCGTAGTAAGGTACCAATGACTAGATCTACGTATTGTTCTGTAAATTAGGTAACGAACGGTCAAAAATATGATTGATTTGGCTGTTAGTATTAATATTGAATATGAGAAAAAGCAACAGTTTAAACAAATATATCTTGTGCAAACGTAGTATTTACATTATTATATTGTATAATCATATCAATTGTACGATATCGTTTATGTACAGAACTTAGTCTATTTGCCAACTTATCTACAATTACATATGTACTACGTTTATAAATTGTAATCAGTATAAGCGAGAGTTCACTCATATCGAGCATGCGATCATATTATTTTAATTTAACGAGAAACTTTAATTCACATGTTTTCCTGAAATGGTATAATCGGTTATACTATAGGTAATATTTTGTAGACCTAAAGATAAAGAAACAATAGTTGTTTAAAATTTGCTTTTGTTTAAGAAGGTCTTCTAGTTCAGGCGGCCGAATTTTGTTTTTTGAAAAATCGTCGAAAGAAAACGCGTTAAGATTTTTGAAAAAAATATGTTGCCGAACTAGAAGACCCCCTTAAGCAAATCATAATGAGTTGACAAAACGCCCCGTTTACACACAGACTTGATTTGGATTTTCTGAAAATAAAATAAAAATCAACAAAAAAAATGTGAAAAACAAACTGCCGAAACAAAGTCTAAATACTATTTTTCCAAGCCTCTTTTATAATAATGGGTTTCCTGTAACTGCTTTGCTTCTAATTTGCTTAAAATTTGTTTTCGTTTAAGCAAACCATAATTCGTTGCAGTGAATGGTAAATTTTTCAAATGCAAAATATTTACAACGTTTTCCATATTGCAAAAGCAGAAAAATCTGTCAGAATGTAAACAAACACCAAATGTGGCGTAATTTTCTACTCGGAGAACGATCACACAGCTAATCAAATTATAATCAAAACGAAAGCAGCCTCAGAATAATTATTCAGCTCAATTGAAAAAATTGGCCAAAACTTTAAGGGTTACCGAATTTTTCTTATTCCTACATAGGAATAGGACTAATATTTTGCTTGCGAAATGTTTAGTTTTATCATTAAAAATATGATTATATAATTATTAAAACCGGAAATGCAGAATACTTACAAGGTTCAGCCTCATTAGCGTAAGCAAATTTTCATTATGTGCACAAAGTTTCAGCAAATCAAAAGAAAATAATTTGCGGGAATCCCATAAACGTTTTGGAAATTTTGCTTTCAGTAAAGCACGAAATTACATGGAATTTCTTAAACTTTTCTGTAAAACTTTTTGGTAATTAAGATGTGGACCTGAAACACATGTGAAAATTTATTTATCTCAATAGCTATTTTGATATTTTTAGTAGGATACATACGTACATAGTAATGTGAAACAATCGCTACTATTGATTAAAATTTTTTAAATGATTAAATCTGCGCAAAAAATTATTAAATTAACAATTATTTACAATTATTTACAACTATATTTGTTATGTATTAAAGGATAATAATATCCGTACACTAAGCAGATTTTTGCATTTGAAAAATTAAAATTACCAATAAGGAACTTCGTATAAACGGACTATATGTGTAAGGTAAAATTTGACAAATTTTTATGTATTTTGAAACCAATTTTGTTCAGTTCTGTTTTATCTGCTCTGCCTCCCATTCATGTTTCTTACCCCTAATCATCTTATTTATACATATTTATACTAATCAAACTTCTAAAATGTAGGACTTGAACGTTAGCCCTGATGAGAACACAATCAAGAGGCCAGAAATTAAGCACGATGAAGATTAAAAAGTATAGGAGAACGTTCAATTTACATTAAATTAACACTAAATTCTGAAGAATGTTAATAAATCGATCAATCGGCATGCAGACATCGTTAAGGTAATTTGTAAAACCCATTATATATTAAATATAATATTTCTTTCTGCTTATAGATTTGCGAATTGTTCATCTTGTTATAAAAAGACTGAACATAATGGATTATTTATTAATTGTTAACACGCAGAACAAACTTGTCACACCGATGCCCATCTATTCAATCAATATTTCATTAGGTATATTTTTAATGCTTAAAGCGTATTCAATGTGTTCAAAAACGAAGTAAAATTTTATGTAATATTAACTAGAATATAAATTTGAATGTGCGCAAATAAAGAATTGTTAAAGGAATACGTAATATTATCTAAAATTGTAATATTATTAATTAAATGTAACAAAAACTTTTGATAATATTAGCATTTTACCGTTAAATGGAACATGCCGAAATTATGCCCATAATAAACCATAAATAAGTTGACTCTGAAAATTTGTATTAGGTGTAGTTTGATTTTAATTTTTAGAATTTGGCTGTTTTTATATAATGTTTTTTGAGGTGATTTTAAATGTTTAATAATTTTTTAGAGAAAGAGAAAACCAATTTTAAAATACTTTACAGTTGCCGAAAACTAATTAATGTATCCACTTATCATTAATACATAGTTTTTAATTTAATTCAAAAGTTTAACAAATAAAAAGTGAAATAACAACGTATACATTGGTTGTTTCTGAATATATTTTAATAATCCATATAATAGCACAATTCCTGCAACTGCTTTGCTTGTAATTTGCATAAAATTTGATTATTTCAGTCAGCTGTTCACAGCTGTTCCATACAAACTGTGTAGTGTTGCTCATAACAAATGTGGAACATTTTACAGCACTAGTTTCTCAAACGAAATTAGCTCAGAGGCTGATTATTTTTTGCTTTTGATTTGATTATCTGTGTGACCGTTCTCCGAGAAGAAAATTACATCACATTTGATGTATGTTTTTATTTGGCGGATTGCAATTTGTAGAGCGTTGTTAGTATTTCGCATTTGATGCTTTGAACCAAAATCAAATCAGTGTGCAAAACGGTTCGTTCGTACAACTGATTATGACTAGCATAAAAATAAGCAAATAAAAAGCAAAGCAATTGCAGGAATCCCCCTATTAGGGGGATTCACTACAATTGGTGGCGTTCACCAGCACACATCGATGACAAAAAATCTATGGAATTATTATATGTTGCTGCTGAACGGCAGTGATGTGCAATCATGATGCAAACATTTTGTGATTGTGATAGATGAAAGTCCATCACAATAAATTTGTGTTAGAATTCTCTGATTGTGATGATTTTTTATCGATAATGTAATTTTAAGGTAAAAAGAACTAGATTTTAAGTTGAGATGTTGGCGGAGGGTGTGGTTTTGTATAGAAAACAAACTAAAGAGTTTTATAATATTTGTATTTTTACATCGTTGCCTAAAATTCAATCAAAATCGTTCACCAGTACACAATCACAAATTTTATGATTTGTGATAGATGATTAATTTATTCTGGTGTACGCGCACAATGATTCACTATAACTGGATGGTTAGGCTAGGTTCACATTGCGCCACATAGCATGGCACAGAGTGTCAGAGGTGCATTTGAGCATATGAGCTAGAAATTGGCACGGGCGGAGGCAGGCCACAGTGTAAGATTTTGCAAAACTATGGGGACTTAAATCAAAAAATTATGGAAAAAAAAATATAGCGCAAGCTAACTTTGGCACGCCAAAGTTTGAATACCCTTGCAGTGCCCGGTATAAGCCGTAAGATTTTTTAAAAAAAGTGTTAGATGTTGATTTCGAACTGATATAGTAGTCCGATTTGCACCAAATTTGGTCAGGCTGTTTAAGGCAATACCAAACACACAAAGTGTGTTGGTAAACATATATTAAGAAACTAAAAAGTTGTTCATTCTAAATGTTGATTTTGAACCGATCGTTCCTATGACAGCTATATGATATAGTTGTTCGATTTTAACCAAATTTGGTAAGGACGTATGAAACTGTATTAAACACACAATTTGTGAATTTGGTTGAGATATCTTAAGAAACAAAAAAGTTTTTTATACTAAATGTTGATTTCGAACCGATCGTTCCTATGTGAGCTACATATATGATATAGTGATCCGATCCGGTTTCGACATATGTAGTGCGTGCAGCCAAAAGACAGACCTGTACCAAGTTTCATCAAGATATCTTTAAAACTGAGTGACTAGTTTGCATATAAACAAATGCGCACTGCAGGTAGCGCACAAAAGCGATCGTCGCGACGCAATTTCGCCTAAGCAAATTGCGCATTTTTAGGCTAGGTGCATTAATCGTACTCTGGAATTATGAAAAATCGTTTTAAAAATAATCATAGTATCAAGTGGTATAAGTCGCTGGCCTGGACTCGGTGTTAAAAGTCTATGTAAAGTCGAAAAATTGCTTCAAAAATAGAGGTTTAGTAAATAATTTATTTAAAATACTTCCATACTCAAAATGTACGAAATTTTTATATTGCTCGCCATGGAATTGTCACAACTTTAAGCTAAATTTAAGAACCATTTAGGTATAATTATATCCCAAAATAAACAATTTTTGCAAAAAATACACAAAAATGCCAACATGAAAATATTGTTCATGTTTGAAGCGCTCTACCACCGAAGCAAATTACCTAATTGAAAAATGAAAGTTAGGTCAGTAAACTTCAAACAATTCTCTACCTAACTACATTTCACGTTTTGCCAGATTCCGACTCGTCAGTTTTGATTTTTGTCACGTGAGTCTCGTGAATGAGCCACTGCCGGAAGTTGTTGCAATTGAAGTTTTGAAGACTTTTAATATTTTTGTTCTTAACTTATACATATGTATATATATTTTTCAACTTTGTTCTTTAGTTTTATTTCATAAACAATTTCATACATGAACTTAATATTAGTATTATTAATACAATTAATTAATACTGAAAAGAGATGAAACGAAAATGTATATACATTAGTTTTTATTTTGAATATATTTCACTTTAATTAGTGTATACTTACATTTCGTGTGGTTCCAGTATTTTATTAACGCATTTGAATTAACCCACATAATGGCCAATTTAAGAATATGTACCTGTATAAAAGAATTACATATATAATGCAAGAAAAACTAAGACTTACCCATTTATAAATATGAAGGAAGCTGTCATGGGAAATTCAAACCTCTAAGCAAGAATTCCAATCTGAGTACGGAAGCTGCTGCAGGAAATTCGCACCCTGAATCGAACGATTCAGCCTGCAGCTTGGGGGATCGATCCCTAATTCATGTAAAATTTTGGTACTGCGGCCGTAGCGACTTTGGTCTGTACGTGCCCTCTGGATCGACTGGGTTTGCCACACTTTCCGTCAAAAATTATGCCGAAATTTTTGACGCACTGATACCGGCACGCCGCTTTACTGATATATTTGACCCCAACTGTCAAAATTTTTGTATGGTAGCGACAAACTTGCTGGCATCAAAGCGGCAGTTTTTCGTTACGGTGCTATACCGGTGGCAATGTAAGAACGCTATCAGATGCTCAATTGCACCCATGACATTCTGTGCCAAGCTCTGTGGCGCAATGTGAGTGCTCACGCAAAAGATTCGAAAAGTATTTCCATTCTTTGTTTTACCTAATATTAACGAGTTTTAAAGCGCATTTTTCCTTATTCTTTGATCGAGTGTCCCTGCAATTTTCATTTCACGAATTTAAAAATACCTAAAAAATGTTCCCTATAAATGTAGTAGCAACGCAATGCTAAGTCCCCATTTCGCCACAGAGTAAGGCACAGACAGAATGCAATTGGGCTCAAAACAGGCTACTCAAATCGTAAGCTCAAATGTCCAGATGCACTGTGCCACCCGCATCACACAATGTGAGCCTTGCACCATAGGCAAATTTTACTGGGCGATATCAACTGTCTACCATTATCTAACTTGATGGTTCCATAGTTTTACCCTTGAAGAATTTTTCCATACATTTCACTATTCTTTCTGGAATGAAATTGCTGTTTCACATACCGTCCATCCCACGCGTTCCGAGGATGTGCTCAATGGAAATAGGATATTTTAAATAGCGTCTCGATCTTTATGAAAACTAGCCTAGTCTCTAATTTATCGATTAGAATCAATAGCTGCTACCCATCCCTAAAAATCTTTTTTTTTTAAATTGAATTTTTTAACCATCATTTGTCAGTTCCTCATCTGATTTCTAATCGTGAACATTTGTGAAATCATGGATAATTTGCCAGCGAATTCCGGACATTCACGTGGACGTGGCCGCGGTAAAAAGACCAATCAAGAAATTAATCGAGTTCTTGCTCCCCAATTGGTACGTAATAAAAATTAGTTTAAGCTAGGCGCTAATATGTGCTTTTTTAATTCGACAATTCGTACAAAAAATTAGCTTAGGCAAATTATTATATTTACGTACATATGTTAAATACAAAATTTAACGTACACTCATTATTGTTATTTTAGTAAATAATTTACTATATTTTAGAACTACGTTAAGTACAGTTACTAATACACATGCAGAAAAGCAAGAGTATAAGATATGAAAGAATAAGGAAATAGGACAGAAGAAAATTGTGCACGCATTTACATACGTACATACATATGTATGGATGTGTTTATAGCTGCTAAAACTAATTAAAAGTAACGGCAGAATGTGTTGTTTGACGCCATCAGCCTTGTAGGGTTAGAAAGAGACGGCATAGTTTGTGTACTCCGTAAACGGAATTTCGACAAAAACGCATTAAAGTTTTTAAAAAATGTTTCGACTTAAATTTAAAGTATACAAAACATTACAATAACATTTTATATATCATACATTAGAATTTAACGAATTTTCTGCATATTCAATCCAAAAATCGTGTTATAGCGATAAGTAAATCTGCAAGTTAATACACAAACATATGTACACACTTATACATACTACGTTCACATTGCGCGACAGAGCTTGCCACAGAGCATCATTGGTGCGTGTGAGCTTCTAAAACTACGATAAAGTTACCAATACACATGTGTAAAAAGCAAGAGTTTAAAATGTGAAAGAATATAGAAATAGGAGAGAAGAAAAATGTGTATGCACTTACATACATATGTATGTATGTGTTTATAGCCGCAAAAACTCATCGAAAGTAACGGCAGAATGAGTTGTTTGACGCCATCAGACTTGTAGAAAGGGTTAGAAAGAGACGGCATACTTTGTGTACTGCTTAACAAATACGGAATTCCAACAATAACGCATTAAAGTTTTAAATCTGAAATACCTACTACAAAAATTGTTTCTGAATCAAAATTTAGAGTATACAAAACATGTGTCTGTGAATGAGAATCTAGCATGAATGAATACATAGATTAAATAAGAAAATCCATGTCTGCCCACTTTTGCTGATTCCTTTTTAGGGCCAACCAGCACAACTGAAAGAAGCGTTGTCATCGCGCCGCCATGTATCCGAGGCAGGTGGATCCGCATCGGGTGGTCAACAGGAGACGAGAAATCCAAGTGACGCAATTAAACAAGGGACCGCCGAAGGCGCTGAAGGTAAGTGTGTATACAAAACCGTGATGGATAAACTCATGAACGCTAAGATGCGTAACGATCATACTTTCCATGTGCGCTATGTGTTCGCTCGAAATCTTAGAAATCTAAGTTTGCCGCCATTCGCATATAGATGTATTTAAATAAGGATTTGCGCACATCAAGACATATTAATCTGCTAAGCACATATGGTATGTGTACTTGACAAATCGTTGGTCTACGGTACAAGAGCATACGTATGTATGTTAGTACAAATGCTACCAAATTTTATGCATTTTTACCAATCACTTACAAACATACATATGTGAAATTTTAATTAATTAGGTGATCCTCGTGGCTCGGTTCGTGGACGTAGGTTAATTACTGATATTGTACGTTCTCGTCCCAGTGACCTGGTCACCAAGACGGGTACTACGGGCAAAAATATAGTAGTTATTTCGAATTACTTTAAATTGCTAAAGCGACCCAACTGGACACTTTATCAGTACCGTGTCGACTATTCGCCAGATGTAGATAATACAAGTTTACGTCGTGGGTTGCTATGTGAACACCGAAACCTCTTAGGTGGCTACATCTTTGATGGTACAGTATTGTTCTGCACCACAAAATTCAAGGACGTCCCTAATAGTACCTATGTCTTGGACCTGCTGACCAAAAGTCGTGCTGGCGAAAATATTCGAGTAATGATAAAAAGTGTTGGCGTCGTTGATATTGCGGATGCTCAACAGTCTCAAGTTCTTAACTTGATCCTTCGAAGTGCCATGGAAAGCTTAAAGCTGCAATTGGTGTCGCGCAATTATTTTGATCCACAAGCTAAGGTAAAATATTCAAAGTCAAATTTGTATATAAAAATATGTGAAAAATTTAATGTTGCATATCCTAGATTGTCTTGGACAAATGTCGAATTGAGTTGTGGCCCGGATATTCAACATCTATTCGCCAACATGAGGCGGACTTACTAATGTGCGCTGAGATTTCTCACAAGGTGATGAGAACGGACACTCTTTATAGTATTTTATCAAAGATTACAGTGAAAAGTGACTATCAAGAGGTCTTCAAGCGTGAAGTTATAGGTAGGAGTATCGAATTATTTTAATCCTTTTGAATGTTAAGTCATATTTAATTATATATCCCAAAAGGTATGATTGTATTGACGGATTATAACAATAAGACGTATCGCATAGATTATGTTGATTTTGAATCATCTCCAATGACTAAATTTAGTACCAAAGACGGCGAGATTTCTTTTATAGAATATTACAAGAAGGTATGTAGATTGGCTACTAAACTAATAGGATTAAATTTAATAAAATATTCCAAATTACAAAGCGCTATAATATCAACATTCGAGACTTTAAACAACCGTTGTTGGTGTCACGTCCAACAGAGAAGAATATTCGTGGCGGTGTCAATCAGTTGATCAAACTAATTCCCGAATTGGCACGCGCTACTGGACTTACTGACGATATGCGATCTAATTTTAGGTAGTCCTTAAAAATGATTTATATTTCTATATTGATTCATTTTCCATTTAAAACTTAGTTTAATGAAAGCAATGAGCGAGCATACTAGAATGGCACCCGATCGTCGCATTGATCGCTTGCGCGTCTTCAATGATCGCTTACAGAAATCGGCTGGTAGCCTCGATATGTTGAAATCATGGAACTTGCAATTGGACTCGGCCCTTGTGGAGATTCCTGCTCGAGTTTTGCCACCAGAGAAGATTATATTTGGTAATCAAAAGCGTTATCTATGCGATGCACGCGCTGACTGGGCATTCGAGTTTCACAAGAACTCAATGTTTAGTCAAGTCGATATAAAGCGCTGGTACGTATTAACACCAAGACAAAACTTGCGAGATGCTCAAGAGTTCGTAAAGCTCGTCATCCGGGCAGCGAACAATATGAAGATGAATGGTCCGAGCCAAGATAGTAAGTAAATAGATGATATGTAATGTAATAGTGTATTGAAAACTTGAAATATTTTTCTAATTATTATTTGCAGCGACGAAATGCCTGATGATCGCAATGCCAATTACTCGCAGGCGATCGATAAGGCAGCGGCAAAGGATCCGCAAATTTTGATGATAGTTATCAAGACTCAAAACGAGGAGAAGTGAGTTAATGTTCTTCCTAATCCTCAGATTCACTCGAATGATCATTTTAATTTGTGTTAACAGGTACAGCTGCATAAAGAAGCGAACTTGTGTTGATCGGCCAGTTCCGTCACAAGTTGTAACCCATCGAACAATTGCTCCACGCCCGGGAAAAGCCGGTGGTTTCTTGCTTTCAGTAGCCACAATGCCAAGTTGATGGGAGCACCTTGGATGATCGAGTTGCCACTGCGAGGATTAATGACAGTTGGCTTTGACGTGTGCCACTCGTCGAAGAACAAAAACAAGTCTTACGGCGCTCTTGTGGCTACGATGGATATAAAGACATCCACACGTTATTATTCCTCGGTGACCGAGCACATGAAAGGCCAAGAACTATCGGATCAGATATCGTTGAATATGACGAGTGCGTTAAAGGCATATCGTGAGCATCATGGAACATTGCCAGAGCGAATACTATTGTTCCGTGACGGAGTTGGCGAGGGACAACTATACCAGGTGTTCAACAGCGAGGTCAAATTCCTAAAAGAGCAGTTGGACAAAATTTATAAATCTGCCGGAATTGGGGAAGGTTGTCGAATGGCTTTCATAGTTGTTACGAAGCGAATCAACACGAGATACTTCGTAAACAAACGTAATCCCGAACCAGGAACAGTGGTGGATGATGTGATCACGTTGCCAGAGCACTACGATTTTTTCTTAGTTTCGCAATCAGTTAAGCAAGGAACAGTCTCGCCCACAAATTACAATGTTATTCACGACAACATGGGTTTAAACGCTGACAAGCTGCAATTGTTGGCCTACAAGATGACGCACTTCTACTATAATTGGTCAGGAACCCTCAGAGTACCAGCAGTTTGTCAATATGCTCACAAGTTGGCTTTTTTAATCGCCGAAAGCATTCATCGCGCACCCTCCTCCGGCTTGGAAAACCAACTGTACTTTTTGTAATGTTCATTTATACACATGGGATAATGTTCCACACAAACATATGTTTATCGTTTATACATTATGAAATATGTATTAACAAACTAATTTTGACTATTAATATTGATGACCCAATGAAATTTATTTTTATTTTAAGATTGTGAAGAAACTGACTTGTAATTGAATTAAATAAATTATTTTTTTGTTAAATGAGAAAGGCTGTTGTTAACCAGGATTTTATTTACAAAGCTTGTTTGTTTAAAGAAACTGCACTTTAGAATAATCACTAAATTAAAATGCACAACGAAATTAACGTTTTGAAGTTGTTATCAGCGGTTCTTTTATTATTAAAACTTTTAATCGAAGCACAATGTATTACACTAAGCTTCAGTCTTCACAACGGTCGTTTTTTCAGACACGTACAGACCATCCAAGAATTTACGGATATCCTTGTTTTTCACGGTGGTTGACTGCTGGATAAGAGCCGCTGATCCGGACACAGCCTCGATGTCATTACCCTCAACGATGAGCTCATCCTTTTGGGCTGTTGAGTTGACAACTGTCACACCAGGAGCCATCTCCACGCGACGAATGTACTTCTCACCCAAAAAGTTGCGGATTTCAATAACTGTATTCTGCTCGGATGTGACGCAGTTAATGGGGAAATGAGCGTACAGCACGCATTTTGTACTGGAAGCCGAATGTCACACCTACCAAAAATTGTGAAAACAATATGATAAATTAACATATGTGCATTTAAATCAATCATAAATTTGTTGATCTTCCTTACCCTTAATCATGTTCTCAATGTGACTGCACACAGTGCGCACAGCAGCGAGCTCCTTTTTGGTGCCGAACCATTTCTCTACTTTCATGGTTCGCTTGTCGGCCATGTACATGTCCAGAGCAAGATGCTTGAAGCTGCGCTTTAGGGTACCTCTGGTGCCGGTGATTGTGACCACACGGGCCTTCACAGAGGCTTTGATATCCTTAGGGATCTTGACACACTGATTCGAGTTGATCGTTCGCATTTTGACGACACTGCAATATTAAAAACAAAAATGACAATTAGCATCACATTTACATATGCACATACGTCAGTTTATAAACAAACTGGGGTGCGTTTATTTTAAGGCGTTTAATAAAAACATTTAAAAATGTAAACAACAAATATTAATGGAATGTCAATTTGAATTTCAATAGAGGATTGAGTTTGGTAAGTCTATCATAAAATAATCTCAAATTTGACAAATTCAATATAAAGTCACGTTAAAAACACACTCAGAGGTAAAAAAACTAAGCCATTTAGTCGATGTTTTAAAATTCATTTTGTATACCAATTGTTTAGAAACTTACACACTGCAAACCGACCGGAAAGAGGCTGAAAAAAGAAAGGAAATATTTGACGTTTGCCCCGGGGCTGCCACACAGGCGAAGAAATAAGGCAATTTATGGGGAATTTTTTTAGTGCTGCCAACCTATTTATGACAATATGGAGAAAATCGAATTTGAGAAATTGCGCCAAAAAATTCAAGTACCATCAAATACTTACCGATTAAATATATCGACTTTAAAATGTTTTCTTAGGGTTGTTTATTTTTTAACTTTTAAAATTTGGCTTTTTTTTTTTTGGCGTGATCTTACAGTGTGAATTATCATTCCTCGTTAGCGGCACAGCCGATTTTAAAAAGCTTTGCTGCAGCCGTTTGTTAATTCAAAGAGGAAACAAATGCAATTGATATTGTCGTAAATGAGCGATTAACTGTGTATTGAATGGTAGGAAAGGGGAGAAGGGGATTTTATGTATTTTATAAATTACATAAATGAAGATTTATATAACTTTAAAGTTAAATAATAATAACTTTCAGTTGTGGTTAATAGTCTGCCGATACAGTTTTTGTTGTACAAGCGTCTTTTTAATTTTGGTCCAGTTCCCTCCATATATCTATTTCGATAATTCACTTATCACATTTAGCTGACCAGCAACTGAAATAAGAGCGCAACATATATTGTTCTCATCAGCTGCCAAAGACATCGTAATGGCAGCTAAAAACAGTGCTGAAAAACGCTTGCGTTTTTAGTTTGGCAAACTTTTGCTGGGGATCGCACAAGCTAAAAGACAGCACAGAAAATTCTGCTTGCTTTTAGCTACTGTTTTTTTATATGGAGCTGCCAGTCAGCGTACACGATTTTTCAGTGCTGGGTACTAAAGCAAAAAATAAACAGCCTCCGAGCTGATTTCGTTTAAGCAACTAGTGCTGTAAAATGTTTCACATTTGTTCTGAGCAACACTACATGGAACAGCCGTAGACAGCTGATCGAAATAATCAAAATTTAAGCAAATTATAAGCAAAGCAGTAGCAGGAATGGTTCTAATAAGTTGATATATTCATTAGCTTTCTGAATCTGTAAAATACAATGAGCCGTTCTCAAGAAATGTTAAAAAATGTAAGATCATACAAAAACTAGGGCAAAAAAAAATGAAGCTAAGAAATGTTGTTAAAAGCATAGTATCCAGTAGAGCGAAATCCATTCTGCTTGTCAAAACTTCACATAAAAATAATGGTTTCGGAAGGATGTCGAAATGTTATGACTGTAGGAACTGAAAGGCAGTATCCAGTGAATCAAAATGATAGAGCTGTCAGAAAGTGAGGGAAACTTTGCAACGCTGTTTGACAAACAGCTGTTCGATTCTTAAAGCCCGGGACTTTGCTTCAAATTTTCATAATTTTGGTTATCAAAATGAAGTGAAATGTCGCAGAACAAAGCAAACAAAACAAATAAAAATCGGATGGAGCTCTGCGAGGAAGATAAAACATAATAACAAATGATAACAAAATAACAATCCCATAATAACTGTATTTGTCGCTGTAAATGCTCTTTTTGATTTTAATTGGCGGTCCATTTCAACTTATTTTTTTGTTATTTTCACTTTGTTTATATTTTGCTGGTGACCACTCAACATTTTTTGGGATATTTTAAGACCTTTATGCAGTTTTTGTGGTATTTTTAGTATTATGCTGTCACACTGACATTATGATAGCCAGGCTCGAAATATATAGTACGTTCTGCTTGGCAAACATTTCGGTCTACTGGATACTATGCTTAAGTAGGTTTTTGTCACGTGAATCAAAAAATGTGATTTTTGGCCAAGGGAAGTTTTTGTGTGGCCTAGTGTAATAATTAAACATCATCAGATCTTGGCGCACAGAAACCGTACAATCCCCCATTTTTTGCAGAATTGAAGAGCTCTGAAAAAACATATTCCCATCTAAAAGATAATTTAGTTATTAGTTAACATATCTTAATATTTTGTAGTATCATTTTCTTACCACAAAGTTTCGCTAACAACCTCTGCGCAGTGAAGTTTTCGAAACTTTTAAAAACCGCGAGTCAGTATCGAGTATCATATAAAAATATCTATACTGCATAGAACCCAAATATTCGATACTATCGGTTCTGCCTCGATACTTTTGAGAGCACTATCAACACTAACCTCTATTAATGGCGGGAGTTGTAGTCAATGGCGTGGGTCACACTCTCTCCAACCGGCGATAGTTTGCAATTTCGCGTGAGCATTTGTTAGTTTTCCGCGAAACGTTTTATATGTAATAATATTTAAATAGTTGTTATTTTACAAAGAAAAGTCAAGCAATATGAGTAACACGCCGTCACCACCTGACGTCCTACAGATAGCAGGAAACATGCTCGAGCGTCACGACTTTCGGGACAGACACAAGCCTGAACTATTAGAGGTAATTAGAAGAACAACAATACTTCGGATGCCATACTTAAATATTGTTACTTTGTAGCTAACAGGCGTCAGCCAACATGGCAGGGCAACAATGAGTGGTCTAAACGACTTTGATTACCAAACGCTATCACAACTGACTTCTGGCGATACACATAACCTACAACAACTCCGAACGCTCACAAAGTCGGGAGTTCCCAAGGAAATCCTTGAGCACTTTAAGCGTAAGTATTAACAACAGTCATGTAAAGTCACAAGAATTAATTAATTATTTACATAGATTACAAATGCCTTTTTACAATGGGCTTATTTCCTGAGATTGGACGCGCCTGGTTGACAATTGATTCACATATATTTATTTGGACATATGAGCAGGCACGAGATGTTGCTTACTACGATGGATTGAGTCATGCAATTTTGAGCGTCGGTTTGGTAAAGCCAAGACCGGGCGTACTGATTAAAGATGTCAAATATTTGCTTTTGTTAACAACTCCAATTGAAGTAATCGTATTGGGTGTAACATTTGATGAGGAAAATGATTCTCTAGGAACATCAGCATTAGGTGCCAATGGAATGCATCTAATGAATAAGCCACTCTTTGTGCTTGCCACAGATAATATCTCCATTAATGTCATACAGGGCACTGACGATGGACGCATCTTTTTGGGCGGCCAAGATGGATGTCTATATGAAATTGACTATCATTCTGAGTCGAGCTGGTTTGGCAAGCGATGTAAAAAGATTAATCATTCACAAGGGCTGGTATCCTACATAGTGCCCAGTTTTCTTAAAGTATTTTCGGTAAGTTGTTGGCGGTTCTCCGCTACAGTATATAAAAAAAAAACATATTTTATTTTGCAAAGGGATAAAAAATTTAATTCGTGATTTTATATTCTAAT
Organism: Drosophila testacea; assembly: GCA_035043265.1. Classification (NCBI taxonomy): domain Eukaryota; kingdom Metazoa; phylum Arthropoda; class Insecta; order Diptera; family Drosophilidae; genus Drosophila; species Drosophila testacea. Next base: position 455,587 of record JAWNND010000956.1, on the reverse strand, counting down.
TTTAATTTACTTGCTTTTGGTTCTTAGAGCAATTGAATTTTTTTTATTTTTTGTAATAGTTTTTTTTTTTGTTGAAAATAAAATTACTCTAAATAACTTACAGGAGGTGGATCCTATCGAGAAAATTATCATTGATAATAGTCGGAAGTTGCTTTATGTTCTTACCGAAAAAAGTTCAATCGAAGCTTGGCACATCGGAGAAAACTTTGCAAACGTGCGCAGGTTAGGAAGAATTACACAAAATGATATTGCCAGTCAAGCAATCAACCTTATTAAGTAAGTGTGCTGATCGATGAACTTTATCTAAAATTAATCAAGTTATTTTCTTTGCACCACAGAACTGTTGATCCATCAATTTTTAAGTGCGTGAAAGCCATTTGTCCACTAAGCACGGAAGACTCAAATTTCCTACATCTTGTGGCTGTCACGCAATGTGGTGTTCGACTTTATTTTTCTACCTCGAGATTAAATGGACAGCATCAACAGTTGAATTGTATTTCGGACAATTTTCATGTAGGCCAGCAGCCAAAGAAGTCAATACCAACTATGCAAACGGAATCGGAAACTCCAAAGGGCCTTTTTTTATTGCACGTAAGGTTGCCGCCTGGATACACACCGAATGCCATCACCAATAAACCAAAGCAAGTGCATGCCGCACACCAGAGCGAGGGGACAATTCTGATGATAACAACGCAGCAACAAGAGCAGGATTTGTTGTGGTCTGTTAGCTCCGCTCCGTTCGCAAATTTTACATATCTCGTTGAGTCAACAGCCTTGGAAGGACTTGATGGCATCGTCTGGAGTTTGGCAGAATTAAAGGATTCAATCGTTCCCAGTGTAACTTCTATGCTGCACAACTCACGCACGCCACGCCGTGTTGTGTTGCTTACGAACCAGGGAACACACATTGTAGAGCTGCTAAAGGCACCTCATCTACTCCAGCAGTTGCTTTTGTCCTGCAAGGGCCCACACCACGAATCTGTAAAGATGTTCTTTCAAACTCAAAACGAAAGAGAAGCTTGTGTTACAGCTCTATTGTTAGCCACATCTGATCAGCTTCGTGGAAGCGATATTGCCTTATGGGCAACTCAAGCATTCATGCTATACGGTGGAGAGCCGTGCTATCAACATTGCTTAAATGCATCCACTCGTAATATGCACAACAATACCATCGGCTCAACCACAATTGTTCCTGGCAGGGATCGTATGCCGCCCATTTTCATGTCCACACCTATGCAGAATTCACCACTTGGCGGAGCGGTGGGTACGCAATATAATCAGCCAATAAGTCCAAGTAAGTGTTTAGTCAAGTATGGTCTGATATCTAGATGTTCACACAGTAAGAGACAGTACATAGAGGTCAAGGCTAGTTGACCAAAATTATATATATACAGTTCTTATGGGTTCTCCCTTCACGCCTTCTGCGTGTTACATGGTTAAATGAATAGGCCCATTATACTGTTTATATAAGGGTCTAATCAAAAGAATTCGGATTAAACATATATATATGTACTTTCACCTATGATGTGTTTAATTATTTAATTTGTTATTATTTCAGTTTCAGTTGTACAATCCGCACAACAACAGCAACAGCAGCACTCCACAATGCCTGTTTCTGATAGTTCCCTTATAATATATTCAGCAAAACACGATGGTCTGTATTTATTTGTTTCACGTATGTTGCGTAGCATTTGGAAATTGCATTGTGTCGATGAGAAATTGTGCTCCATGCTGACAATCAACGACTGTTCAATTCTTTTGATGGAACTGCGAGCGTTGCGTAACTTCCTAGACAAGCACTCAGTGCACGATCTTTCCGGTAAGCCAACTCTCTGATTCTAGCCCTTATTATTATTGTCTAAACCGTATACTTTTTATTTTAAAGCCACCAGACGGATGACATATGACGCCCATTTGGGCAGATCGAGCACAGTTATAATGAACAGTAGTCAAATGCCTATAAATGAACATCGTAACATTGCGGAGCAGGCACAGATCGAGGAGAAGCGATCGCTTTCTGCATTGAATCAGTTCATTAGTAAGTTTCATTATAGTTGTGATTTGTTGAAATTTTGATAATAATTAGGCTTACAATTTTTTTGCAGAACATGCTTGTGAGGTAATGTCATTGTGGAGCATCCTTAATGATCATCAGTTCCAACTGCTTTGCCAGCAATTGTCACCAGAACATCAAAAAATGTTGAGATGTTGCACGTTTCGAGATTTGTTAATCACACGATCTGAGGTGTGTGCATTTCTGATTATTGCACTTATTAATCTCTACCTTAAAGATAAAGCGGATGTAACAGAAGTGTCCGATAACTTGCGGGAATTGTGTCCGAATCTCTACAGACACGAGGATGAAGTAACCTATAAGGCAACCGAAATACTTATGAGTGCCAAAAACTGCAAATCGGCTGCGGAAAAAGAACAAAAACTGTGTACAACTTTACAAATGTGTTTAGATGCTGCTCCGACTTTACCGCTGCATAGTATTTGCCAACAATTTATTTCTGTAGATTTTTACGAGGGCGTTGTTGAATTATCTGCAACGTGTGCGTCGAAAATGGATCCCGAAGAGATTGGTATACATTATTACAGCAACAATGAGCCCGCTGAAGATCGCGAGGGATACACATGCTTTGTTACACGGTAAAAATAGGAAATATCTTAAGAGAAATTCTTATTCAATTTAATCTTAATTACTACAGCATGAACTACTACAAGGAGGTGCAACTTATGCTGGACTATATTTACCATTCGCTTGCAAACAATATACCTGAGCAGGATCAAAGTCGGACATTCTTGCATAACTGCGATACGACTCAGGAACACCATGATATAGAGAACAGATCGAAGCAGACTATTAAAAGAATCACAAATCAAGCGCTGAGATTGAAAGACCCACTAATGCATGTTACCATCTATGAGTGGCTTTTGTCGCACGACATGAACAGTGAATTGCTGGAATTAATTCAGCCATCATTGGGCGAGTTCTTGCGACGCAGTGTCAGTCGCAATCCGGAGAATGTAAAATTGATTGATTTACTGTGGAAGTATTACGAAAAGAATGGTCATCATTCGCAGGCCGCCCAGATTCTTGATAACCTGGCCATGACACGTAGTGAGAATATTTCTCTTGACTTGCGCATTGATTATTTGGTACGTGCGGTTATGTGTATGCGAAATGAAACTGTGGGATCATCAATAACCAATGGCATATTTTTAAAAGAGCTGGAGGATAAGGTCAGTAGTAATCTGCATTGTTTAATTTTAAAGACGATTTAAAAACATTTTTTTTTTGCAGTTGGAAATTGCGCGTGTACAAAAATCAGTTCTTAGTTCTATGAATCCACTTGTGAACACCAATCAAGATGCCAGACAAGCCATTAAGGAATTGAATTTTGCGCTCTATGATATCACACAATTGTATCAGAACTTTGCTGATCCGTTTAACCTCTGGGAATGCCAGCTGTCCATACTCAATTGCTCCAATCACAACGATCCATTGTTAATTGAGTCAGTGTGGGGCAACATCATTAACAGTGCGGTGGACACTCCTGGATCGGCTCACGAGCGTAGTATCAGACTTTTTACAAAAATTGAACTTTTAGTTCGTGAGTTTGGAGAATCGGGGCCATGCTTTCCATTTGCATTCCTGATCAGAGAGTTGGAGATAAAAGCATGTCAACTGCGTCTACCGGATGGAACAGTGCCCGAAAAACTATTTGCCATGAAACTAGATGTAGAACTGCTGCTGGAGTACTATTCAAGGTAGTTACTAACCTTGAGAAGATTACATTTCCCTTATTCAATCATATATTATATTTTTTCATTTGCGTTTAGAATGATCTCTATGAACGAACGCATCTGGGCCAACGAAGGCAATGAGTGGCATTTAATACAGTCGGCTATACGCGTCGTTACGCTTCTGGCTGATAATGCCCAGGCCATCTGGTACCGTTCCAAGTAAGTAATGTTTAAATTTTGTTACATTAAAACAATTATATTGAATCAACTTTTTATCAGGAGACGGATATTGGGCAAGGCACAAGACATAGCTGCATCATGTTTAAACATTTGTTACCAGAAACCGGATACGAATCGTTTACAGCACTCTCTCAAAGAGCTTCAATGTCGCTTGCAACGGCTGTTAGGCTAATATCAATGCCACGTTCAAGGCGCCAAATGAAGTTATTTTTCAAATTATATATTTTTACAAATTAAAAGTGGTATAGCTGTTAAGTTTTGACTGAGGTAAATAAATTGTATGTGTTGTTTGATTGAATATTTATTTGTACCACTGATTAATAGAGAAATATTTACGCTATGAAGTATCCATCGCCTTAAGGTGAGCTTCTGTTAGGATACATTTTGTCATGTGGCATGAACATGGCACTGGATGTTCTTCCACATTGGGATCAAGAAGTTCCACTTCAAGGTTATATTTTCGGACATCACTTGCACTTCGTTTCATCAAAATTTGAAATGCAACCGGAGATTTCTCTTCTAGGTGTTCGCAATTTTCTTCTGGAAGTACAACAACGCACTGTTTCCAATGGGTTTCCGGAGCATGTGGAGATGTGCTTAATGTCACGAGTTCATCGCCAGGGAAATATACATCAAACCATATACAGAATCCTTGATGCTTGCCTGCACTCTGTGTGGATACCACTTCCTTAAAGCGTATCTCTTCCAACTCCTTAGCATCCACGTCACGTAAGTTCATCCAGTGAAATACAATGCCCTCATGGAGCAAATCTTTGGGCCTTAGATGGATAATTTCTGGTCTTGTCGATTTTTGTAAACGCAGTTTGCTGGCAAATCGTTCCATATTAACTCCGTCAATATTTTGCCAATAATCAAAGAGCGATGGAACAGAGCATGGCGAGACATAAATGGTGCATTCACTAGGAAACATTTGTCCATCCGGTTTAAGGAAATGGTCTCGAGCATAGAGGACAGAGTCTAACATGCCCTCATGCAGCAAATAGAATCCCATCCATTCCGAAATAAGAATATCCACTTTCTCAGCTGTGGCCGGCAGAACGAATTCTTCGATTTTGGAATGTATTACTTTAACAATTTCAGTTAGACCGTTTTCTTCAATTAAATCTAGAGCCACTTTAGTTGCCAAGTTGGATGCTTCCACGGCATAGACCAAACGAGCTCCAGCTTGTGCGCAGAATGCTGAAAGAATTCCCGTACCAGCTCCTACATCTAGTACAATTTTATCTTTGAACATTTCCTTATTCTTTAAAATGGCATTCCGATATGCTTCTTGTCGTGGACGATCTTTCAGCATGAGCTCGTGCACCTGTAAATAATAAGTGAAACAAAAACAATATTCACAATTATGCCATGGACATCTGTGATTACCTCCAAGTTCTCATATTCTGTAAAATAGTTGTTCATTACAATTGAAAGTAATATTTATTTAAATAATCAACAAGCTGTAAGAGCTGCAAGCTTATTTTATAGGTTAAAAGCAGTACTGCCAACTTAGCTAAAATTGTATACAAAATTGCGATTCTACGGTTTCCATAGCGCCAAGATTTGATGATGGACTCTAAAAGAACTCGTCAAAATTAGATAAAATGTTTTTCGATTTAGGGCTTAGTTCACTAGCTATCGGGGCCTTAAAATAGGCGATATCCATACAAACTGCTTATCGTGTTAGCTTTCATTTACAGTGTTCTAGAGCCAGAGAACAATGTGTTTAACGGTGCATTTTTCATTCATTGGTTTGTTTTTCCTCTACGCTGTAATATTTTTTGTTTCAATTCTCTAATAAAAGTTTTCGAAAATGTGATATAAGTCAGTATCGAGTATCAGATCTCATAATTATAATCGCAAATATTCGATAGCATCGATACTGCTCGATACTTTTGCCAGCACTAATTTCCAGTCGGCCACGTAAATTCCAAACAAACACAATTTAATTTTCGTCAGTTCCCCGAAATAAAGATTTTCCATTTCAAAATGAATGAGTCAAATCTAATTGAAATGTTAAGAGGCTGGGATATTAGAACCACCGACAAAGTGGATGAGGCTCTTATACGCATTGCCGAAAAAGAAGTACATTTTTTTTTAACTTTACATGTACATACATCCATATATTGTTGAATTTAAATTTAGGCTGAGGCAAATGCTAATCTGGAGGCGTTATTGTCAAAGCAATGCCAGATTGAAGCAAAATTAAGTGGTATCGGGAGAGCTCTGTCCACATTACTTAACGTGAAGAACGATTCCAACAAATTAAACACACAGATCGTAAACACCGCTCAACTTGCCGAATCTGTAAGCGCTAAAGTGCGACGTTTGGATCTTGCACGATGTCGGGCTTCTGAGTGCCAGCAACGGGTCCATGATCTGATCGATCTCCAACTATGCAGTCAGGGCGTTGTAAAAGCAATTAATGAGGAGGATTTCGAGAAGGGTGCAGGCCATATTGCACGTTTTCTGGCAATGGACCAACAGCTATTGCAACGCACTGCTGACGATGTTCAGGGATCGATTACGTCGGTGAGCGATGCTGTCAACACTCTGGAGAAAGCTACCGAAAAGATGAGGGAATTGATTTCAAAACGGTTCGATGAGGCTGTTCAAAATGATGACTTGGCTTCTGTAGAGAGGTTTTTTAAAATATTTCCATTGGTTGGTTGCCATTCGATTGGAATTGAGAAATTCTGTGGTTACATTTCTCAAAAGCTGTCGGCAAAGGCACAAAAAGAACTGCGTAACACGCAGGACATTGCTAAAGCGGAACGTCGTCTTCATTTGGCTTATGCTGACCGTTTAACAGCAATTTTAGAAAATTTTGCTCGTGTCGTTGAAGTTAATCAGCCCATTATTGAAGCTTTTTATGGACAAGAGTAAGTATATTTTATTTTTCAACAAACGCGAACTTTTGAAAACTATCATTATTAGGTCTACATCTTTGCTAGATATGATAACAATATTACAAAAAGAATGTGATATTGAAGTCAAAAATTTACTGCTGGAATTTAACAAAAACCGACAAATCCAATATCGGATTAGACAAGTAAACGAAAGCGCCCAGAGGCAAAATGGTGCAAGTGTCGCTAACAACAGCATACCGTCTTTGGGACACTATCGTAAACCATCTGGTGGTTCCATAGATAAACTAAATCCCAAGGATATAGACTCTATTATAGCTGAAATAACAGTAATGCATTCAAGAATAGAGTTATATTTTCGATTTATGCGCCGTCGCTTGCAGGTAAACCAAATTTTTTCTCTTTGTCAAACTTACAACAGTAATAAAATAAATGGAGTTACAGGCGAATGCTGAAAATTGTTTACAAAACAAAGAACCCCAAAAGAATATTCTTAAGGAATACGAACAAGTTGTGAAGGATTGCGATTTAAGTCGACAAATGCAGGAGATTTTAAGCACATACTTACTTTTTGAAAGGTACTCTCTTGTATATCTATTAGCTTCTGAGCTTCTACAGAACCTAACATTTTAATTCAATTTAAGGTATTTCATGGAGGAAAGTGTTCTGAAAGCAATTGGTCTTGACACATTTGAAACGGGGCAACAATGTTCGTCTATAGTTGACGATGTTTTCTTTATATTACGTAAATCAATTCGACGCTCTTTAACAACGCAATCAATCAATGGCACTTGTGCTGTAATCAACAACGTAGCATCATGCCTGGATGGTGATTTTGTAAGTGCACTTAAGGCTCCATTGAAAAGTGGATATCCGTCTGGATACATCGATTTAGCGCAAGCCTATAACGCTATACAGACAAGTTTGCAACAGGGAAAACTGCATTCGAGTGATGCTGATCGCAGCCGATCGAACTTTATAGTACAGTTGAATAATGCCGACATGTCCACTGAATACATTGAGACACTGTGGCAGACCATGGAACAAGAGATATCTGGTACATTCCCAGGCATTACTGCTGTTGAACGACAATTATTAGACAGCTGCTTGACTGAGCTAAAAAATGTTCGTGATGCATTGAAGGCCATTGTTGACTTTGGAATACAGCAACTAAGGTCGAGTGCAATAAGGCCACGCTTAAATCCCTGGGTTGATGAATTTTTGAACTATAGTCACCATTTAACAGAAGTAATTATTTGCACCTCATTATGGATTATAATTTACTAATATATTCACGTATATTTAGGAGGAACTGGTCACGTACGAAGCTGGAGAAACATTTGTTCAGTATTTTATTGTTCAGTTAGATGGATTGCTAAATTCATTTAAAAATTCCCTGAGCCCACGCAATTACGATGCTCTTGTCAGCATATTGGCAACAGAAGTAACCAATCGCTTGGAACGAGCTATAAAAAAGAGTTCCTTTAATAGAGTAGGTATTTTGTTTTTGAGTGCTGGAAAGTTTAAATTATTTAATTCGTTTTAAAATACAGCTAGGAGGACTCGTTTTGGATCAGGAGGTACGCGCCCTAGGTTCGTACCTCACAGGAGCAACTTCCTGGTCGGTGCGCGATAAGATGACAAGACTTTCACAAATTGCTACGCTTTTAAACTTAGATAAAGTTTCCGAACTGTCCGAGTATTGGAATCCCGAAAATCACGATATGCCTTCTTGGCGACTAACCCCAAACGAAGTCCGGACCATTTTGGTATTAAGGTAAAAATTATATTTTTATGTAGTTCTATGCAATTACTTAGTTCTTCATTTATTCATAGGAGCGACTTTCGAATGGAGGACATCAAACGATTACAGCTTTAAGGAGGAATTGTCTAAAACTGATCATTCATAGCTATTTCGTTGTCAGCTTTGCTTACACCAAACCAATCATTATAGTTCAATCTTAAGAGAAGCTGCGATAACGGACCAAAACTGGTTGCACTTCTTATATCGGCCAATATATTTATCAAGCCCAATATTGATACGTTAAATCTAAAAAAAATATTACAAGATGCAATTATAAGTTGGCTAGTAACTGTGTATTACAAACTTACTTTTCTTCGAGTATATCAATTTCTTTTAGAGCATCCTCGGGTGTGTTTTCCATTGAATCAAAGAAACAAAATTTTTCGCAAATACTAAAAATTTCAAGAATTGTTCCATAAATAGGGTTTTGTAACTGACTTGTTGTCTGTGTAATATTTATCTTTTTGTCGATCGAATCGCTTAATAAGAAGCATTGCGACAACACATTAGCCAGAAAAACTGAATGTGCTCTTTGAATCTCTTCGAAATCAGCTTTACTCTTAATTACATTCATCAGTATACTGTATTGACCTAAAAAATCAAGAAATGTTATTGTTATAGTATCAGAGTATGAATGAAACTCACTTTCTAGAACGTCTACTTGTATATAATACTGTAGATTATCCAAGAAGAAAGTTAAATGATTACGAAAATTCATTATCCGAATGTTGACGCATGATCCTATTTTAGCGACCCATTTGTGGCGAGCCCATACAAGCTGCAGATCGTATTGGAGCTTACGGACAATTAACAGAAAGCGAAACACATTGTTATACCGTTCAACTGTTATTGGTGAAAACAATAGATTCAATGGCCATTTGTATATGTATTTAAGATGAAGATTTTGCCAGATACCAAACTCGCAGCTTTCTTCTAAATGAATGGGAGATTTGTGTACACTCAGTGTAAAGTTCTCCAATTCATCGACAATTCCCATTACATTTGAAGCAATCTAGTTGTATAAGAAATAAGGTTTATTGGGGAAACATCTTTTGATTGAATACGTAATACGTACCTCAAAAGCTCTAGTAAAGTTGGTTGCATTAGTATCAGAAGTGTCATCGGAACTACCGTGAAGCTGTCGCAAGAATTCCAAATAAAATTCACCACGTCCCAATAGGTAAAAATCTTTTATCAAACCCATCTGACGATCCAAGTCATCTTCAATGACGGCTATATCTGACAGACGTTGACTTACGTATTTCTTGATCTCATTAATAACACTTTCTAAGCGTAGAACATTGATCTTGTCATCTTTATTAAGATCCTCAATCATTTTAGAGAAAACAGCTTCTTTGCCATCCCAGAGTTCACTGACATCATCGCAAAATGTTCCATGCGCTTTCATTGCCCAAGTGTCAGTTCTATACTTACTGCGGTCCATCTTAAAAACGAGCACCGTTTGACCGACAAATAATACTTTTTCGGCTAATACAGTCGACACAAATCTAGGCAGTTGAGCCATGTTAATTTCATATTGCCATATGTCTTCTTCGCCAACTGACGACTGAAATATAAAAGTAGGGAAAATTAACACTACTTTAGGTTTTAGTTTGTATTACCATTATTTAATTACCAAATAAGTGCTGCTTGTCTGTGATTTCGTGGAGGAATTCTTTGCTCCATTTTCACCTGACTGTCTAAAGCTTATAAAGAACTCGTTATGTTGATCGTCTATCATGCCTAAGAGCAGCCAGTGGGTCAGGTGCGAGTAGAAAACCAATTTTATGGGTTTGGCAATTCTAAAAAGGGTGTCCAATTAAAATTTTAATAATTATAATCGTAATAGTATTATGGTAATCATTATTAGTTATTTACTTGGCAAGTAAGTGGTCCATACGAATGATACCATACTCATATTCTTGGTGCAGATTTTGCAGCAGTCCGCAGCCATGAAGTTTCTTAAGAGATAATAAAATGAAACTAAAAATTAAAATATATAACTTACAGGATCTTACCTGCGTTCTCGCATTAGTAATAAGCTTGCGCAAAAAGAGTATAACAGGTAATTGCGATTCCAAGGAATTAAAAATGAAGTTAAGAGAGTTTGATTTATTCTGCTCGTAATAAGATTCAAGTCGTGCTATTTCACCATAATAGTCTTCCAGCGCACTCTCAATACCTTTGGCAAAGTTCTTTAAATAATATCCAGATGAATATTCTGAAGAAAAATATTTAACAATAAGTATTTGCGGCAGGATAAATTTATCGCCTTACCATTTTCTTCTTTAAAGTCGCAGATATCATTCGAATTGATTCCGCCAAAGTATTTGGCAAAACGAACAACTTCATTAAGATATTTTAAGATGTTTAGAATATCCTCAAAAATCTGACGCTCACAGGGATGTATAAATTCTTCCACAACATTCGTGTCCTATAATTTAAATATCGTGAAGCCATCTGTGTGCATATTTGCAGTTAATACTTACAAGGAAAGTCCTAATGCTAATTCCTTTGCGGCTGAGGCTCAAGCATGTGAGTATCACATCATGTATCATTTTAAATACTAATTATCACATTTATTTGTAATTGATATAAATGTATAAAAAATGACTGCTGTTCCTGGATGAAACTTGCGCGAGACTCGCGCCACGAGTAGCGAGTATTATAGTTTTAAAACTCAGCAACGTTGTAAGTGGCTGCGCTAACAAACTAAAGATGACGCCACCTTTGGTTTACAAAATGAAATTTTGCTGGCCTCGACTCTTTTTTTTTGGGATATTTTATTTTAGCCGCGCTTTTTAAAATTAAATAAAAAACTATTTTTTAAGAAAACAAAAGGATTTTTTTTAAACAAATCAATGAAATGATAAATTTAAATTATAGATAAATTCAAGAGGATTCTTTGAATATACATATGTATCGTCTTTAAAGCTCTTCTGGGGGCTAGTTCCTTTAATTAATGTCTACAAGTCCGGGAAGTTCGGGAAAATTTAAGATTTAAATGTCCCATATTCGAGTGAATTTTGCGAACCTGAGACACCAGGGCTGTCAGGTCAGTCACGATTTTGGCGCCATCCCCGGATACCCTGTATTTTTTGAGCGCAAAGCGTTCACTATAGATTATTATTTAATGTTGCGTACCATGAAATTTCAATAGATGGCGCCACTACGAAGGTATCAGTTAATAAACACAGAGGTCGATAGAGTCTTTTCTTCCATTCCTGCAACTGCTTTTCTTATAATTTGCTTAAAATTTGATTATTTCGATTAGCAGTTCACATACAAATTGTGTGGTGTTGCTCAGAACAAATGTGGAACATTTTACAGCACTAGTTGAAGTAGTAGTCTCCACGAAGAAAATTACACCACATTTGATGTATGTTTTAATTTGGCTGATTTTACAATATGTAGAACGTTGCAACGTGTTGTAACTATTTCGCATTTCTGCCTGTTACGCACATTTGCCCAGGAGGGTTACGAGCACCAAACACTTATTAAATTTAATCCTAATGCTCTTACCCATTTTTGAAGATGAAAAATCCAGAATAATGTGCTTTCTTTCTTCGTCTTCTTTTAGCATATACATAATTAAAACAAGAAACTTAATCTTTTATCAAAAAATGGCAATTTCCGCCAACATAGAAGTTATCTAAGCCCATATAAACCCATCAAAACTACTAAAAAAACCAATTTAACAGCCATAGAGTCACTGCAGAAGCCCATTTCAGTAACAGTTGTGTTAAATACAAATGTTAATATTCAAATAAATTAATTTAAGTTCAAAAACTTAATTTTGTTCAAATTTCAATTTGTGACTTTTACTCAATTAGCTGTTTTATGCTTACAAAATAAAATAAATGCCTGAATGTTATTGGTATGGCATAAAAAAAGTTGGTAGTAACTCAATGAGCAAATGACGAATGAGAGTGGTATTCAGAGGAGACGAAGAAGTTGGCCCCCCTCGTCATTAGGACAGACGAGCTATTTAGAATATTGTGGCAAGAGTCCAACAGTTCTTTCGCTATGGTCTTATACTTGTCAGTGGACTAAAGAAGACCTAAATGATAGTTGGCTTGAGGGTTCTCCCGCCCTATACGAGGAGGAAGCTGGATTGAGGTATTTTTATTATTGAGATATCTCAACCAAACTTGAAAAACCAACCGGTAGATTTTAATTCAACCTGATCATCAGTCGAATGTTGAATGTAGATTTCTGAATTAGTATACAATCTTTGACACAGCAACGATAGACGTTTTTATTTGAATTTAATTTATTATTCAATTACAATTTTTATTTTTTTCAAGTAAAATTTTTATTTGTTGATTTATTCTTATTAATTTTTGTACAACATTAATTAGTTACCATAAATTGTGGAGATTGATATTTTAAACTTTTACTTTCTTTTTGAAGATGTTAGCTTGCATCTTTTTCTTTTTTCTGTACACTAATGCAAAAATATGACTTTATTTTTTAGTAACAAATTTGAGACAAAATAAGTTTGAACAACAATGAAAATAGTTTCTAAGGAATATAAATTATTCATTCTGCTTTCATAGCTGTCAAAGGTTATTGTCTTTATGTTCGACATTGTTAAAAATGTAGGTACACCCTAGACATAGTCGCAATAAATAATGTTTTTGTTGTGGCTCATGACTCGATAAGGTGACCAAAAATTTGAGCAAATATGTATGTGGTTGTTTATGGTCCTTTATTTTGCACCTTTGTTGGAAATATGAGATTGAAGCTGTGCAAAGAGCCAAGATACACTTGCTTCACGAATGCCATTAAAAGCAACGATGAAAATGTAAGCGTCCTCCTAGCCAAGTTGCCTGTTGGCTAAATTGCTGACATAAGGAAACCGAGCTGAAGAGAAGCAAGTTTGAGCAAACATATTCGTATATGTATGTTTGTAATGACTATATTTATGTATTTTTCTGGTATCTTGGATATGCTGGATATTTGTTGGTTTTTTATTCCATCTTTGATTAATGAGAAATACAAGAGGCGGCGGAGAAATACACTTTAATTCGTATGGGTCAAATTTAATATATATGTATAACGACAAGAAACTAGACAAATCTAAAACAATTTCTAGCACTTAGTCCGAATGCTACATTAGGAAACTTATTTAATTTCTAACAATCCCAAAGTCAAATCGTTTTTATTTTAATTTTAATTACACTCTTGCTTAAAAATTCAGTGAGTTTAGAGGACCTGTAAGTGCATTATCCTGTGCTCTGACTAAACAGTGGGGCATGTTTGCAATTAGGCACAGACTTTTCGCACGGAGCAGTTGAATTTCAGATTTATTGCATGTTATTTTGTAGCATGCATTTTTAATTTTGCTGCTACGTTAATTAAATTTAATTTTCTCACTGCAGCAGTCACAACCCCTTGGTAAGTTCCTTTTCCAATAAACTTCCCGCTGCTTGCGCAGAACACCAGGACTCGAGTCCACAAGTCCACAAGTCCTGTCCCTCTCGAAATAAGGGCACATAAATACAGTTATTTTCGGCTATGTATAAGTTATGAAGTTTAATAAGTTCGCAAATGAGTTTTTCATGTTATGAAAAAAGTTGCACACTAAATATTTCATCTCTTTAAATTACAACTTACACTTAGTGCAAAATATTATTTTGTTTTCAACGGGTTTAACGCAAGAATTTGAGAACTTAATATTTTACCCATGTCCGACTCTTGAAAATATCCCCTAACTGCAACCATCATCAAAATAATTACAATAAAACATTTTTCTAAGAAACATTTGTAAAATTTATTGATATTCATTTATATAAATGTATGTTTGTATAATATATTGCACTTATTTGTATAATGTAGTTCATATAAAATTATCTATTAAACGGTCTTTACCATATTATTACTTTTTGTCTATTATCATATTCAATAAGTAAATTAAGTACTTTCGAAGGGCACGAAAAGATTATGATTTCTTAGTTTTAAAGGTTATTATGCTCTTATAAGCTGAATGGAACCTCTTGATTACGAAACTATACTCAATTCCGAAAAGATTGTTAATGGTTCGTCTGATTTATGCAAATATATATATGTTGTATATAGGATGTGGTATATAACTAGGTAATTGTGTATAGAAAACTTGAAATTGTATTGCATGTCTTTTCTTTTTTTCTCTTAAATTTATTACAGTATATAATTTGATTGATTGGTTTGTAGACTTTAAATAATGGTGATTTACACCCAATTGCCTAATACGAGTACCATTTACTATGTATAAGAAAAACATCTAAGTAAAGCAACAATGGGATAATTTATGTGCGTACTGTCATGTCAATTCATGTAGGTATACATATGTAAGTAAGTAATATATATATGAATATATACTGTGCTTACCCCAATCTGAAAGGCACATTTTTCTTAAATATGATATTTAGAATTTCTGTTGACAGTTTACGATACTATATATTTGGTCAGTTTGTCTTCATCGTAAACATTTATGAATAGATTGGTCAATATTGATTGCACTATTTTGTTGTTGTTGTTTTTTTTGGTTCATATTTTTTGTGGATTGAAGCGTTCATGATATTTGAAAACTTAAGCGTAATAAGCAAAGTTACGTTACGCTTATATTATATCTGACAAGCCAGCGATAGGTTCTACATAGAATTTGCACATTCAATTCACAACTTTCTCAATGGTTAAGTCACAGTCATCCCATTCCGCAAGTGCCCATGATGGCAGCTCAGTTTCATACTCCCAGCCGGGTCCCTTAAAAATCAAGATAATTACGTGTTAGCCTCCATTTTGGGGTGTATCGCTCACTTCTGTTACCTTATATTTCCAAGCATGCAAGTACATGACAAGATCCTTGGGCTTTGGGTCCCGATAGTGTACTTTACACTCATAGCAATGCTTATCGATAACAACTTTATCGGACGCCAAGCCGACATCCTCAGAATTGCCATTGTTGGCTTGTGTACTATTGGTGTTTTGCAGCACTGACGATATTGCGGGCATTTCATCAGATTTTACTCCGAATCCTTGGCTTATATTTATACATGGTTGTTGTTGCTTAATGGGTTCTAAGGCTTGCTGATTTTCCGTACAGGGGGGTGTTGTTTCCCGTGAGTTAACACCGACATCGTCATCGCTGTGGTGCACGGCTTTAAGAAAATAATTGTTAATTGAAGTTTACTTTGAAAATTTGTATATTTATTAATACCAACCAAACGTTTGATCGCTGCTTAAGCTTTCCAGATCAGTTTCATCCTTAGTATTTTTAAACAATGATATGTCAGAGTCGCAATCTATTCCTAACCAGTTTTCAGCATTATGTATGTTAATGAGATCTCGTATAAGTTCATCGTCAGTTTTGCCACCAATATCCCCAGATCGACCTTTCAGCGGTCCGAAGACCTCATGATTGTACAACGGATCATTAAGTATAGGATAACCTAGGAATAATATAATATTAACCTCGTGAGATGTAAAAACTTTAATAGAATCCTACCCAAGTATTGTAAGTGTACACGTATCTGATGCATGCGTCCAGTAAGTGGTTTGCAGAGCACCACGCTGGTTGTTCTATTTTGGGATAGCTTCTGGAAAGTTGTGGTACAATCTTTGCCCTTCTGGGAAACTTTACACACGCCTATTTTGTAACTGACCACCTCAATTGGTTCCTTGCACTCCACAATACCACTAGATTATTAAAAAAAAATTAAAATTTTTTCTTCTGGCTTATATCATTAGTAGAGATACTCTCTACTTACTCTGGAAAAATACCCTCCACTCGGCAGATATACTCCTTTTCCACCTGTCTATTCCGTATCTGCTGTTCCATTTGCCGAGCTTTCTTTGGACTACGTCCAAATAACAATAGACCAGATGTTAGACGATCAAGTCGATGAATTGTGCGTAGATTCTTCAGATTGAACTCCTTGGCAAGTATAAAGACTACAGTATTGTGCCGATATCTACCACACGGATGAACCTAGGAGTTTAGGAAATAAAATAAATATCTGATTGTGAATAATAGCTTTTATAATGTTTACAAGAAACTAGTATTGTAAACGTGTGTTATGTATTGACTTGGATCTATTAGTAGGTAAACTATTTTTAAAGATGGTTAATTTTTTAACTAGTAATTTATGTAAAATGGCGGTCGTTAAAGCCACTTACGGGTATAGAGGCCGGTTTATTCACAACCACAATGTCCTCATCCATATGCACAATTGTGATTGGTTGGCAAGTGACGGGTACTTCGTGTCTGCAAAGATATTCATGAGTGCGCATATTTAGTTAGATATATGTAACATTCAGCGCTTTCAGATGAACAGATATCCGTGTCTTATCGGACCCTTTAGCCAATATGTTTGTATTACAAAAGATACAAATTATAGTAGGTAAATACTACGATTATACATTAAAATCTTTTTTACAAACAATTAAGAATAGTGGGCAAAGTAATACGATTATAAGTTAACATTCTTTTTACATTCTTGTTGTTTGAAAAACGAATCTATCTGGTAATAAGCTAAGATCATAATTTCTATCCTCATAAGATTGCAAATTCATATTTTATTATAAAATTACAGGACATCTGCAAGGATATTTAACTGCTCATACTTTAATCAAAATAATTTTTATTTGACACTCATATACAAATATATGCATGATCTATTTTTAGACTATTTTAGACAAAATAAACTACACCTTTAAATGTAAATTAGCCTTGAACGATACACACCGTGAACGGTTGTTGTTGAATAGGGTAAATTTCTAGCCCCTTTACTCTAAAAACAACAAGGGATTGATTAGAACACGTTTCTTTTTTAAATATTTCCAAGCACCCCTCTGCCTTGAAAAGGCTGGGACCATGCATTTTGATATGTATTATATACAGAATCTGTGCTGCAAATTTGTACATATGTCAATTAGACAATAAAATCTAAAGTTTTTCAATTTTGCAGTTTTCTTTTCAACATTATTTGCTTATTCCCTCCAGTACAGGGTCCCCTACAAGCCGGCACTATAGCCGTTATGAATATTTTAATTTAATACACTCAATAAGAAAAACTGATTAAATTGATGACAATGAAACACGTTCATAAATATAGTACAAACAGTTATAATTTACCTGTGCACAATATTGGCTAACAAATCATTATGTTTTAGCCGATAGTCGATGGGCACCTTTTCGAAATTGACGGTTAAAGTGCCCGTTTGTATACATCGCTCGTACTCCTCTGCTGGGTGGGCCCGAAACTCCTTTGAGAATATATCGAGTATCTTTTCGCCAACCCAACGCCCTTTTGTGAAGGTCGTGAAGGTGAAGTAATAGGGATAGACTTTTCTAAGACCTGCACAAAAGAGCCTATTTTGTTAGGTTTTACTTAAAATTTAATTGATTTAATTTCGTTACCATTTTCTGTGTAATAGGATGTTTCCTGATATCTTTCATCAGTGAAGCCAGGTCTTTTCGCTTTCAAGGCCTTTGTTTCGAGTTTTGCCTTTATTATATATATAAATTGTATTGTTGTTATTAAATTTCTATAAATTCTTAGCTCCATATTTTTTTGTACCTTTTTCAAATCTTTGATTTGCTCAGTGTCTTCAGTTTTCCGTTTCTCAGGAATTTTAAGTTTCTGTTTCTCAGAATCGCCTAATGTAGTTAGCTGAAAATTGAAGTCCAAAAATGTAAATGAGATTAGATTGTAATGAGTCTTAAAGATATTAAAGAAGAATTACATAATGAAATTATGGGATTTAAAATCATGGATACGTATTTTCAAATTGGAGAAAGGAATGAGTAAATGGTACACTTTTAATACGTTTATACCATCTATAAACGACGATATTTTAGTTCGAGGATTTGCTATTTTAAATGTATTTCAGCTGAATTCTAGGAAAGACACGCGCTTACGTTAAAGTATATATTGTTGATGGAATTGAGTTTATACGTGAACAAAAGATTTAGTGGTTTGTAGAAATCTGTTTTGAAGATTTATGCTTTCATGCACTCAAGAAAGACAAATCGACAGAGCTGACGTAGGTATTGCAAGTCAGCAACTCAAGTTTCGAGAACCATCAAAAATATTTATACATTTTGGCGTCTGGCATTTTTATCTTTTTAATGTATTATTTGATCATCGTATTCCTGCCTACCAATACTCTCAAGTGGATCAACGATCTCCAATTCTACATTCATATAGTACATATGGGTAAATATATTACGGATATTGTATGGTGTGTCTGTGCGTGCATTGTACAATCTAAATTGTAGACAAATGCTGAAACCGACACTGTTGCACTAAAAACAGATACAGATACTTGTCGATGTATGTATGTAGATACTTTGGAATAGATACTTGCATTTCAGTTAGTTGTCTCTTTCGTGAACTCCAATGAGTGACTGTTGGCTGGCTGACTTTTGTCTTTGCTTTCATTGGCAGTGCGCCCAACAAATGATGAAAACATGCGGCATACCCCGAAAATGCAGCGGGGGAGGGCATTAGATCACGGGAGATCCGCCACGAGCACTGCCGGGAGACGACGGTCGACATGGCCTGTCGGTCAATTTCTCTTCAGCAGCAGTTGATACACTATACTGTGTACTTATATTTGTAATTCTATGTTTGATAGGCCGTAGACTTGACACCCATTCTTTTGTAGATCATAGTAGATTTTGAAAACAATTTTAATATGAAGTTACTTTAAGTACCTTATTTAAAAATAAAATAGTTTCTCTTTAATATGCCTTGACCAAGATGTACCATATTAAATATATTATATTTATAGTTAATTTTGATCGATTGCTGTGATCGGTGTAATTTAGATAGATATCTAGATATCTTATCTGGCCAATAGCTGTAGAGTATTACATCTTCGGCATCACAAAGATAGATTTTCTCATCTCGTTACAGTTACAAGGCACCTTCGGTTCACATGTGCATAAATTCAAAAAAATAGTTCACAAAGATCCGACAAGCCCCTGAGTATGGTAGACACAAAAGACACAGTCAACACAAGGCTCGGTTTCTCAAATTTGGTTTTATATTTAGCTCTGATATCATTATGTGGACTATATAAATCTCGTATTTTGCCTCGTTATACCACTAATATACACTATGCTTTTAATATTTACAATTTACATTAAAGTTTAGACGATACCAATTAATACAACACGCTAATAATCAATAATCATTTATGTTTATTGTTATGATATAAAAAAAGATGAAAAGAAGAAAGAAATGAATGAAAAATGTTTGAACTCTGCCCACACACACACACACAGTGATAAGTATGAATATGAATATGAATGTTTGCTCCACTCATCCATGATATGATGTTCATATAAAAAGACTTGAGAAATTAATTGAATCATTCAACGGCGGAGACCTGTTGCCAGCGATCTTGGCAGGCGACCATTCATATATGTTTGTAACTACACGTACATTCACATACAGCTAGCTATTTGAATATATGTGAACACTTTATAGGAATATGAATATGTTGCATTGAATGCTCCTAAGTTTAGCCGGCAATTTTGATATTGTTCCAAAGCAAACGGTCGGTGGGTCGCGAAGTCTCATCTAATATTTATGTGTGTTTCGCGTACACCCACATCAAGCACATCAAGCACATCAAGCACATATGATATCAAATCAGAAATGATCGTAGCAGACGAGGGAAGCGTATGTACATGCGACAGAATATTTTTTCACTTGGTTCCACGCGGAGGCGTGTGGCGATCTTGGCATGCTCGGCCCCTGGAAGACGACTGACTGCAGCACGTGACCACGATTTGGTTAATTAACAAATTTTCAAGAACAACCAATACTCAAAATAGATTATTTCCGTGCCAACTTAATGTGCTCCGTTCATCTGTGGTTTATTTATTTTCTTTCATTCTTCGTTGAAACTCGTTTCTGATCCCCATAAAAAACCAGATTGTAAAGGAATCCTGCTGGTAATTAGATCACAGATTATGTCAACTCAACTTAATACACTAAATAAGCAGTCCGACCATATCAAGATTGGCATGTAACAGTTACTGTAACTTCTAGTTCTGCAGCGCCATGCAAGGAAAGCTGCTCCAACACCACATATTTCTATTACGAAATGTTCATTTAGGCCTAGTTAAGGCAATAGCAATAGCAAGAACGTGGATCAACGGTTAGTCAGCCGCAAAACCAAACTAAATAAAATACTATTTTTATTTTGTTTTGTTTTGTATATACCAAGAGTCAGAATCGAACGATAATTAACAGTTCCTCTCCACCTTTCATAAACTTAAAAGTATTTATTTTTTTAGCTTGCAGCAAAATAAATTTCCGAAAAGTTTTTTTACGCAAGCTAAATTGTTTACAAAACATTATGTTTGTATACCCTGTACCAAAAACATTCTATTCAAATTGTATATGTTACAGAAGAATATATACTAATGCATATAGACATCGTAAATGTTCTACGTAGTTTTTCAATACTTACGACCCTGTCAATTTAAACGGATTTTTATGTGCAATATCATGTTTCATCTTGGTTTGTATATTGATTTTTAAAATAAAATTTTTTTGCTAGAATTTCCAGCTTTACTTTACAATTTTACATTGAATCTTTAAATGTGATTCGTATAATAGTTTCCTGAAAATATTAACGGCAATAATTTTTGTAGGTTATTAAATTCTTTACCTAAATTTAACTTTAGAATTGATTTATATGAAGCTTAATTGACTTCTATCCGAACATAATTATTTGGATCAGAGCTTAAACTTTTTATTCACATTTTCAATTCATACAAAGTTTTATTGTAATAATACTATACTTAAAGATCAGAGAGAATGACTTCTATTATTATTGTGATGCAGAAGTGTTAATGAAATTTTCATTGCTTTATACCCAAAGTATCATATTAACTTGTTAAAGCTAGTAGTAGATGAAAGCCTTAACTTGTTTTCAAGGGCCGCTACTCTTCAGTAAATAAATCTCAAATGTTATGCTGCGAGTATTACTACTTTTAGGGGAAATAGAGGGGAGAGTGTGCTCACGTTTAACATGCGTATTATGAATTTTTGTAAACAACAAAGAAAAGGCAAAGTAGCGTTTTGGCTCTAACTCACAGTTGTGGCTACTTTATGGGGCTATGTGGGAAACCTTGACCAACTCAGTCAACGTTTACCGCTCACCGCACCACCTCGCACCGCAGTGCAGCTATCGTGAAATCATTGCATTTCAAAAGACGCTGAAATCACTGCAGAAATAACGACCAACAAAATGCGTAACGATGCGGAAAATCTGAAAGGTCTTTATAAGTAGCAAACCAAGGTACATGGATATTGCAGGTTGTGTTTATAAATAATATTAGTACTCGTATTTATTTATTAAACACATAGCACATAATTATATTTTAGACTATTTTATGATAGCATTTTACTTCATACTCTTGCCACCATTTATTGCCAAGCAAGTATTGTGTCTACAGCTAAGTAAGTATTTGGCAATTATAGAAACACCTCAACACACACTCAGGTGAGTACAATAGAAATCGTAATAAGCTATTTCTGATTACAATCTTTTAAATTGCTTACATACTTACAAGTTAGTTAAAGTTTGTTAAAGTGAATGTCCAAAACATTACAGCTCCGACTCCAGACTGATTACGCATAGACACAGTCAGGTTTTCATGATGCAGTTTCGACATAATGTCTTTCCCGTCAATTTGGACCCACTTAAGATTTCTACATTTACACATCGACACATCTGCACATATGTACATACTCTAACACTCTATTGATAGTCTGCATGTTCAACTCTTTAGTCTGTTTAGTTTATAACATACATCCGCTTAAGATCCATTTTCTTTTTTGTTTCCCGAATTACGATTTCTCTGTTTAAAATTATATCTAATTTTAAACCGAATAACATTAAGTTTCATATAGTTTTTTTCTACAAACATTTTAGATAGCTTAACTATACGGATACTGTTTAAACAATAATAAATAAATTATTTAAGCCATTCGAATTTTTTATTATGATAATCCTTCAAGGAACAACGATTTCTCTTATTTCAAAAATAATCAGAAACCAGAAAAGTCTTTCAAAGGCTTTCAGCTTATAAATTGCTTGATCTAAACCATTTTTAAATGTTTAAAAGTTGATATACCCTTGCAGAGGGTACTATAATTTTGAGGCGTGGCTAACTTTATAAAATATATATATTCTTGATCAAACTAGTCTCTCAGTTTTAAACTAACTTAATGGAACATGAAGCATGTCCGTGTTTTCACGTGCTTGACTATTTTCCTCTTCAAATTTAGCTAATTTTTATTGTGAAAATGCTTGCAACATTGGGGATAGGATGTGTGAACGGCTTTCCTCAAGTCAATGTTATATTGTTATAGTTGAACCTTAGTTTATTTATTATAAACACCTTTTAATTTTTGTTAAGTAATGGCTCTGCTTTTCAGCTTTCATTCAGCTATTGATAATTATTAATACATAGGTTGGTTCGTTTAAGCAGAGTTATTTTTATATCTTTATACTATTCACTCCATCAAACCGGTTCAGTTAAATTTAAGAAATGAGCAATTACATCAGCATGCATAGATACTTCAGAATTGATTTCTTTGGGAAGACAACAGCTTCCAGTTTATAATTATTTGTGCTGCACCTAGCACGACGTGCAAACAGACTTCAACAAAAACAAAAGGTGTTTTCTATGAATATATTTTGAAATAGAGACAGAGCATTGTTTAAATAGTTTTCTTACAAGCCGGATAGGTGTACGACTCTCATGTATGTGTATGTATGTATGTGTGTACCATCTCGTACATATGTACGTTAAGCACTTTGTGTAAACATCTATTGAACAATTCAAGTTTTACACGACGGCTCACAACTAACGATAAATCATTATTCGGGTGGGGGGGTTGTGGTGGGGCAATGATGAGCTCATATGAATCTGCATATTAATGCCTGTCCCTGTGTCTGTCCGTCCAATTGCCTGTCTATCTGTCCGACTGTCTGTACATATGCATGTACTTTACTTATGGTTCAAGAGCACGGCTCATTTCAACGCAAACAGCAGCTGCCTCTCTCTCAGCCACTGACATCAATTGTGTCTCGATGACCTTCGCCCAAGTGCTTGATTGCAGGTGCCTCACGCTAAAACTGAATCTGGTGCTGATGCTGAGGCAGTCTGTCTTTTTGTCTGTCCGGTTGACAGTAAGAAATCATGACATACCGTTTAAGGGGACACATTTCGATTAAAGGTCGTTAAGTTTAAGGCCTGTTGTTTTGCATCTCAATAAAACTTTTATTACCGCCTTGAATAGTTGCTGTTTTACTGATATTTTAGCTGCATTGAAAGTACTATTAATGAGTACTTAATTGCAAATGTTACCACCTTACGTATCAGCTTTATCAGCTCAGCCAACTAAGTATTCTACTATATATGTATTTGCAATGTATTTGCAGTGTATCCATCTATTCAATAAACATGTAATTACAGTGTTGCTACTAAGTAGGGTAATATGAATTGCCAGCTAAAATTACACGACCTATGTAAGTTGCAAACTACCCGAAAGACAAAAAGAAAAATCCATGAGAAATGTATAAAGTTGGCAACTGTGCGTTATCCTTTACCTTTACAGGTATATGGAAACATTTAACCTTAAATAGCTTAGCGCATAATTTGTATCGTAATTTTTTCACATACCTTTCTGTTAATCGTCAAAGCGGCGGCGGCATTTGGTAACGCTTTCATGGTTGTAAGGCCCGAGGCAGTTGCATGGTTTCTTAGCGCCATGACGCCACCCAGATTAAGATTAATGGAAGAGAGATGTTGCAGATCCTGTGACATGCAACTCAGCGGTTGCACAAGGGCGCATGCTGGAGGCGGCGGTCCTGGGCGTGCCACTGACACCGGCACGGGCACCTGTGTGTGTGTTGTCTGTGGCATTAAACCTGCTGGCGCTGCGGCAGCCACTGATGCAGCCGCCAAAAGCGCCTGCTGTTGTGCTGACAAGGACACGCCACCAAAAGCAGCATGATTAGCGCCTGTAGCTCCAGCTGCAGTTGCCGCTGCCGTATAATAGGCGCCTAACGAAATCGGCGAAAACATTGCCGATTGCAAGAGCTGCGTCTGGGAGTGTGTATGTGGATGTGCGTGCGATGGCGTACTCTGACCCAGCTGTCCTGGATAACTTGGTGTCTGGGTGGCATTTAGCAGCGGCTGGGCAAAGTTAAAAGCGGGTGCCATGGAAAAATGGGTGCCGGCACTGGGATGCAATGCTGGTTGTTGGTAGTTTGTGGGCGGTGCTGCTGCCGTATTCGGTGAGTGTTGCTGCAGCTGTTGCTGGTGATGCTGCTGCTGTTGCTGATGGTGATGATGCTGCTGTTGCTGCTGTTGGTGTTGCAATTGATGCTGTGGCGCGTATATAGCTCCTGGTGGCGTTACAGCCACTTTGTCCGCAAAGGGTGTTTGCATGGTCATCAGCTTGTGATGATGTTGCTGGGCAGCCAAGGACCATGGCAAGTACCAGGCACATGGAGACGTTGAATTCTGCATCCTGATTTTTATTTATTTTTAATTTGCTTGTCTTTTAAGTTGATTTTCTCATACATATATCACTCACAATCTGTGCGTCAATATCTTGATTATATAATTAAATTTTAAATTAAATAATAATCACTCAAGTTTCGGCTAGCTTTTGTTCTGTATTACTAAAGGAATTTAATTTATGTTCGAACTACAATCTCCATTGTTTTCGTGTATTGTTCATACATAACGAAACTGTGAGTTTACTTATTTATTTGTATATGCATATATGATAATACATGATATAATTGTGTATATGTATGTACATATATGTATTTAAATACAGGGCAGATCAGTGTAGTGCTCCCTGCCACTTTCGACGCGTTTATTTGAAATTTGGTTTTGAATTTACTTTGGTTGCTTTTGTTTAGTTTATCTATTAACAAATCGTTGTGATTTCATGGCTCGCACAATGGGCTAAGTCCTAACAATCTGACCAAATTGTATGTAGGCTAATTTAGAAAAAATAAATACATTACGAATCAAATTCGACTTCAAGCAAATAAATAAACCATTAAATGGAAATTTAATTGGTTTTATAGTTGTATAATGAACAGTTTTAAATTAGACTGAAAACAAAAACATTGAATTTGAAATATTACAAATATCTTAAAGTCCAACAAGTCCTTGAACTAGAGATCAAATAAAGTTTTACCGAGATCGCATGTCTTGAACTCAAGGTTTTGAACACACTTCGTTTGATTTTATTAAATGTTTATGTAAAAATTTATCATGCATATACTAATTAGATTTCAACGTGAACATTAACAGAGTAGTGAGAGCTTAATTGAATTCTGAACTGAATTCCTATATTCATTACATGGCTTGATAAACCTGATGGTTTCTCAAATAAAATTTCAATACGAAAGTTTTAAACGAATTTTCGTGTAAGACATGATACTACAAAGTTTTGCCAAAAAGTTTCTCTAAAAACTTTCTGATATTATTTCAACGTGCAAATCGCAGCTAAATATACAGTATATAGAACTCAGAAGTGTGAGCTGAACCAGTAGTATTATTTTCATTTGTAAACTTGTTGTTGTTTTTAGCGACGCACTGTCAAAATCTACCCAAAAAACAAATACAGACAGACTTTCATAGAGAGCCACAAATCGCCAACATGGTCGGAACTACAACTACCTGTCTTGACGGGGGAGAAACATTGTGCACTTGTTTATCGTCTAATAAATGAAAATGGAATGGAACAATGGCGAGAAAAGCCACTAAATATAGCGTAATGGATTTTAAATGCACATTCGACATCTGACGGCTGGTTGATAGCTGATGGGTTTTGACTTTGGCTGATAGACTGCCAACAGTGTAAATAGAATTTTATGTTTGTGTACGCCCAACTAAATTAGTATGAATATGTATAAATTACATAAGGAAAACAATTCGTTCTTTGGTTCGAGGAAACATGAATTGTGGAAGATATGGATATCAAAGGAACTGGGACACACATGTGCTCGTCACACGCCAAGGAATTGATACTATATTAATATACGTAAATAAATCGACGGTAATATAGTTATTTGAATTCCATTTAGAAAACAAAAAGAATATTAATTGGCCAAAATTACGTGTAATTGCAAGTATAAGTAAGCATGTCTTTACAAGTTTAAATCGGCTTTTTGTATCGTCTTAAGGATTAGTTAAATTTGAGTTCTTTTTTGATATATTTGATTTAAATAACGAGCTGATTCTATATAGCCGAGTTGATCTCTGAGCATTTACCGTATAAAATAAAAACGATTTGAAAAATATAATTTATTTGTATGATTAATTTAAATAGCTTGTTAAGTTTATTTTTACTTTAAATCAGACTGCAAGGGTATCAAGGCTTCGGCACACCACAGATATTGGTTTTATTTTATTATTCGTTTTTTTTTCCTTATATTTTTTTTGACGTATTTTAAACCCCATTTGCAATTAGAATTATATCGTTCATGCCACATAAAGTGTGGTTCTCATTTTCTCCTGCTGTCCGTTGTCTCCCCAACCGCTTGGTGATCGTCTAACGGCAAGTTAATACACAAAGTTCCCCCCTCCTCGGCACAGATACACTCCTTCTCCATCTCATATTCAGCACCCCCACTTCACTCCCCTCAATATGTGTTACTCAAGCAGCTGCTGCTATCTTTTCTGGTAGTATGTGAATGTGTTTGTGTGAGACTATGAATTTATTTACTTATGTATTTATTTTTCGGGGGCTTTGTGCTAAAATAAGTCTGATGTATTACTAGGTTTGCTTGCGTTCACAAAGAAATAGCTACAAATTATTTCAAATTTTCATTTCGGCTCTACAAAATGTACTATATACTAGATATACATGTGTGTGCGTGTGTGCTAATGCTTTGTGATCTTTTCGCTGTTTTCTTTTTGTTTGATCATACAATGACAAGATGATGTCTGTTTTACGAGTATTTTTAATAGACTTATCTCTTATATAAAACTTATACACATATACATATCTATGCACATATGTATGCACATATATAGATAGAAAGTGCCAAAGGATTTCTCAATAAAAATGTCAAAAGCCCATATAAGCAATACTTAATTGAAAATAATATGAAAATCAATGAGACATTAAAGAATTTAACTGAAAGCGTTCCACACTCATTTATTTATCAGGAGTTACGTATCTTTAGGAAGTAATTACTTCAAGTAGTTAGTGTGTCCTGGACAAGAAAACGATACGAAATGATGTTAGGTAATGGATAGCATGTGCGGGGTCTTTCACTGAAGATTATTAAAGGCCTTTCTGTGCGTGTAGGGCTACTGAAATTACTTGATATATTTGAAAAACGTCACCTCTAACTAAGTCTTGCCAACAAATATTTTTGTATAGAAAAATATACAATTTTTCTGAACAAAAACTATTTGCGTACATAAAAATGGACGATGTTAGACTACGGCAATGGGGCATATTTTTGGTACAGAGCCATGCACGGGCACACACACACACACACATACATAAATATATAGACAAGCTAAGGAAAAATTCTAAAAACGTCCTCAAATAGCTCTACTCATTCACACTCCTACTATTTAGTCACTTGTCAAATGTCTGAAAGACTGATTATAATTATAATGACATTTATGTAGACCAACAACTTCGGATCAAAGATCAAGTGTCGGCTAAACTTGAGGTAAGTTCTAAAGTTACGTTAAGTTTATGATACTCAGTCATACTAAAATACTGCTGGGAAATAACAAGAAAAGCGTTCGCTGAAATAATAGGTAAGGGAACATAATTAAGCTACTGGTAGGTCAGTTTTATAATTATTTGTAAATATATTTTTTAAATTTAGTGCCATAACGGCTTAAGAATAATATGACAACACATTTGCAAAGAGGATCCATTCGGAATTACGCACGAAAGCCTATTAACAACTGTAATTACAGTCTTTAAATCACTTCACTTCATTCATCGACTTGCATTATATATTGTGATTGATTTGATAACAAATCTATCCTAGCGCCGCAATGTTAGTTATTACCACGCAAAAACAATGCCCAAACGGAACGGGTTTTATATATTAAAGTAGCGCGACACGCCCGCACACTCACATCCCCGGTTTACTAGCTACCCAGATTGTAAGCCATCAATGTCGTCAGGTGTACGAGCGTCGGCGTTTTCAAATTGTTCGTCGCACACGTTTTAACAACTCTTCAGCAATGGAATACACGCGACAACCTCTGCTCTGGCTGAAAGCAAACGGCCGACTGATTGGAGCTACCCCAAGTGCGACACGACGTCTGTGGGCCGCCAACATTTTGAATTGCGCGCGCTCTGCTACCATTACAACAACAATTGAGCAGAATGTTATCGACTGTGTAAGTTGCATAGGCTAACAACAGAGATAGAGAGAGAGAGCAGTGATGTTAAGTTTAAACTCTCATATTCCTCTCTTCGAATTTGTATGCTTATATGATTTTTCTGATAAAGATATTTATCACGCTATTGATAAAAAAACAAATAAAATTATTTCTCAGATTCTCTTTACTTTCACAGCGATCGGGTATTTCAAGAGAAATACGCAAAGAGAAAATGTGAAATGCTTGATAAGGTTGTACCTTACTTAAGATTACCTAAGCTTTAAAATTATAGTTGGTTTTTGTTATTTAACAGCTTAGTTCTCTGCTCTTGCAACGTGTTTGATATAGGGCTTAGCTTTCAATTGAAAATAGGTGTCTACTTTTAATATAAAACAAATATTAATGCTTTACATAAGTGTTTATAAACAATATTAATAAATATGATTTGACTGAGTTCTTTTCGGAATCACTTTAAGATAAGATTCTAAATTATGAAATTTATGCTCACTGTCCTTATATTTTGAGTAGATCATAAAAGAGACAATATAATTATTTTCAAGGAAAAGAATATGGCCAATAAATAGTACATGATGCTTCAGAAAATGCCAAAACTATGCGTAAGAAAAATAATACGCGATAGCTTCGAAAGATTTGACTAAAAAAAAAATTTTAATGTTGAAAAACTTTTTATTTAACGTTTGTTGTTTGTTTGGTGTTCAGTGACAAAGCATAAAAAGTATATATTATAATAAATTCCCAGCCTAATCCCATTAATAAGTTCTTTTTTTTTGCTTTTTATAATGACTTGTAGGTATAATATATGTATACGTAAGTACACGTGCCGTAACGAGAATGTGAATATACTTGACTATAAGTAAATATATTTACTTATAGATAGATATGTAGTATATTCTTATATATATGTAGGTATGTTTATGTGCGACACATACATATCCATGTTTAATTTTGATGAAACTTTCATATTGTTACGTTAAACAAAAGAATATTCTTGGCGTAGGCCCAACAAAAATTAAATTCCTCGTGATTTAGTTGCACAGGGAAAAATCATCTCAATGTGCGGGATCTACACGATGTCATGTATGTATGTCAGTATTCTTACTAAATAATACACAGGCTAACATAAATATAATATAAATATTTATAATATATATGTATAGTACTCTTTAAGCTTATTTAATGTCGCTGTGCCGTACCGAAGATAATAGTAAAAGTATGATACGATCGATATACTTACATATATGCATACATATTCTTAGAATCGGTTAACATTGCATAATAATAAACTAACAAATATAAAATATATACTTATAAATATTTCTCAATTTTTACTTAGTCCCATGCGAGTCCGTTACAAACTTACAGACACATATGTATGTATATATGTACATATATGTCGTCCAGGCAAATACATATGCATGTTAGTAAACGTATAATTTATGTATGTATGTGTAGCGCTGAATGCGAGTCCGAGTTGGTTTATGTTGACCTACATTTACCTAGGTAATTATATTGCAATTATTTTACTCGTAGTTGTAGCTTCGCAACGTTTAGGTCACTGTGCTGAGACGATGTGGACATGTTGACCTTCGTTAAGGTTGACATTGAAATGTCTTTTGAATTTCCTTCGATTAAACAGGTTAAAGTTCTACACAAAATCTTAATTCTTGTTCACCTTGAACGATGAATTTTTGTTATGGTTTGTTTCCAGTTCAAACTTGTTGTAAACATTTTAACTAATAACTTAGGAATATTAATTTTCGTAATGCTCTGACGTAACCCCATACTGGCGGGAGGCATAGAAAATGTCTCCTGGAATCAAGCCGAAAATATCGTGTATACCAAATAGAGGAAAATAGCCAGCAATGAGCGCGACCATTGCATGTCCGACTGCGTGACTAGTTTAGCACACCTGCTTTCTCTGTCTCTTTCTTTCGTTCTCTCATTCTCGTTCCATACTCCGTCTACACTCTCTTTTTAGACCCCTCAACTCCTGCGCGGCTCTTTTAAAAGGACTTTCTCCTTGAAAAGCACTCGGTCACGAAACTACAACATCCTTCTGTAAGCCCACAACTCAAGTTAAGGCGACCAAAAAAGGCTTGCCCCTTATTTAGGGCAACATTTAATGGCCACTGGCCATAAGGCTCTTGGTCTTGGCTAACCAGAAGTCTGGGTGTGTAGGTGTATAAGCGTGTGTGCGTGTATATGAGAGTAAAAGTTGGTATTTGCTGGTGCCAACGAAGAAAGTGATTAAATCAGCACGATATTTTGTAGGTGTGCGCACTCACCGATTACATTATTTTTTCTCCATTCTGAACGTATGTATGTGCGTGTGTGTGTGTACCTGTAGTTGTAAATTGACTTTTCGCCTGGACAAAAAAGTCAGAAATGACGACATCACGATTCCTCATCAAAAATTATACAAACTGTAAAACCTACCCAGCACAACTGCGTGTTTACAAACAATATAGTGTGCGGAATCCTACTATATACAAATTTTCACATTATGTACATTCTACAATAACAAAATCATTATTCATGTTTATATATATGTACATATAAATAAATATATACATATGTATGTATTCAAGGTGTGTTAAACTTAATAAAAATCCATTTTATAGCATCTATATTGAATATTAAATACTTTCGAAAATTAATTTTAAAACAAAAGCTTAGGTTACTACTTAGGTTACGTTACTATTCATACATATACATATATTTATATATACTCACGAGTATATGTGTATGCATACAAAGTTTTGCAATGTTCACATGAAATACAAAATTAATGATAGTTTTGGTTGATTGAGAGGCAATATTTAACTACAATTTCCTAACCTTTAATGTAGCGCTTCACATTTGGTCATAGAAAGCCAAAATTCAGACAAAATCAAATGTGACCGAATGTGATGCCCGTGGAGAAAAGCTATTACTTGATGACCTTCAAAAGACGACATTAAAAGAAAAAAACATCACAATACAGATCTGCTTTGTAGTAAAAACTATTCTTTAAGCTTCCGTATGAAAAGTGTACAAAAAATGTATGTGGAAATTGTGCACAAACATACATAAATGGGATTCCGGAAACAATTTTAGATTAGTTTTTTTTTTTTTTAATTTTTATTAGTTGACTTAATAAATAAAAGTTCAATTCACTCTTAAACTTAGGCTAGTCTCTGATGGAGCTCTTTAAAAAAAAAATTAAATATATTGTTATTGTGTACTAACAACTAAGTATAGTATAAGGTATAAAAAAAAATTGCATCGGTAGTATGTGTAAATTTAAGATAAAAGCTAGCGGTTGGGATAGGAAATAGGGTAGGCAGGGATATTAAGTCTGAGACTGAAAATCTATATTATTAAGTCACCAGAAATTATCTCTTGATTCGAACTGAGCTTTTTGTTTATCTCTGTTTGATACCGAGGTATCAAATCGTTTGTTTTCAATAGTCAATATATTATATTTGATTATATCAACTTCTTACTTGCTCTCCTCTAAATGTGGTATATAATTGGGGTCTTAAGTGAAACTTCTGTTTTTTAAATGGAAAATTGATTTGAGAGGTAAAAATCTATTACGAATTGCTCTATCAAAGTAGAGATCGCTTTAATAAAATGGAGCTTTAATTAGGTTAAAGCAGTGTTGCCAACTTAGCTGTTTAAGCATGCTACCCCTAACTTAAAGTTGAAGAATTTTTAGACCCAGGACTTTAAAAAAGTACAAATGGGTTTATTAAGTTTGTCCAAAAAAAAAAATGTGCGTAACAGGCAGAAGGAGTCGTGGCAGACCCCATATATTCTTGATCAGCATCAACAGCCGAGTCGATATAGCTATGTCCGTCTGTCTGTCTGTCTGTCTGTCTGTCTGTCTGTCTGTCTGTCTGTCTGTCTGTCTGTCTGTCTGTCTGTCTGTCCGTCTGTCTGTCTGTCTGTCTGTCCCTTTTTGTGTCGCCTAGATCTCAGAGACTATAAATTTGGCATGTAGGTTCATCTATATCTCCCATTGATCAAGTTTGTTTTGGATTTTTGCCACGCCCCCCTCCGCCCCTGGAAATTGAAATACAAAATTTCTAATTTGATGCTAGCGCCTTGGTTTTTTGTATATATAATAAACACTAAAGTCCAAACCTTTCCTGAAAATTTCATTCCAATCGGATAATAAACGCGGAAGTTATTCAACTAACAATGTTACGTTCAAAAGGAAGAAGAAGAGACGCTAGCGACCTATCTGTTTATCAACTTATCTTCGTAGTGGCGTTATCTATTGAATGGAACGCAACATTGATGAACAGTCTATAGTGAACGGTTTGCACTCAAAAAGTACTGGGTCTCCTACTGTCGAGCATGCTCTACTGTAGCTTACTGCATTTTTTTTATATACATATTATAAATAAGTATAATGCAAAATTATGTGTATTCGAAAATAAACATAAAACTTTTTAAAATGCACTAGAACCGTACCGGTATAAACGTTTCTCTTTTCGGACCCAAAGAACCGATATGTTTCGGGGACCACTACGGGGAATTTGACCAGTCTGGATGGCATTAATTTGTTTTTCACAAGTATTCAAATTAACGATATTTTAATGTCAATGTGTTATAAATAGATTAAACTGTTTTGTTACATACCACATATATTTATTTAACAGCCCTGTCTTTAAATATCAGCTGTTGAAGTCAGCTGTTGCAACTAAGCTCCACATGCATTTATTAAGCTTAATTTTGCAGTGAATTTTCAAATTAATAATTTTCCAACAAAATAACGTTAGAGCCCAAAATTTGAAATGAATGTTACTTATTTAGATTTGTACTATATATAGCTACTAATATGTTGCTAGTTTTGTGCCTGTATTTCTAATGTTTAGTAAATTTAGCAAGTGGTTTCCACGTATGATTTTCGTAAAGAAAGTTCATTTTTGAACGGAGCTACAAAAAATTGCTTAGATTTGCTTAGTGAGTGTCTCTACCCATATTGTAGAGTGATCAATTCCTAATCCAGAACATTCAGTTTCAACTGCGACTTTTTGCGATTCTTTGCGAAATTTCGATTATTAGCACTTAATCTCTGGCTGAGAAATGTAGATACAGTGGAAAAATTACATAAGCAGAAAGAGAAAGCTTATTTCGAAGAGGCCATTTTATCATATTTTAATGGTCGCATTAGTTAAACGAAATATATTCTAATTGACTGAGACCAAATAAACCACAAAAAAGTTGTATTTTCATACAAACACTGTCGACTGATGACAGCTACCTATGACAGCTATATGCTATAGTAGTCCGATCTCGATTATTTTTGGCCAATATGTCAAGATCATTATATAACTTATATATAGAAAGTTGTAAAACAAAAAACAAGTTGTAAAACAAAAAACAAGTTGTAAAACAAAAAACAAGTTGTAAAACAACAAAAAAGTGGTTCATTCTAATTACTTATTACTACTAATAATTTAAGCGATTTTTCCTATAGGAACTATAAGCTATGGACGTCCGTTTTGTATAATTTTTTGACAGAACGCTCATAGCTTAAAACACAGAAAGTTTGGGCCAGATAACATAAAATAAAAAAGACTTACATCCGCTTAAAATTATAAAAAAAATGCGGTGCCACGCCCACTTTTGTAGGAATAATCACAATTAATTTTATGTGTCCAATGCAAAAAATTAGACCAAAAAATTATGTTCCGTTCTTAACTTATTAGTTAATGCCAACTTAACTGGTCAAATTCCCCATAGTGCAGTCTCGGTATAACATATGAAACAGTTAATTTCGGTTAGAGGTACAGGTTGCGATTTAATTCCTGTCTAAAACTAATCAGTGTGCATAAAGGGTCACTTCGTCAACTGATTTAGGTTTGATTAAAAATAAATATAAGCAATCAACGATTATTTCTGCTTCAAAGACTCAAAAACCATGTTTTTGAGTTATAACAGTCTTCAAGTAATAAAATTCGCTTGTAGAAAGCCTTTGAAAATCTTAGGACAGATTTCAT
This sequence comes from Drosophila testacea, assembly GCA_035043265.1. NCBI lineage: Eukaryota > Metazoa > Arthropoda > Insecta > Diptera > Drosophilidae > Drosophila > Drosophila testacea. Next base: position 420,508 of record JAWNND010000956.1, on the reverse strand, counting down.
TCAGCGCTAGGTGAATGTTAAGGGTTAAACATTCGGCCCGAATATTAAAATGGGAGGCGAATGTGCCAAGAAAAATACCCAATAAGAACCTCCATTCAAACACAGATCTATTTAATATGCACACTGACAATTTTTTGCTTACGTTTTGCTGTTATCTTTCTCGAAATCTATTGCTTTGGTGAATTTGTTTTCATATTTTCTTTTCTCATTTTTGATAACAGTTGATGTAGGGAATAAAACTAACGGGAAATATAGCGCAAGCTAACTTTGGCGTGCCACAGTTTGGATACCCTTGCAGAGCCCTGATTTCGAACCGATCGTTCATATGGCAGGTATCCGAAATAGTAGTCCGATTTGTGAGTGAATTTGGTTGAGATATTTTGAGAACCCAAAAGGTTTTTATACTAAATGTTGATTTCGAGCCCATCATTCGTAAGGTAGCTATATGATATAGTTCTCCGATCCGGGCGGTGCCGACATATGAACTGCGTGCAAAAATACGGATCTGTACCAAGTCTCATCAAGATAGCTTCAAAATTATATAATATAATATATACATATATACATTACTAGGGGGGTTTCCCCTGCTCGCTTCGCTCGCCAACCCCCGGCTCGCTACGCTCGCTGAAATCTCGGGGAAAAATGTGAAGTGAAAATAGGAAACATTTCTCACAGCTATAGCCAGACCTTATGTCATTTCTAATTAGATAGCGGGAATTGTAAATTCAATTTTTCCCTGTAGATGGACTTAAGAAAATAGTAATAAGTAGTATGTGAGAAACTATAGCCAGACCTTATGTCATTTCTAATTAGATAGCGGGAATTGTAAATTCAATTTTTCCCTGTAGTTGGACTTAAGATAATAGTAATAAGTAGTACTTTATATAATATAGAGAATTTACATTTACGCTGCTCGCTGTTTTAAAGTTTTCGCTGCAATTGGATTATTGCAGCAAGAGCGAGTAACAGTGCCATATACTGAAAATTGATTTTGAAAGCCGCAACACAAATGAATCGTTACACCCCCCTCCCCCTCCCCCACCCCTTGTCCATCTTCTTTTGATAGTTTATTAATAAGCATTAAAAGCTACTGTTCCTATGGCAGCTATACGATATAGTGATCCGATCTTGACCAAATTTTCTCAGGATGTAGCAGTGAGTAAGAAATACATAATCTGTGAGTTTGGTTGAGATATCTCAAAAAATAGCAAAGATCTTCATACAAAGTTTAAATTTGCATCTGGTTGTTCCTATGGCAGCTATATGATATAGTGGCCCGATCTTGACCAAATTTTCTCAGGATGTAGCAGTAAGTAAGAAATACATAATCTGTGAGTTTGGTTGAGATATCTCAAAAAACAAAAAAAATTTCATACTAAGCAATTTTGACCTTTGACCCCCCATTTTAGCCCCTTCCAGTGGGGATATCAAAAAATCCCGTCTTATTGCACGATAATTATGTCTCAGCTATGTTGTGTAAAAATTTCATCTCAATATCTTGAACCGTTTGGCCTACAGCGTGTTGACTAAGTGAGGACAAAGAGTTTTATATATATAGATGGGGTCTGTGAAGACTCCTTCATTTTGATTTACAAACTTCGTGACAGAATTATAATACCCTCTGCAAGGGCTTAAAAATCAAAGTTTCTTTTAAACCCTCTCAGATGATATCTATCGCAAAAGCTCTATGTTGTATTTGTTTTATTTGACTGGTCATCTAAGTAACTGTTGGTTTCCATCGAGAACTCTTTTTAACTTGCGTAATTTCAACAGCAATTGTGAATGTACATAAATTAATTCCCACTCAATTGTTTTTCGCAGGTTTTCACTTAAACGCATTTAGTTTACTGGTAGTGTGATTGTGCATTAGTATATAAAAAATGCTTTTAATTGCTTTTATAACTATCAAATAGTTTATTTAATTGTAATTTACTGTGTGGTGTAATACTTAGGCTAGGTTAACATTGACTGACACAGCCGGGCACAGCGCGTCAGGGTGCAATTGGGCATCTGAGCCCTCGAAATTTGAATTACCGATTGTAATGCCCAAATGCACCCCTGACGCGCTGTGCCAGGCTGTGCCAGTCAATGTAAAGCTAGCATTACACTGATAATAATATACCCAATAAAAATGATTTGTTTACAAGGTATTAAATTGAACAGTTTGAACAAATGAACCGATTTCAGATGTTCGATTCGTTCGATTGCCAGGCGCGTTCATAAAAGTAATCGAACTACTGCCGTCGGATTCGCGTTCAGTGCATTAAAATAATAAAATATTAAAGTTAAAATACTCTATGAAGTATTTGCGGTTTGCTGAAAATACATTACGACTGGTAAGTGATTAATTTAAAGCGGCACATAAAACAATAACCTATTGTTCGGTTCTTCAGTCATTTTTTTGTTTTGATGCTGACACACACGTGTTGATAGTTTTTTTTTGTTTTTGTTTGCAGTGGTTGAATTGTTTCATTACGAGACGCTTGTTAATCGCCCAAATCAAAGTTAAAAGCGCTGATAAAGCCTTTCTGTGTTGGGAAAGTATGACATTACCTAAGGCCCTGCGACATGTGCAAACTCAACACGGTGACGACACGGTGGACGTAGAGAACATATTTCTGTTCCGGGCCGAAATCGACTGCACAAATGCAGCCGGCGCCTCCACTGAGGCTGAGGCTGTAACAGAGACTGCATCTGCCGCAAATGTTAAAGCCAAGTCAGAACCGACAAAGTCCTTAAACTGTGTATGGACCTATGATGCTAATGAAGCTTCCAGTAGCCAGGTACATATGTTTGAACAAATTTTCATTTAGAAAAAGGTTATTTTAGAATAAACGCGTACACAGGCGTGGACTTCCGCACTCGGCGCCAAAAAGGTACAAGAAGTCCTTTATACCAAAAATGTATAATAAACACTACAGATATGCAGTGCGTCTCATTGCTTCGACTTTTAAAATAAATTTGCAGCAGCTTTTGACACTGCCTAATAACTTTTCATAGCGGAGTATATACCCTCACGTCTTTACTTGTATTGATCGTAGTAGAACACAAACATATATGTAGTTGTTAAACGATTCAATATCCAGGTGAATTTAGTCAAAAAATGCATATTTCAAGTTTAAGGCTATTCCTATAGGTGTATAACTCGGTTCTAGTTGCACCATAATAGCAATATTGCTATTTCTAGAAGCCTTTCGCACCCTTTTTGCTGCTTCGTGAATAGCGTCGACCGACGTTCTCAGTGATTTTCCTGCACTTGAATAAAAGTATAATTTCTGAGTAAAAGCCTACATTCCACAAGCGCTTATACTTTGTATATATGTTTTAGTATTTTATTTGTCTTTTATTGCGTAGTACTACAAGAATATCGTTATAAAATAATGTACTAGTCAACATAAATCATTGGATTGAATTAGTTATTAACGTACTTAACCTAACAATAATTTATTGATTAATCTTTGAAAATTTTCTTTAATTTTCTTATATAGCAGTGCGTATTATAATTTTTAAATTTAATAGTTATTAAACCTAAGACAATCGCAAAGAACTTTTCTAAATTAGGATGCTATAGTGTTAAGTAAAAGAATTTCAATTTGCAGTCTTGTAATGAACAAACATTAAATTAACATTTTATTTTTGCTATCAATCTTTCTCCTAGACTTTTTTTGTTTGTATTTATAAATGTATAGATAAATGTAAATCTCATCAATAAAAATAATAGTTCAATTCCCCTGTCGTTATATCCACTGAATGCCATTGTGAAAGTATGAAGAGGAAAAACTAATTACAATTCTTTTATTCTAGCTTTCTAAGCTTTAAAATAATGTACCCTATATCCTATGCATTAGAGTATATTGTGCATATCCGCTTTAGAGTTGGCTAAATGTATTTTTATTTTTTGAAAATTTAAGTTTTTCAGTGTCCGTCCGTACGAACGAAAGGATCTCAGACCAAGGGACACCAAATTCCCATTTTTGAACAATTGCTTGACCACCGCTGGTATACACACTTTTATCCTTCATTAAACAAGAAATTGCAATAGTGTGTATGTAGTATGTACACAAGTCGCTTTTCAATATGTTTTTAGACCCTGTACTTTAAAAAAGTACAAAAGGGTCTATTACGTTTGTGGAAATGTGCATAACAGGCAGAAGGAGGCGTGGCAGACCCCATAAAGTATAGTTATATATTCTTAATCGGCATCAACAGCCGAGTCGATATAGCCATGACCTTCTGTCTGTCCCTTTTTTGAACATCTAGATCTGAGAGACTATGAAAGCTAGAGACACCAAACTTGGTATATAGATTCATCTATATAATGCCCAGACCAAGTTTGTTTTTGGAATTTGGCCGCCACTGTAACCCGAAAATCAAAATGTTGACGTGTAACTACAAGAGCATCTTTAATGCCAGCTCCTTTCTAGTACATATAATATACACTATTGCCCAAACCTGTCCTGAAAATTTCATTCCAACCGGATGATAAACCCGGAAGTTATTCAAATAACAATGTTACGGGCAAAAGGAAGAAGAAGACCTAGCGACCTCTGTGCTTATCAGCTGATACCTTCGTAGTGCGCCATCTATCGAAATTTCTGGTACGCAACATTAAAGAACGCTTTGCACTCAAAAAGTACAGAGTCTCATACTGTCGAGTTTGCCCTACAGTAGCTTACTGCATTTTTAATGCTCTTTACTATATGTACAGGGTCTTCTACTGTAGAGCTTGCTCCACGGTAGCTTAATGTCCTTTTTTTATCAAACATCGGATCAATGTGTTATGAATTTCTTATGAGAGTTACTTCCGCCTGTCCCTAATCTGGGAAATATTTTATTTGAAGCGTTTGGCACGAATCTCTGAATAGATAGAATTTAAGATGAGGCATTTAAAAGTTAGAGATTTTAACTGTTTGCCTGGTCAGGTTGTTGTTTGTCGTCGTTTGTTATGCAGGCTGAATATCTATATCCTTGCGAGGACTAAGCACGTAGCTTATGTCAACCGCTACTAAATAAACTCATACTCATTTGTCTACCGCAGCAAGGAGTTTAGTATAACTAACCTTAGTTTGGCTGTATGTTGACTAGAGAACAAGAGCTTATGGCTTTCATTTGGACGTCTCGTTTACCTTCATATTTTAACCGCGGATTTGGCATAATTATTTCTCATTTTGCTTTTCCTTTCTGCACATTTGAAGGGTGCTTTTGTCGCTTCTTGTGATACCCTTTATAAATAAATAGGTATAAAGGGGTATGCTTCTAACTAAATTTAAAAATATTGCTTAGAGATAATTTGAAACTGAATTAAAGGAAGCAAATGATATTAACACGAAATTTGATTTTTTTTTTTTTTTGTTTCGTATCGAGGGTAATTTTTTGTCGAGCAATCATCGACAATCATCGAGTGTTCTTACGTGTCGTTCCTTCTTGTTTGCTGACGAGCTGCTCCTTGTCAACTTGGTGCAACCTGGCACTTCCGCAATTATCAGTGGTGCCAACAGTGGCTCCTGTTTTTAAGTAGGTATCGTTCTGCTCCTTAAAAGTAAATTGCTCCAAATGTTTTTGTCTTCCATTATGCGCCTATTGTGTCACTTGCATTTAAAGTTGCCACAATAAGTAAACGTACATAGAGATAGAGACATGTCTACTATGTTTCGCAGTGTGAGGACAGTACAGTGTGACTTGTCGTTGTTAGGCTATTGAAATAAGGAATGAGTCTCCACATTAAAATAGAGGATGTCAAATATGTGAATGTATTGGTGTTTTTTTTTTTCGCCAGAGCACTTTTATTATTCAAGCTTGTTCTTTGTTTTGAATTCAGTTCCGTGCCACTCTCTCCACCCAGTATTGCCAGTAAGTAGGCCCAGGGCATTCCTTTGGGTACTGACTGTGGTGGGCAAACAAGATGTCCGCCTTCCTCTAAGATACGAATGCGGACCACTGTTTTATGATGACAATTTGGGTTTGTTACAACCGTCTATTACTTTTCCTGCAGCTATACGACTTTCCTTTCTATCTTATTCCTATTATTTTTTTAGAAGCTTTTAGGTCTTAGTGTGTTTGGCAAGTTCGTTGAACCTACATTTTGATTAGAACTTGAAAATGTTAATTTAACTTTTAGTTAGCAACGATTGCCGGGGAATCGTTCATGCAATTGCCGGAAAAGCGAAAGGCTCCCCAAGCTGGTGAAACTGTTGATTCGAAGAAACCGAAATTGGAAACGAAAGATTTAAAAGCGACTCGTCCTGGATTCAGCGAGGAAAGATTTGAGGAAACATCGTATTATACTGAAAATGGTAAGAGACTATTGCATTTTATGTAGATCGGCATAGTAAAACGCAACTGAAGGCTTGCGAAAGGTTTACCCTTACTTTTTTACATTCACAACGTTTACAAAGGGTCGTTGGGTTGGCGAGAAGATTTTGGATGTATTCTCTCGCGAATTTCGAGCACATCCAGCCGAGGAATACAAAAGGAGCATCGAGGCTGGCACATTGCAAGTGAACAATGAAAAGGTTCCCATTGACTACAGATTAAAGCACAATGATCTTCTTGCCAATACAGTTCACAGGTATGATAATTTAAAATATAATTGGACGTCTCGTAATTATTAATAAATAATTATTAATTAATATATAATATTTTTATGCTTTTTGCAGACACGAAGTTCCAGTTACTTCTCAGCCCATTCAGATAGTTCATATGGATGAAGACATTTTGGTTGTTAACAAACCAGCCTCAATACCAGTAGGTTCTTTATGATATTAGACCGACTCTAAAAGTTATTATATGACTTATAATAATATTAGGTACATCCATGTGGGCGATATAGACACAATACGATGATCTTTATACTTGCCAAGGAGTTCAATCTGAAGAATTTGCGAACAATACATCGTTTAGATCGTTTGACTTCTGGTCTTTTGTTGTTTGGACGCACTTCGGAGAAGGCTCGTCAAATGGAGCAACAAATTCGAAACAGACAAGTCCAAAAGGAATATGTCTGCTGTGTCGAAGGAAACTTTCCCGAGTAAGCAGTCTATAAAATCAGTGTGATATTCTCTGTCCGAAAAATTTCTTAAGTTCTCGTGAAGTGTAAGGCCTATTAATAAAATAATATCTTTTTTCTGGTGTAATTGGTATAATGGGTATAATCTGTCCGGACATTTAATCTAAGTTTGAGCGCGATCTGTCAACTACTTTAAAAAGTGCAAAGGGTCTGTTAGGCTTGTTAAAAAAAAGGTGCCTACTAGGCAGAAAAAGGAAGACCCCATGTAGTATAAATATTCTTGATCAGCATCAGCGGCCTAGCCGATATAGCAACGTCACCACCTTTGAACACCTAGATCTCAGAGACAATAAGAGCTAGAGACACCAAACTTGGCATGTACGTTCATCTAAGTATATAACGCTCAGAAGCATTTTTTTATTTTTTGCAATGCATGCTGAAAACTTATGGGGACTCTGCTGTACCAAAAACGATGAGCATAAACGAGTGGTACAAAACCTTGGTCAAAGACTTGCCTTACATCGAACACCATAAGCATCGAATAACAAGGAAAGCTTCGCTAAGTAAAGGAAATAGTGCTAACAGATCGTCGTGGGCAGTCGTTCATGAAATCCTTCTTTATATTCTGAAAAATCCCGATGTTTTTCAATAGGACAACCCAACCTTCATGAAACGGATCATAACTAAATATGAGACATTAGTTTATGAAAACCCTACAACATGATCCTATACCATTAGCCAAATGCGCCACAATATTAAAGGTTGACTTCTTTAAAACGACGCTGTAAACAAACTAAGTAATTAACAAATCGATCTACAATTTGAATTGAATTTCAGAAAAGATTGCACAAACACGAGAAAATAATAATTTGATGAACAGATCTTACACATAACGAGAACTAAAGAAATTTCGGGAACTTTCTAGACAGAGTGAAACACTTATAAATAAAAATAAAATTATTCAATTCTAAATATGCCAAATTAGTAATTTAATGACATTACCATTTCTAACATAATTTCAGTGGTATAATTGAATGCAATGAGCCGATTGAAGTAGTTAGCTACAAGATTGGCGTTTGCAAGGTCACACCGAAGGGTAAAGATTGCAAAACCACATTTAAAAAGATATCACAAGCTGGCGATTACAGTATTGTGCAATGTAAACCTTTGACTGGGCGGATGCACCAAATCAGAGTCCATTTACAATATCTAGGTGGGTTGGCTAATTATATTATATTAGTAAAGTACTAAATACATATTTTGCTTTCTTAGGCTATCCAATTGTTAACGATCCTTTGTATAACCACGATGTGTTCGGTCCGTTAAAGGGACGTGGAGGTGATATTGGTGGGAAAACTGATGACCAATTAATTAACGATTTGATTTCCATACACAATGCTGAAAATTGGCTAGGCATTGATAGCGATGAAGCTGCGTCGCTTAATAATGCCGATAAAAGTACGGAAGATAATCCATCTACCAGCAAGATAGCAATCAACGTTTCTACAGCGACAACTGCACTCAAGACAAGTTCTGAGCTTAGGGTAAAAAAAAAATAATATAAGTTTATATATTTTTTGTATATGTATTTATATTTGCAGAATACGGTTTCCGCCCAAACTGGCTATGAATCCCCCAATTGTAGATTTGATTCCAATAAAGTGACTACAGATCCGCATTGCTTAGAATGCAAGATTAACTTTCGGGACCCAAACACAGCAGATCTTGTGATGTATCTCCATGCGTGGAAATACAAAGTTGGTTCCCAATACTTTTATTTTATATACCAAGAAGACTAACTACTATTAATTTTAGGGTGACGGATGGGAGTATACTACAGACTTGCCAAGTTGGGCCACAATGGATCGAGATAATTGGCAACTAGACTTGAGAAAGAAAAACTGTTAAATGCATAAATCCTTGTATGGTGTATAAATAAAATATGCATGTACCTGTTAGGTAATCCGGGTTATCTGTAATCATAACAGGTGTCTTTAAAATTATGGATTCGATCATTTAAACCGATTATCTCCATTTACTGGATAAGGGATACAGACAAGTTAGGATTAAAAATAACTTTCGAAAGGATGTATATAAAGATAATTATTATTGATGATTGTCAAAGATAACTTGTCTTAGGAGACATTAGCTACAATTCATACGTAGTTACTTTTCAAGATACAGGACAAAAGTGCGAATTTCCATGGGGCTCAGCTCGATGAGGTATTTGTCATGGTTATTTGAGGGTTGAGATGCTTTAAGGTTATCTGTGCTATCACTTTCGATATTCTTCTCTCGTCTATGGTGTAAAGTAAAATGTTCGGTACGAGTTTTTCGTTTAATTCTATTACTTTCGGCACCTAGTTCTCCAGTTTCCAAGGATTCCTTCGCGTACTTGACTCCCAGCATAGGTTTAGCTGCGTCGAGCAAATGAACACTCTTTGATGGTCTTGAAAATACGCCATAAGTGTTGTAACTTTTATCCTCAGGATCTGGAACAAACTCCATACGACGATGTTCATCTAACCAGGCATTTCCATCCAAAGTTGTTTCTCGCATATTTACGATATTGAAACCACCGAGTATATCCTTTACATTAAACTGAACATACTTCGAATAATGCGAATCATCATCTTTCTCCAGAATGTGTTCAAATCGCACTAGTAATTCATTATCATGCCATGGTTCCAAGGTTAACAGGTGGACAGATTTGTGTAAGGTCAATGATATGCCAGTGTACTTTGTAGAGGAAAATAACTCGTGATATAAAGCGATTCACTATAAACTTTAAAGTATACAGTTTACTCACACTATTTGTAAAGGAAGTTAGCCATTGTTTGTCGCTATAGTCGTTCATATTGCTAAAGAACTTCCAAGATGGCAACAAAGTCTCCAGCTGCACTAAACGTTCGATTGCCTTTAAGGAGACATCCGGGCGAAGAAAGGATTGACCAAAAAATAAATGGTGTTTGCCCCTTGCAATCAGACCTTTGTCGTATTCAGTTTCGTTGAGAGCTTCGCCGACACCAAATGCATCGTCGTGCAGTAAACGACGATGAATCATCAATTCTAGGGAACCATCCTGCAGGGAACTTCCACCCTGTGCTCTGTCAGTAAGGATCGCCATTCGTGCCGTTGAGTCCTCCAAGGCAATTTTAGTAGTAACTGGATAGTAATTGCCCGCGACACTTTCATGAAGCTTTAAATTCCAAGTTTCTCTATGATTTCGCTGACGTTTTAACATTTCACGTCCTGTGGATACAAGAAATTGCTTTAAGTAGCCTGCAAATGATTAGGAAGATGCTGCAGCTTACCATTGGAATCGGTATAAAATATACCATCCGATTTAATATCAGACTTGAAGCGAGTAATCACTTCTTTGCCAACATTATCATCTATGGGAATGGGACCTACTAACCACTCAAACTCAGCGTGGTTGCTCTCCTTATAGATGCGCACCACTTGGCTAATCCACTCGTTGAATTGCTGATGCACCTCTTGCACCACGGGACCCTTATAAACCACAATAGACACATGATCGGTGGCAAAATGCAATTTATTAGCCTTGGGTCGGAATATATAAGCGCCTGAAGAACGATTAAGGAACTCCATATTGTTTCCAATAGCACCTTCATAATACAAGAATTCCTGGGAGATCAACCTTGTCATGCCATCGGCTGTAGCTTGTAAAAGGAAACCATTCGTATCGAATGTTAGCTTAAGATTCTATAAAGATAAATACAAAATGTATTATTATTGGACAGAATAATACAGTTTTTGAATTGTTAATTACTTTGTTTCCAATAACCGTGTAGCTTGATGATTTCTTTGGCGAAGATACTGGTTTCATAATAACTGGATCGCTTTCTGATTTCTGAATATAATAGGTCTTATAGCCAACTGCTGGTAAATTGGAGGCTAAGAAAACCAGCTCATAGGTAGCATTAGAATTTCTCTGTTTAATGTAAGACACAGCCGACGGCACGGGCACCACTTGAGTATCCAATCTTTTACCTAGAAATGGAAATGATCTTTTATTCATGTCATACTATGTTAAGTTATTTTTTTATACCCTTGCACAGGGTATAATAATTTTGTCACGAAATGTGTAACGCATTGAAGGACGCCTCACAGACCCCATAAAGTATATATATTCTTGATCAGGGCGACGAGCTGAGTCGATATAGCCATGTCCGTCTGTCCGTCTGTCTGTCTGTTTCTACGCAAACTAGTCTCTCAGTTTTTAAGCTATCTTAATGAAACTTGGTACAGGTCCATCTTTTTGCTGCACGCAGTACATATGTCGGAACCGGCCAGATCGGGTAACTATATCATATAGCTGCCATAGGAATGATCGGTTGGAAATAAACATTTAGTATGAAAAACTTTTTTGTTTCTAAAAATATCTCAACCAAATATAAACATTGTGTGTTTAATTAAGTCTTAAACAGGCTGACCAAATTTGGTGCAAATCGGACTACTATATCGTATAGCTGCCATAGGAACAATCGGTTCGAAAACAACATTTAGTATAAAAAACTTTTTTGTTTCTCAAAATATCTGATTCATATATACACATTGTGTGTTTAATTAAGTTTTAAACAGGCTGACCAAATTTGGTGCAAATCGGACTACTATATCGTATAGCTGCCATAGGAATGATCAGTTCGAAAACAACATTTAGTATGAAAAACTTTTTGTTTCTCAAAATATCTGAACCATATATGTATACACATTGTGTGGTTAATTAAGTCTTAAACAGGCTGACCAAATTTGGTGTAAGTCGGACTACCATATCAAATAGCAGCCATAGGAACGATCGGTTCGAAATTACCATTTATCAAATTTTGTAAATATCTGACGGCTTACACAGGGCACTGCAAGGGTATCAAAACTTTGGCACGCCAAAGTTAGCTTGCGCTATATTTTTTATTAACCTTTATGATCGATGACAACGTATCTGTAACCCGGTACGGGAACTCTCACATATTCATTGGTTACATGACCCAGCGGATTGTAGAGTGTTAAAGCAAATCGATTGTTGGATTCAGAAATGCTACAACTGGTAATATTTAACAGAGTGCAAGTCTTGAATTCTAAGCGATAATTTGTGCTTGACTCTTGGGAGGACTGCTTGGATGATAATTGATTCAGCACGGATCTTATGTTAGTGGAACATGCGCGAATGCCAACACTTAATCGTTTGGCATAATCCAGGGCAACCTTTTGCTTCTCTGTTCCTGTAACTGCGTCGTGATGTTGCATTATTCCCATCGTTTCACGCATAAAATTCAGATGGGGATCAAACTCAGCCGATCGTTTTGGGGCCAGGGCACTTAGTTGCTTGCAGATCTGCAGGAAATGATTGCCATCTCGCTCGAAACGCTTCAGAGTTGGTCGCGATGTAAAGTAACCAGTCCAATAGGCGTGTGGATCAGATGCATATGGAAAGAAGTCATCGCTCTTTGTGGGCCACGAGATGCGAGCATCATGCAGTGACTTTAAATAACACGATGGTGTCGAGTACAACAGGTTTATATTCGAATCATTCGCCTGACGCTCATTGGCATACCTGAAGTCAGATGACATAGAAGGTTTTCAATGGTTTTTGTATACATATGTCTTACAAGTTGCCTTGACTGTGTTAAGGAAAGCCTCTGCCACTACTCACATAATTAATTTATCCAGATTTTTATACCACATATCTGCATTCTGGTAATGAAAATCTTCACCCATTGTAATTAGCAAGTTAGGAGTTCGATAACCTCTGGTCATCTCTGTGACAAACGCAAAGAACGCATCAATCTGTTCAACAAAATCATATATCCTTATTATGTATTATCTCATCATAAGGTTATTTGACCAAATCAAAAGAGTTAAGAGGCTTTCTTTAACAGGTTGCAAAAATGGAATACATATATAGTAGAACATTTACCGTATTAATTTGTCGAGATTTTTATAATAAACTTGAGCAGCTTGATAAGTGAAATCGCCACCCATTGTTATGATGATGTTGTTCGTACGATAATAGGTGCTTTGAGTCATAACGTAATCCAAAAATTTGTCAACCTGATGAAGTTTCAGAAGGGAAATTGAGGTAAGACAAAACAAAGGGCAAAAGTCAAATGGAAGGGTATGGGATTGACCATAAAAGAAACCACTAAAAAATAACTCTTCTCTTACCTTCTCCTTCACATTGTTATCTGGACTATGTTTGCCATCAATAATCGGTTGATCGGCGCACAGAATGTCGAAACAGAATCCACTCGGTGCTTGATATTGATTATATAGAGCTCCAGTGAACAAATCCGACTTTTCGCCTGAAAAATGAGTTTATAATTATATTACCAGCTGCAGATAATACAAGAATTGAAAAATTACCCAAATTTTCTGAGCCATGCCATATCATTTCAGCCTTCTGAGTCATCAAACGCTCGTCCTTATCCTGATAATCCAAGCGACCAAAGAAGAGACCATCGAATCCCATTTGCGCAAACATGGACGCCATCTCTCGGGAATGTCCAAATGGATCAATCTGCCAACCAATCTTTGGTCTACCACATTCTCCGAAAGTGTCATTCAAGCGCCTGCGATTTATTGATATTTATAATAAAAGCTATCGGAACAACTTTTATACCCAACATTACCTTAAACCCCAAGCAAATTGATCAATTACGCTTTGATAATGAGTTGTTGCCTCATCATTCATGCTCCAAGCTCCACCTATGAACTCCAATCGACCCTCGTTCACCAGCATTTTGACCTTATCCTGAAGCTCTTTGGTCTGTTCTTTCCACCACTTGAAGAAAAAGGCCGACTCCACATAGATGAATCGTTTTTCTGGATCTCTCAACAAAGATTCCACTACCGAATCAATTATATATTGCACACCAGCTTTCTGAATGAGGGTCTCACTTCCATAATAGTATTGGTCGACAGTTTTTAGCCATCCAACATCGTCATGGGTGTGGGCTATAAGATGCACGTTAAGCATGTTTGGTTTCGTTGGATGACAGCTCTGTAAATACATTTTTTTTTGTTACATTTATTTGTTTACCTATTAAAATCTGAAATTTATTTATTTTTTGTATATGAAAGACTCATTTTAATACCTGTATACATTTTGAGAGACATGTTTCTTGCAAGTATGGTTATACTGAGCTATAGTTCTGTCAATTATGTCATGATGAATATGAAAATTTAAAAATTAGACAATTTCAAACACATCTTTACCATTGTAACTCCATAACTCCATAAGAAACTAATGATTATTACTTTTGTGAGAAAGATGATCTTTGCAAGCTTTAAAGTTTACATTTGTAACATTGAGCCAAAGGTATGTATACAGGGTCAATCGCTAACTAGAGTGTAATACCAATTTTTTCAGGATCGGACCAACAACACTGAAGACATTGTAATAAAATAAAATTAAAAAAAACAAAATTTCAACAAAATAGCGCGGACTAGGAATGGATTTTAGATCTATGTTTTCTTAATGAAAACATCTTAGAATTGACCGTAGGTTATAAAAATGGGGTACGATTTTTTGCAATATACACAAACACATGTAAGTATAATTATTGAATTCTTGATAAGAGTGACAAAGCGGTCATAATAAATAAAGAGCAGCTCCGGTTAATTTAGAATTAAACTCTCTTTTAATAAACATTGTTGATAAGGAGAGATCACCAGCCATATGTACATATATGTATGTAAGTGTATGCAATGAAGCGCTTAACTACATAAATATATTAAGAGAGTATGTATACATACATACATACATACATATGTAGCTTAATGTGGGCAAATATGGGCCCGTATGATCGGCATACAAATATAATGCATATCATGTATGCGTGTGTAAAACGCACAGAGAGAGAGCGATTGTACTTAAGTTTTTACAATTGCATATTTGTCTTTATTAAGCATTTTAGTAGTTTTCTTTTAGAAATCAATCACTTACCTGGTAACCGCATTTTGCTCCATCTGTCGATTTCGGTACCCTTTCAATATTTCTCAGCTCGACCTGATGCAGGGCCAAGCCAAGTATATAAAATATTGCAAGCCAGATGCTAAGTGTTCTGGACATTGCAACTTATTGTCAAACTTAGTAGGTGCGTTCAAGTCTTAGCTTTTGACTTTATAGGAGTATACTGTGTACTCAGGTTACGATAAGAATAAATAGAACTATTTATGTATGTATAATTAGTTCAGTGGAAATGGCTTTTGATGGGTATGAATATCAGGCATCGTCAGCAACAACCGGTCGCGTAAACAGTTCGCAGCGTACTTCCATTGTCGGGATGAGGGCTTAAATGTGAAACCCACTGAGCGCGCAAAAGAGTAAAATATTAATTGCCCTGCGCAGGTCACTTGTTCTCACACAACAGAGAGATGCAAGTGACGTCACAAATATTCTGTTAGTAGTACTTAGTAAGTACTACTTACACATCCCTACCTATTTGCATATGTGCACAACTAAATATGTGCAATAAATAAATGATAATGTAATAAACATATTTACATAAGTATATTTTATTTGCTGTTTATTAAACCTATACCTCAATTATTGTTATTGCAATGCAAGTGAGTTCGTCATCGGTTACCTTTTGTCAGTAAGTAATCTCTTCATGGAACATTAACATAACCTCTCTGTGGCGCTCTTTTTTGTGGCTCGCTCTTTGAGAATGACGGCTTGAGCTCTCAATTTACTAAGAATACTCACATTTACAGGTTCATTACACATACATACATATATGTGACATTATTTACGTGGAGAAATTGGTGATTTACTTTTCTTTTTCAGTGCCCTTCACTTAATAGAATCTTCATTATCGCTCTTTGAAGTTGGCGTGTTTAAAAATGAGATGTTCGAAAAACCGTTTAGCATTTTATATAATTTAATTATAACTATTACTAAAATTATAAGAAAGACGGTAGTACTTCTTTCAATGATACTTATCCCTGTTGCTTTGAATAATATAGGGTCCTTTGCGGCTTATTTGGTTTTATTTTGGAGGTGAACGTGCTCTTCCGATCTGTTGGTTCAGAATCACAACATTGACAGCGACGCTTTGAAACATTTATATTTCTTTCACAAACATCAATATCAACATTTTGAGGAACCTGCTTCTGTAATTTATCCACAAATCTCAGGCAAATGGAACAGAATGATATTAATGTTACGAGGATGGATCCACAAATAAGTAAAACCATCGGCACTTTCCACCAAATGTCATTTTTAAAGAAACTGTTGACATTCTCGGCCTCAATACTTCTTATCGAGCTATAACATTCTTCAGCAGTTAATAGCCCCACCTCCGGCTTTTGTAACTCTTCTTCAAAACGTTGCTCACCACCTTTGCTAGGGAACTGCTCCCGACACTGGGTACAAACTTTATTAAACCAGGCAGCACATTGTTCACTCTTGGGATTATATTTGCAGAAGTGCTGCATATTTGTTCTGTACAGTTATGAAGTAAAAATCTTTGAGAAGTTGTATTATATTGTAATACAAAATTTATTAATCTTATGTTATGTGAAAATTGTATAATATCTTTAATTGTGGCACTAAACGTCAGGTTTAACATTTATCGCATTTGAGATATTTTTAGTACACTTTGTTTTATTTATTATTTAGTTTTTTACGTATGTATTTTCGTACTTAAATGGTATGTATTAATAAATGTAAATGCGCTCGTATGTTAATTGCAACCCATACTGAGAATTTGCAGCTAGGTAAGATATTATGCTTAATATATGGATATTTGCATATGTATGTATGTATGTATATACTAATGAACATTTTAGGATAAATGTTAGAATTTGTTTTAAGATCACTGATTTCGTTTTTTCTTTGTTTTTTTTTTTATTTTGTAACAAATAAAACTACACTTTGTTGAACAGAGCTCACATATATTCGATTTAATAGAGCTTTGTGCAGGAAATACAGCAGTTCTTTCGATAGTAATCATAGCTACAGAGCTTTGCTTGTACGGCCCATTTGCAGTTTGGAAAATTATCCAAACATTCTGCAGCTTCATCGTTTTGAAGCAATTCATTGGTAAGATCTGTGTAGGAGAACAACAATTATCAGAATATAGAACAATTGTTTAATATATGTATGTGTATGTAGTTATTACCTTCGCACTTCTGTGTATTACAGTTACGATAGATAGGTTCCCTTAAAGCGTATCTGCATTTATTGGATTCACGCAATGCATTCAGCTTTTCATCGTACTCTAAACATTTAACGCTACGTCTTTGAGTACCACCATCACAGGATTTGGTGCACTATGGAACAGAAGTATAGTCATTAATTGAATTTAAATCTGTTGTATTATTTCATTTCTCACCTCTGACCATTCCGAGTAATGCCAGCGGGGTGCACAATAGGCGACCTCTTCATGGGAGCAATTCTCCAAAGGCTGTGGCTTTAAAGCCGCCTTACACTCATCATCATCAGTGATAAGTTGACTCTTAATGCATAGAACTGGTCGACTACGGGTTAGATTGAAGCAATCCCCACTACAGGGTGACCAAGGACCGGTAAACCAGTCTCCCACTTCGCATGCCGTTTGTTTACATGGTCGTCGATTCTCTGGTATGTCACGTGGTTCACAACGCTCCGTCTTTGTCTTGGGACGATCACAAAATATGGTGCGATACTGTACACCAGGTCCACACGAAGTGGAGCAATATTGATTCCATTCGGACATTAACCAAACAGCATCGCCCACTTTCTTTTGAGACCTGTTTCGACTGATGTGTGTTCCATTTGCTGAATCTGAATGCAAATGCATCCGATAACGTCCAGAATTACGACGTCGACCTTTAGGACACTCGCATTGCTTTTCGCTGGGCGGCTGTTCCTCCATGCAGGCGGCCTTATCGACATGAATGACAATACCAGATGCCAGCTCTTGGACACAATTCAGTTCACGACGACGGACAGACTCGCCATGCTGACAGCGGCATTCTCCCCACTCCTCCTGACGCCAATAGGCGGGGCAAGGCTGTGTGTTGCAATGCAGCAAGTTCTCATTCAACACAGGTTTCTCCGAGTGACTGCAACGCCGTTGGGAGTAATATCGCACTGGATTCTCACGGGCACAACGCACTATTGGGGATTGTGTGCCGCCTCCACAAGATTTTGTACAGGAACTGAATCCAACCACCTTCCAATTGAATTTACGTCTGCGGCCAGTACGCATGCTGCTCACTGAGCTACCATCCTCGCTTCCAGCGCCAGATCTCAAGAAACCATCACTGCTTTCCAGGGACAATTCATTCTCCTCAGAGTCCGAAACAATGGGGAGGAGATACTCATATTTAATACCCGGATTAAGAATATTACTATATACCTATACCATAGACAGTGTGACATGTAAACATATAATTTTGATATATACTTGGGAACTATTTACCAACAGTTCTACAGAATCCGTAATTGGACCGGTGCTTGTAATCCATTCAGTTACACCCTCTCCATGCTGAACTCCATCGATGCGATGGTAGTCGAAAGTGGTGCCAACAGCTTCATATGATCCACTATCGGATATTTCATTCTCGCCATTAAAAATGCTTTTCTGTTCGCTTGTGCGTAGGACTACAATTATTTTTTGTAAGAATAATATTTTTTCAAAAAAGTAAGACTATGTTCCGTTTACCAAGTAAGTTTGCACTATTTTTTAGTTCAGTTATTGAAATATTTGATGCTCCAGCGGGTATTGTGGCCACATGCACGTAGGCATCCTCTGGCAGTGGGTCACGTGTAAAAATTCCAGTTACGGGACGACAAAGCAAACCACCACAGCTAACAGAACCACTATTCGCATATAAGCCCTTTATAGAGCCACTGCTAAGCACGGCCTGAAATAGTAATCGTAGAAAAAAGGTGTGCAATAAAAAGTGGTACATTTAAAAAGTTCAGATTAAATATAAATATATTTGGTATATATGAATACATTCCCACTTAGGACGGAGGTCAATATTTTCTTAATATCGGAATTTAACTATTGTGTCAACTGTTCATAGCTGGTATACTAGGTTAACGTACATTTTGTAGCGGTGAGCAACAAGTTAATTAAGTTGTTGCATAGAAAAGTTGTTTTTAAGTTGAAATAAATTTTGCCATTTACAAAGAGAAAAGATCGAAATAAACTTACCATGCACGTCAACATCAAATGCCAAAAATAAGGCATATCGCAATGGATTGAAAAGTATGTTAGATGATTTGTATTACTTAATCGTAATGTATGGCCTATTAAATCTTTTTTGTTTATTACTTGATCGAACTTATTGTTTGATTTAGATATAAGCGTTCGGAAAATACACGTACAGTATGTAAACAAAGAATAGAAGCTATCGCCTTTTCAATTTCGCAATTTAAAATTAAACCTAAAGTAAGAAGTACATAAAAATAAAATTGATAATGTCTTATTTGAACTTGAATTATACACGAGTTTTAGACACTTCCGCAATAACTGCGAATTGGCAATATGCCAAGTCTTATACGGTAGCTATGATAAACTCGTAAATTGCTGATCGTTGAGTGCTATGTGGCTATCATCGGGCTGCACAACACCATTACGAACCGAGAGATAATTCTTATTTAATGGCATACAGGCACAACAGCATTTGACGCACTTTTGCATATTTGCGATGGCCACATTTCTCTTGGTTGTTTACGACGTGTCCAGCGCAAGATTAAAGTGCTTTTATATACCCTCTACCCTAACATACCATAAAGGGTATACAGACTCCACAATAAATACGTATTGGCAAGCTCGTTTAATATGATTGTATAAGAATTTTGTAAAGCATACTTTAGAGCGTGTTTAGCATAAATTATTTCGAAGGTCTCGAAAAAAGTATCTTAAAGTCAATAGTCTGCACGATTGAAAGGTCAATGTCTTGTCTTTATTTCAATCAATTTGTTCCTTGCTAATTAAGCAAGTGCTTGTGCTTAATAATTGATGTTGATATGATATACATTAAAACCTCGAGTCAGCTTAACATTTAACTTTAAAAAATACAATTTGTTGTTGTTTGCGAAATGTGCATATTTTCTTGATTTTTTGAGCCCTGTCAGTTCCTGTCAGATTTATGCTTTATTTACTACTAAATTTATTCTCCCTAAAACGAAAAATAACAGTGATCGACTAGCTTATACTTAGCCTTAAAATACCAAAATACTGCTGATTAACCTTCATCACAATCTTTTACTTCGGATATTTATTCAATACTATACTACATATATACGATCATGATAATATGCAGGTGTGCTACAGAAATTTCTAAACATTTTAGAATAAGCTGGTGACAAATCTCTCTAATGAACCGTAAGAGACACAGAATATTATTTAATTTTTCCACCATATTTTTGGGGTCCCAAAACTCGACTGGCTTAAACTTAATTTACTAATTAGTGGCATATTTTGCAATAAATAATAAATAAATGCAATAAATAAATAAATAAAATGTACTTTAGCAATAGTATAAAACTAATTTAATTTTATTCGAAAAAATATTGTGCGATTTTAGATATTTGAGTTTTGTGTTACTTAAAACCAGCTTGGCTTGATTTTTTGGTTGCAATTCGGAATTCAATTCCTTGTCACCCTATATCAAGAAAGCCTACAGAAAAATTTAGATTTTTTCCCCTTTATGACTACAGGGTATGTAAAACTCAAGGTGTTCAAGTTTTGCCTGAGCACTATTAAATTTTATGTTTCAATGGTGTGAGTATCAAAACATTAATTTGTTCTAATCTCAACTGAATTCTTGACAAAGTCGAGGTTCTCTGATTGCAACTGAATGACTATGTTATGCCCCGCATAAATTACCGAATTTCCCATTAACTCTTATTTATTTAAGTGACAGATTAATGCGCTAATGGGCAATAGAATACAATAGTTAAACTGTCATAAATTAATAGCTTGGAAATTGTATAAGATTATAAGTTCAAAACATTTCTTTCAGCTATTTGAGTAGCATATTTATATAGATAAATAATATATATATATAAAAAAAAACCTGTCGTCAGTTTGGAGTATCTGAATAATATCTGAAAAGCTTGGAAATCGTATAAGATTATAAGTTCAAAACATTTCTTTCAGCTATTTGAGCAGCAATTTTATATAGATATATAATATATATGTAAAAAAAAAAAACCTGTCGTCAGTTTGGAGTATCTGAAAACACTTGCTCTGTCAACCACAATGGAGGGGCCCCAAGTATTTAGAAATCGCATTGGGGCTAGGGTATTGACACACAAGTGGAGCAATTTTATTAAAATGGTCATAAAACTAAAAGCTTATACATATTGTTAAAAAGTCGAATGTTTAAGAACGTGGATTATAATGGCTAAGTAAAAACTAAAAGTCCAAATACATATGTATGTATGTAATTGTATTATTTTAGTCATTACTACATGCAGAGAAGCAAAACCTATTAAATCTGACGTTTGATTTAATTTTCATAAATTGGAAAAAAAAAATTCCTTAGATTTTGTACAGAATGTGGCAAATGGATCTAATTAAAAGCGTACAGGCCAATTAAAGATGTATAATTATTAGATATAGGTCTAATGTATGCCTATGAAGATTCAATTGAAATTCTCAAGTGCTTGGCAATGCCAAAATAAATTTCAAATTGAAAGTTTTTAAGAAGGATAAAAGGGAACATCCGTTTGGATTAGCTTTGACATTTTTTAAGTAGAGCCTAAATAGCTTGTATCCTTTATCGATATTTATTTATTTTGTCCACACAAACACAGAGATATTTTAGTTTAATTTGAAAACGATTATTGCATTTATCACAAATTAAATGAATACGGTTATTTGATATTTGAATGAAACGTGTAATTTATTTAAAACTCATGTCGATTCGTTTAAAATATTTGAACTAGTTTGATCTTTGATTATTCTGCGACGACGTGTGCGATTCTACCAAATGATACCGGTAGGCATGTGTTGCGTGCTTCGATTCGCGTTGCTTACTAAATATTCGGCAAAGCGATCCATTTGTTTCTAAAGAGTTTTCATAACTCAATATGTGTGTACGTGTGAGTATTTCTTGTGCACAATCGGCACTCTTGTTTTGCCCGATGCCTAGAAGAGTATGTATGGATAGTTTAGTATCGAGTATAAGACTATGGATGTGGGTGACACACATATATAGACGAATACCTACACCATAGCTCTCCAATTTTGTACTAGAAAAAGCGTCGACTACCCAAAAAGCATATAAACATGAATGCTGCATTAACTGAGTGGTCGTCTGGCAAATACCCTTTAGACAAAATTTGAGTCTCGCTAACACAAAACAAGTTACAAAATGATTTCTAAATGGCACAAGTTCTGCGTCCTCCTCACCTTTAAATGGTTAGATGGACAAGACAGCTGTTTCTGTCAGATACAAAGTTACATAAATTTTAAATCAAAACTATAAAACCCATTTGCAATAGTCTACAGGGTATAAAAAGCTTAACGAAGAACAGCAGAGCGGAAGATACATACATATTTGTTGTAATTGAGATTGTTTTTTTTTGATTTCTGACTCTGAACACTACGAATCACTAATGATTATCTTGTATTCATTTACATTTACATGCTATGAGAAAAAAGATAAAAATAAAAATGCTGCAAACTAATGGAACGAGTATACAATTGGGTCTACTTGTTAATTAAAAGAACTATGTATTTGTAGTATCTACTTAGTCGGTTCATATTGATAGCGAGTTTTATCTTTCTTATTTTATTAACATTCACCTTGCAAATGCCGTCGACACACATAGCACGGCTCGCATAAGTGGACTTGGATCGATAATATTCCGCCGGACGTTGACAAGGTGTTCCATCAATAACGGTATCGTTCAGAGTGGCAAAGTATTTCATACCCAACGGCTTACAATTTAGTTCACACTCGGCGTCCTCTGATAAAGAGAAATAATACAAGTTATTTGTGATTGAAATGAGTTCGATCTTAAAGACAATATCGTTAGTAATTAGTTACTTATATCTTAAATTCAACTATTGTAGATACCTAACCGAAAGACCTTTTCCATAGATACCTACGTATATTGCACCAGTATATTGTAAATTTTGAGTCTTATATCGTAAATTATTTTTTCATATGTATTTACTTATACCGTAAACGATTTTAAATAAAACACGCAGATTAATTATACCTTTAATGAACGGTTCCCAGCTGTATTGTTGACCCTGGAAATCAACTTTATCATAAGCAGCACACTGATATGCTCGTATATCGCTAGATTCCGTTGGACAGGGCAGATCGTTGCACACCTGATAGCGCTTCGAGAGTCCAACACAGGTGTCACTCGGATATGGTTTACCTGTTGCTGAACTTCTGTAAATCATAAAGTAATAAATTTAACAAATAAAAAACTAGATAGAGAGAGTAAGACGTTTATTTTAATAATAACCCTATGTAAATTTACCTTTTTTAATAGTCCCCGGCCAAGTATAACTTTTTTGATAAATATGATCCCAAAGATTAAATGTTAAATGTTTCTTAGATTTATTTTTTGTATTAATATTTCAAAATTTGGCTGTTTTTCTTACACTGTTTTGGTACGGTACGATTTTAAAAAGCTTTACAAATTATGAATTTTTTTTATTTTAAAATTTAACGAAAATTAGATAGAAAAAAAGAGTCATTCCTATTTTCAAATATTGAGGTCTAAAGGCATTAATTAAGCGTCGTTTAAGGTATTACTTATTGAGCTCGTTGGTAAGAAAGCGAAGTAGCAACACTTTACATCTACATATGTAAGTATGTCTCTTGTTAAAATTTGTGACATTAAGTCCCAGAAGTACCGCCCCGACTTAATTTGTCTGGCTCTTTGATTTTGTAATCAGATCAACCAATAATTTAAGACTCAAGAAAAGTATTGATCATTAAATTTATACGATATTTTATACGTTTCGGACTAAGATCGATTGAACGATTCACCAAAAAGGACGAACGAACTGATTCCCTGATTATAGTTCAGTAGCTCAGTTCGCTCTTTTGAGTCCCATCATAACTCAGGTCTTTCGAGCGAGTGCGATTATAAATCAGCTCGCTCGTTCGAGTCCGATTATCATGAATTTCGCTCTTCTGGGTGAACGAATTTCGACAACATTTTCTACCACAATAAAAATCTGAACAAAAAAAAAACGTGCTAATGTGCGGAATTATTTTATTAAATGCGGAAAGTAAGGAAAATGCATTTATTGAAGAGCTCAAACTAGTAAATCCGGAGGATCTCACAGCTATTTGTAGCTCAGTTCGCTCTTTTGAGTCCCATCATAACTCAGGTCTTTCGAGCGAGTGCGATTATAAATCAGCTCGCTCGTTCGAGTCCGATTATCATGAATTTCGCTCTTCTGGGTGAACGAATTTCGACAACATTCTACCACAATAAAAATCTGAACAAAAAAAAAACGTGCTAATGTGCGGAATTATTTTATTAAATGCGGAAAGTAAGGAAAATGCATTTATTGAAGAGCTCAAACTAGTAAATCCGGAGGATCTCACAGCTATTTGAGAAGACTTTTAAAAGCCAAACATCCAACATTGGCATTGGATCATCAGGTATTTACGAACTCAATCGAGCGAACTGAATTATAATGGGACTTAAACTAGTGAACTGAACTATATAAGATCGATTCGATCACTTACAAAAAATTGAACGATTGAACGAAACCCTCCAATAAAACTAGATGGAACAACTTAACATTAAATATCTCAATCAAATTTGCAGATAGCCTCTGCAATGATATGCGATCGTTGGCGCCCCAAGGATAGCCTTATTGTGTATATATAATTTTAAAAATATTTCTTTATTACAGTTATTGATGCGAGTAAACGAAATAATGATTTAAAGAAGGAGATGAAAATGATAATTTAGTTAGTTTCAACAAATTTCTTTTGCAAGAAATCGGTCAATGGTGGGTTTCCGGGATTTGTGATTTCAAAGAGTGCCTTCTGCTTATCTTCAACGGAGACTCCGTCTGCGAGGGCGCCTTCGGCCTGAGCCTTCAGGGCTTTGACTTCAGCGGCGAACTGAACATCAGGATCGGCTAGGACTTTGGTGAAGAACTCAACGGCGCTCTGCAGATCGTGGTTGATCTTTGGCACGGAGTCCTTTTTCAGGAAATTGACAAATTCTGGGCTGAAGGTCTTCTCGATGTTGAGGAAACCACTTTTTTTTGCCTCAAAATCGGTCAATTTCAGGAAGCCCTCAAGCGTATCGACAGCCTTTTCAACGTCAGCTTTATGTTCATCACTCTTCAACAGGTTCTTATAGAAGCTGATGGCAGCGGTAATGTCCTCAGTTAGTTGAGCATCCTGCAGTTTTGATTGCACAAAGCTTCCGAACTCCTCTGAGAATTTCTGGGGAACTTCCCTAACCAATTGTTGCTTCTCATCAAAATTTTCAGTCTTTAGGGCAGATTCGTAGATTGCGATCAGCTTCTGAAGATCCTCCTTATGGGAACCATCGTCAGCGGCAACGAACTTTTCGTACTTCTGAAGCTGGTCGCGAATATGATTATTCAATCCCTCCACAGGTTCCTCGGAGAGCACACACTTTAATGAAAATTATCCTAGGATCATATTTTGTTCACAGAGTTTAATTATCATCTAGTCGACCTACCTGCACAACAAGTGCCAGCGACAAAAGACAAATTTTAAATAATTTTGACATTGTGGAATAAAACTTGAATGCACAACAAACCGAGCGCGCTGATCGCCGGAAACTCACAGTATTTTAAAACTCAGGTCTCGTATTTATAGCAAAATCTGTTCTCAGCATTGGGGGGTTTTTTTTTGGTCGATCATCAAAACAAGCGTACAAAGTCTGGCATTGTTCAGATTTGCCTTGTTGAGATTTCTCTTTAACTCAAAACAAGTCCAAAAAGTAGTGTGAGACAAGTATGACAAGTAGGAGTCATTCAATCAAGATAGACAGACTACAAGTTACTCTACATTCCCTAGTGTGATGTTCATTACTATTACATTAATCATCATGAGTATTTTGTTACGTTACCGACATCATAAAGACGGGAATCGCGAACTAAATACGAATAAGTTTATTACCAGAAAATTTCAATCGAAAATGTTCGTTTTTTTATGTATGTATTACTTATATTAATTTTTGAAGAACACCCGCTGTTCGCTTTTAAGAATCATATACAAGAATATGTATTTGGGTTTTGATTACATATTCAGTTATTCCCTCATTAAGGGCGATGGAGCGACCTGAGAACAGATCGTCTGAAGCTTAATTTCTTCTAACGGCAAATATATGCAATTTCTTTTAATATATCACATACAGGTTTTAATGCTTTGAAATTTCTATCGATTTTATGAGTGAAGTCGGACGAACTAAAATTCGCAAACAAAGTAGATTAGTTAAATCAATAATTATCTATTTCAGAATTGGTTAAATAAAAACTCAAAATTGATTTTTTATGTACATTAGATGGAAAAATACAAATAAGCCCCTCGCAGACGACTTGTTAGCATGACCAAAAAATACCCTGGTAAGCAAAATCTTGACTAAAAAAATCATATAAAATGTCAGCGACTAAAAGTTTTTTGATTAAAACAATCTCGTAAAACAATAATTAACACAGATTAATATATTAGACTAAATAAATTTTAAACATACATTTTAAACGCTAGGGTAATAATTTAACTATACAAACTCGCAGTTTTCAAATCTCTTTCGTAAATATGTATATTCAAAATGTTGACAAAATAATTAGCATGAATTACCTTTCAGGTAAAAAAGACGCTAGACGCTTACCCAAAAGATCATAAAACAAGTAACTATCTTAGGTATGCCGACTATTTAACACCCTTGCAAATAAATATAATAATTTATATTGACTTTTGTTTAATTAAATCTTTAGCTCCATAATTTAATCAATGCAACTTTATTAATCTTCCCCTTACAAATTTATAATTTAATCACTTTTTCCGATTTTATATCTATCTTTTTTTATATAAATGTCAAAATAATTGTAAACAAATACTCTAGAGTCTAGACTATGCTAACCCATCTGGAATACATATATGGCAATAATTTATGAGGACGGAAATGCACATTTCGTGACAACATTTTTATTCCCTCTGCGAAGAGTATAAAAAAAACCCAAGCTCAAGGTAAAAACCAGTTCATAATGACTAAAAATCAACAGTTGCAGACTCTACCAGTGAGATATACGTGCATAGCAATATGAGCTATACGCAATGACCCTCCACATCATTAAAAAAAATCTATATAATTTGAATGATTTGCTTGCCGTTCTTATAACACTAGAATTACAGATACACAAAACTTCAAAATCTGTAATTAAAGATGTTTACATAAATCGTACACTAATTGCTTACAAACTTTGTTAAGAAATTTTCTTTAGAAGATATGTTAATCATCGTTTTAGAAGCGATTTAATGAACGTTACGTTCAGAAAGTCACGCAAATCATGATAATACATAAATCGTGATCGGGCTTATTAATTGAGTAGCCGAATTACAATATGAGCAAATATACTAAGTAGTGGTCAATCTGCTTATAAGCTTTGATAATGGCGTCGTTAAATTAGAATTGTTAATTAAATTGTTCAAAAAGAACAAATCTCTTGATGGTACCGAAGGTTATATGGTGTATCAAAGATATACATACATATATCGAATATTCGTATACCTACCGATCAATGCATTTCCGTGTCTGATGCGTTACACCGCCTCCACAGCTCCGGGAACAATCACTCCAGGGACTCCAATTTGCCCATCTGGGATAGGGTCGAATCTTAAATTTCGGCTTTCTGGTTGTCGTTGTCGTCGTCGTCGTACTCGTGGTGCTAGTTGAAGATAGATCTTCCGTTCTCAACAGTATCGGTTGAGTTGTGAGCTCTATAGCCGATGTTGGTTTATAAGTCGTCGACATGGTATTATTGATCTCATCTCGTGAATTGCTAAGACTTCTTAGAAGATTCGTTTGCGTTGCTTTTGTTGGTTCCAATCCATCCTTGGTATCTCCAATTATATTGGTTTTTGTCGATGAATTTTCGTTCTCTGCGAACACCTCATTGATATTGGAATTTTGTTTTTCTATCGGCTGCTTGTTTATGCGCCATAAATTTGCCAACTCAATAGATGATTTCCACTTCGTGAATTTTGTTTTATCCGATTTAAGTTTATTATGTGTATTTAGCCATTCTTGATGTTTCTACAGCATTGAAAAAAAAAGGTACCTAACTTAAACCTTATTATCTATAAATTATTTATACACGTTTAAATACCTTAATGCGTTCTAGAGTTGATGTATCCGCTACAACCAAGTGTACTAAAGCTGCAACAGCCAGGCAAATCCTAAAAAATTATAATTTTAAAACAATTGTGTACATAGTACATGGAAACCATAGGTATTTCAAAAGTTATACTGGTATTTATCTTTTTATTTAATTGGTCATTTGTTTATCATTTGCTTCAAGCAGAAACTTACGTGAATATATAAATATAATTTGCCATATTGCAATTATGGAACTCTCGGACTACATATGTATGTTTTTAATTAAAGATCTGAAAGAAAGAAACAGAGACATTTTTACAAGTGCTAAAATATTGAAATTTTTAGACTTAACAGTTCGTACTTAAATTAATATAACTTTTGCCAATTTAAATTTAATGATTATAAGATTTGTTAACTCAGAATGTCATAAAGATATGTATGTTTTTCAGAGTTTTCTTCACTTAAAAATTTATCTCATTCTGTGTCGTAATATTTGTTTTTTGTTTTAATCCAATTTACAGCTTATTTATTGTCAAAGCTCTTAAAGAGTCATTCACAGGCGATGTTTTCCCTAGTGAAATAACTGCGATAAAATAAAGCCAATTATTTTTAAAGCGGAGTGGCGTACAGTATCAACGACTAATATAAAGCATAACAAAGAACAATTTACAGCTATTACAGCTATTAAAACATATTTTCATCTAGAAAATATTTTTCAATCTAAAATAATAGTTAAAATTTTTTTTTTTTAATTTCAATAATCATTGACTACGCATTTAAAAAAAAAAAATAGGAGCGTTTTTAAATGATGTTGTGTAGAGTACTGTAATAATTCTTAAAAATTCTAATTTATAAGTTCTAGGTCCTTAAATTTCTTCATTAATAATTTACAAGCTAGGATAGAAACAACCAGTTAATACATATCAGCACTAAGTATACAATTGTATAGCAGTAGAATAATCAGCAAAACTCCAGAAAGAGCACATGAATTAATTAATTAAACAGAGTTATTGCAAAAAGTACATGAACATACATACATATATGTATATATAAGTATAAACCATATACATAGCTTCTCTTGCAAATACTTTAACGCATAGCTGAGCTTTAAAAGAAAAAATAGAAAAAAGAATAATAATGAAGAAAGAACGCATTGAAACATGTGATCATTAATCTGCTCGTAATTTGCGCCGACTGGGGTAGAGTTTGACACGCCCATCCCTCATTTAAAATGAGCTGAGCTGAGCTGAGCTCAGACGAACCAAACGATACGAAATGATTCAAAACGTAACGAAACATTTACATCGGCAAATTGTCTATGTGCTCTATTCCCAACAGTACCCCAAACGTTTCCAGCGGTCGAGTGAGACCGAATTAACTACGTAGATTGACTTTTTGCGATAGCATCTGAAATTTTCGGGATGAAAAGAGAATATTATCGCAAGCACATCGGAAGTCGTTAGAATGAATAGGCTGTGTATGAGTATACATACATACACATACACATGTACATCTGAACATAAATATATATATAGATTGTTGATGAGGGGAAGTCTAAATAGAACTATGAAGGTAAGCCTTTTTAAGTATTTTGCTCTTTAAAAATTATAATTTTTTTCGATTACAATACTACATGTAGAATATTTAAATAATTCAGGTATTAAGTTATAACCGTTTGATAAAAAATTAACATAATTGTAAATTAAAGAAGACTAGTTCTAAAAAGGCTTTTAAAAAAATACAATATCTTATATTACGCACATAGTATGTATAGCTTTTTTAATTTGTTATAAAGCCTATACTAAGTACATAATACACATTGTAGATCCAAGCAAATCGCCCGTGACCATGCCACAACAAAAAGAATCAAATGCGATAGCAAAGGCAACAGCGACAACAGTTGTTGGTATCGTTGAATAATTTGGACATTTTTGAGTAATAGTATATATATGTATCTATGTATTTATGTATGCATGTATGTATGGTTCACATGAGAAGGGTGTGTTCTCAATGAGAACTTCACCCAGCTGTGATATATTTGGTTAAATAGATTTGTCTGAAATAGTCATAGTAGTATTGACCTTCATGGTGACTAATTTTTAAAGTGAATGTTTCAAAATTGGGTTTTGCAGCTGATACCCCAGTTTATCCATAATGGGAATTGTCAATTTCTTAGCATATTCGTGCAGTTACGTGAGAAGTTTTTAGGACCAGTCAGCGATCAACTAGAACCATCTTGCATATATTGAATTGGTATATAGAGCATAACAAATAACCTTTGTGGTCTCACAGATGACTTGAAGATCATCCAAATTAGGGTTTGACAAGTTGACGAATAGATTTTTTGTGTGATATTTGCAAACGTATTGAAAAAGATGATCGTTTTGGGAACATAGAAACGGAAATTTTGAAGTTTATTATTCATTGAAAACTATTTCATCTATTTTCGTTATATTTAATAAAAAACAATATTTAAAGGGATTCAAATTTTTAACAATTAGAATAATTATCTTTAGAATTGCATAAATGCATGGACTAAAACCGAAACGAATAAAGGTTTCGATTACGGTTACGGTTATGATCGAGTTTTGGTTTTCGGTTAACGAATTTGAAAATTTTATTATATCGGTTTAGTAATGGTTAACCGTTTTTCCTAAGTTTCGGTTTCGAAATACTGGTAGGATTTCGTTTAAAAAAAGGCAGAACTCCAAAAAAAATACAAAAAAATACTTAAATTAAATTTAATTCAATGATCACTTAGGAAAAAGGATACGAAAGCATACGCACGACACTCATTTTAAATTGCTATAAACAAATATATTTAAAGTCCACTTCATGTTTAAAAATTCATTGTATTTTAGTCGCTGGAAAAAACCAAAACAAACCCTTTTTGTTTCTATCTGTTTCTAAACGGCTATTTTGGTTTGAAGAATTTCGGCTTTTTGGTTTCGGAAAAATATGATAGTTTCTTTCGGTTACGGTTTCAGGTATGGTTACAAATTTCAATCGGTTAATATCGCTTAACGGTTACGGATTCGGTTACGGTTTGAACCCCTGCATAAAAGCAAAAAAATAATTTTTGAAATTACTCATGATTCAAAAACAGTCATGGGCGCATCACAATTCAGAGCAACACTCACTGTACACCTTATAAAGTTAACTAATTTAACTGAATAATAATTAACTAATTTATTTAACTAATTTATTTATATATATATATATATATATATATTTATAAATATGGAACACACTGATTAATTT
Organism: Drosophila testacea; assembly: GCA_035043265.1. Taxonomy (NCBI): domain Eukaryota; kingdom Metazoa; phylum Arthropoda; class Insecta; order Diptera; family Drosophilidae; genus Drosophila; species Drosophila testacea. Next base: position 388,931 of record JAWNND010000956.1, on the reverse strand, counting down.
ACTTTACATATTAATATAAAATAATGATTAACATAATTTATTAATCTACTCCTGTTAACATATATGTATGTAATTTTAAATGATAAGTCATAATTATGTAGGTAGTTTTTCCGATGTTCTGACTAGTGCATTAATTTATTAGCCTTGTCTTGTAGCGCTAGGAACCAAATCATAATAAATAAATAAAGTAAAGATACCCCTTAAATTAATTTTACAACTTTTAATTCCCTTTTCATTAAAATCTTTTTTTCCTGCATTTTAATGAAAACGGTATTAAGAACAGCGGTAAGTATTGAAAAATTTAATATTATTCATTTAATAGTGGAATGCCAAGCTCATGCCTCTAATCCCAGTTTTTCCACTTCTAAAGGAAAAGTAAAGTAAGAAAGATACTATATGTATGTTATATATGTATATATTTATCTATATGTACATACGTGTATGTGCTCGTCTAGAAGGTTAAACATCGTATGCATATGGACAAATTCATATGGATTGCGTGGTTGCTAAATGAGATGCTGAGAGTGCATCAGCGTTAAGTAACATTAATGAACCCGCGCACTTCTCAAAAATGTGTCAATCGATCCATTCCCATTCCATTAATTTGTCAATAGACTCACAGACAAACCGTCAGACAGATCGAGAGACGGATAGATGCATAAATATATTTTTAAGTATGTGTGGTCATATTCAAATTCATATTTTAGTGTTTACAAACATACAGAAGCACTTGACGATGTGAACGCTCTCTTGGAAACTTAAATACTACGAAGAGTAACAACTTAACTTGACACATACATATGTACATACTCATATATGCATAAATACTCATGTTCACATGTTTGTAAGCACTTCAATAAGAGCGACAAATGAATAGATCGGATATATATAATGTGGGTCCATACGGAAACTCAGGCACTTCAATATAATTCGCATGAAAAGAACAAATGCTTTTGCATTTGAAGCTCTTGGGTCCATATATTACACATATACATACATTCATATGTTTTCGAATCTACGAATATTTATGGTCATATTTGTATTTCTTTAAGTATGTGTGCATATCTCTCACAACACTGCGAATAATTTGTGAATGACCCAAATATAGAATATGGTTTTTTAATCGATCTCCGGCAAACATTTAAGTAAATAATAATAAGCAAACAAAAATGGAAAAAAAAATAATATAGCGCAAGCTAACTTTGGCGCGCCAATGTTTGGATACCCTTGCAGTGCCCTGTGTAAGCCGTCAGATTTTTTACAAGATTTGTTAAATGTTGTTTTCGAACCGATCGTTCCTAGGCAGCTATATGATATAGTAATCCGATCCTCACCAAATTTGGTCAGCCTGTTTAAAACTTAATCAAACACACAATGTGTATATTTGGTTGAGATATTTTGAGAAACAAAAAAGTTTTTCATACTAAATGTTGTTTTCGAACCGATCGTTCCTATGGCAGCTATATGATATAGTTATCCGATCTGGCCGGTTCCGACATATGTACTGCGTGCAGCAAAAAGATGGACCTGTACCAAGTTTCATTAAAATAGCTTAAAAACTGAGAGACTAGTTTGCATAGAAACAGACAGACAGACGGACGGACAGACGGACATGGCTATATCGACTCAGCTCGTCGCCCTGATCAAGAATATATATACTTTATAGGGTCTGTGAGGCTTCCTTCAATGCGTTACACATTTCGTGACCAAATTATTATACCCTCTGCAAGGGTATAAAAACAAAACAAAACAGCCGGCAGTCGTTCCTCAACATTCACTATATCGTTATGAAACATTACAATTTATTGTTGTAAATACTGTAACGAATCTTGTAATGAGAACAGTATGAGGCAGATTTGCTGCATTAAACAAAAAATTCTCTACAAACTGTATGTATTCTTTTGCCTTTTTGAGGGAGTTAACTCTGAAGAAGTTAAGACCAGTTTAAACTTTAAAGTAAAACACAGTTTTATAAATCCAAGTGGTAGACAATGAAATATCATGTAAACTTTTATTTTTAACATTTGGAATATAGTAAATGGGAGAAGTGGACTTAAATATTTAGATATTACATAATTTGTACAAATTTAGCAAAAATAAGAGAAAGCAGTGAGAAATTAGGATAGCTTAAATTTTTCGTTTCATTTAAGAGCCTACATATGTAGGTAGTACTGCTACAACTTTCTGAGATCAAAGAAAAAACTCTTTTTCCCATTATCCAACTCTATCAAACACTTCATGAACATTTTCTGTCTCTACTGCTACCTACAAAACCTAATGTCTTCATTTTTGACTATGTATCCATATTTATCTCGGTGCCATTGTCTTCGCGAAGACAATAAACTTGTAAGATTGATTGATGCACTTGAAAATGAAAATAATGGCAGGAGGCACAAATGTCATTGGGCCATAAGTGCATTTTGTAATTGTGACGTTACGATGAAATGCCTATAGCTATTAAATAAATATTTCAATCTTTCTTTCATATCTCTTTCAATGCAACTAGGCACTGTTTCACTTTGAATTCATCCAACTTGGCCCTACCACAATCAAAGAAGACAGTTAGAAAGGGGCACGCGTGCCACACTATTGGAATTATGAGTATACATAGTATGTACTTGAGAACTAGCTTTCTGTCTGATATTATTGGTCATACAATATTAATTCTCTTTCATTATGGAGTTAATACTGTAACTCCGGTTGTAAGCTTTTACGTTGAGTAATCGTAAAATATTTTAGCTATGATTATAACTTTAAACTGAAAAGTTTACTCTAAAGCTAGAGCTGATTTTAGATTGTAGAATAATTCATATATTTCTTTGTCTTCAATGTTCATTAAAATTTTATTTGATAGATATCTTTCAATTTAGCATTTATTCACGTCAAATTATTATTCCTATAGTTATTAAAGACCTTATACAGACATTTAAAAACTTAATATACTCGTACAGGGTATACAAATGCGGCTACATTTAACTAGCCCTACCTAAACTAGCAAGCAGATTAAGATTTCGGAACACGCCTGTCTATCTTAACCGACATCCCCTATTAGGTTTACAAATATGATATTTGAAATATAAAGAGAATTATATTTATAGTACTCTGTAAAAATTAGAAACTATTGTATTAAAGATAAATAAAATGCTTACCCTTAAAAGTTGATAAATAACTTGGATTCTATTATTTCATTCACAAATACAAATGTAGGTATGTATAAGCGGACTTGATATGCATAACTTTTATAAACCATAGATGATTATTAATAAGTAATTGATTTAGTTCAATCGAAAAATGCACACACATAAATCAATCATAACATAAATGGTATGATAATGTATATTCACTAAAATCGATGTGGATTAGGAGGTTCAGAGGAGACGATAAGGAGACGAAAGATAGTGTTTAGTTTGATTTTAAAAACCGCCTCCAAAAAAGTATGAAATACGAATTTGCTCCCGATATAATAATTTTCGATTCAATTAAAGCCTCCGTCGTCATCGCGTGGTACGCAAATCCAAACTGAAATCGCTGGAAAATCGTTTTGGGAATTGAAGCGCGATGAAGACAGCCTCAGCCGCCGAAGCAACGCAGACGCCAGCAGAGGCCAGCTACTGACTGGCGACACAGAACTGTACATTGCGGGGGAGGTGGGCGTGGGAGGCAGGAGCTGGCGATGGCGATGGCTTCGTAGCTGACGGCGTGCGCCCAAAAAGTCTGGATGATGCGTGCTTACATTCATTGAAGTGTGAGGGCGAGAGTGAGTCTAAATGTGAGTGCTAGTGTGAGTGCCAGCGTATAGAAGGAATCAAATACAAAATGAAACGGTAGTTGTTACGCACTCACAAAATCACAAGCATTCGCTCGCAACATTCAAATATAAGTATATACATACGTATGTATGTAAACATATGTATGTACATAAGTACTGACATATACATGTAAATAAAACACACATTGTTTTATCTCAAGCGGAAATGTTGGCTAAACACAATTGTGCGCAACAGAGTTACAAACAGGTGCATTCACATTCAGTAAGTTAACCATAGAATTATGCGCACTTTAAAACATCTTTCGTGTTAGTAACAACAAATATGTGTTGTACTAATCGCCCTTTGGGTTTGTCACAAAGGTAATGTCAACTACAGAGCCCATAATTAGGCAACATGGGAAAGATGACGTTGATGATCAAATAAAATGTCTAAGTAAATTATTGTTAAATGTTTTCCGTTTATTCTGAATTTTTTAAAACTCTTTTACCTTTTTATGGCTTTACTTGCACTGTTTTCGAAACCATTTAAGCTTAAATTCTTCTTAAATATTAATTTAACAATATATTATGTCATTTTTTATTTGTAAAATCATGTTTGGGTTAAAGTTCAGCATCAGCATACAATTTTATATGACTCACTAAAAGATGATTTGAAATTATAGAAAAATTCATCAAATTCAGCAGATGCCATTTTTTGGTTCAACAAATAGAAAAGAATGTCACACAAACAAAACGTTTACATTTATTTGACAATTTTATGGTTTTTTTATTTGGCAATGTCAAGTCAAAAAATTCCGCAAAGTCTTCAAAATAATTGGAAACCGGAACACAAAAACAATTTAGATGTTTCCAATTTTTGTAAAATGTTAAAGCTGGATCTCTAAAATGATTTTAAAGGTAATTGCAAATGGTGAAAGCTGGAACACGCTTTAGAAACAATGTGTTATGCATAAATTGAATTATTAACTTAACTTAATTGCTTATTGATATAAATTATAGATATTTGAAAACCTCGTCGCACTTTTCTTACTTTATTTTTTGAGCTCAAGTCACTTAAGTACAATTTTAAGAAGCAAGTCCAATTAAACTTACTAGGATGTGGAAAGCTTGATACACTCTATTTGTGGCATAAATCGCGAAACTCTCAACCCACATTATCATTAATTTTGTTGGGGTCTTAAAGCATCGCGATGGTAAAAGATTTCCCTTCAAATTATTGCGCCAAATTTGATAAGTATTTTGATAAATTTTGAGACGGTATGTTAATTTTGTGACGAAATAGAAGACCGAAAATTAACAGTTGATTTACATATATATACACATATATTCAAATACATATGTTTTATTAATATTTTTGAGCATTTAATAAAAGCATATTTATTGGCGCCATCTATTGAACGGTACGCAACATTGAAGAAGAATCTTAAGTATACGCTTTGCACTCAAAAAGTACTGGGGGTCCACTGCCGAGCTTGCTCCACTGTAGCTTACTGCATTTTTTTTTATATCTAATATGTTCACCACTGAAGTGCACTGTAGTGGTGGCCCCAGACGTTATATATTTTTTTATCCCAAAAGCCAAAATTTAAGAAAGCCATAAAAGGTTTGTTACTTAATGATATTATACGCTTTTCTCACATATTCAACAAACACACATTCTATACCCTTGCAGAGACCTGCATTCAAATTTCGACATATGACAGGCTTATGATATAGTAGTCCAATATTATTTAAATTTGGTGCATATAACGACACCAGGCACACAATATTGGGAAATACTACCGTTTCCGTGGCAAGATCTGATTATGGATTCTAGAGCTCGTCAAAATAAGACGAAAAATTTAAATAAACTTTTCCGATTTAGGGCTTAGCCCTCGTGACACGGGGCTTAAATATAGATGATATTCATACAAATTTATTTTAAGAAACCAGAGATTCAAACAGAAACGAATAAAGGTTTCAGGTACGGTTTCAGCTATGGTCGGATTTTGGTTTTCGGTTAACGGTTAACGGTTTCGTAAAATTTTGTTATATCGATTTCGTTTCTCCAAAGTTTCGGTTTCGAAATATCGATATGATTTCGCTTTCCAAAATTTACAGTCCAAAACAATGCAAAAAAATTAAAAAAAATATATTAAGTTTTAATTTAATTCAATAATCACTTAGAGAAAAGGATACGAAAGCATACGCATTAGAGTTGGTTAATTTGTATGGACCAAAAAAAAATACACAAAGCAGTTGTCAAAATCGTAATCTTCGAAGAATTCTAAGAAAATTTGTCCATGAAACCATGAATATAACAAATAGTACAAAATACATAACCTGTGAGTTTGGTTCCGATAACGCAATTTGACCCCCATTTGAACCCCTTCTAGTTGGAAGATTAAAAAACACAGCCTTACTGCACGATAATTATGTCTCATTGTCAGTTATGTTGCATGCAAATTCCAGCACGATAGCTTTACCCGTTTCCGCTCCAGCGTGATGTTTCGTCAGTCAGTCAGTTGTTAAGGAAAAAGAGTTTTATATAGTTTATTAGACGCAGTAAAAGAAATTTTTTAAATTATTTCTCGTATTTAGAAGTCCAAAATCTATAGGAAAAAAATATAAAGGTCTCTAAGGCAAGCAAAAAGTGTCAATTTGTTAACTAGAACACCGTTATAGCCACATGAAAGCTGACAGGTATTACCCTATTTCCTATCGATAAAAAAAATTCTAGCTCCTATATTTTTGCACTGATCTTAATAGTTGATACAGGTTCATAAAGAAAAATATTTGGGCTATGTATAAAAAAAATGTAAACATAAAAAAAAAGCATTATGTGGAAAACGATCATGTTTTTCTTTTATATCATATTTTTCCCCATACTTTCCAATTTTTGGTCAGGATGGGCTCCAAAAAAGATGACTTTTTGCACACATTGATATTTTATAGCGGGTCAACGAATCCGCACCCAACAAACCGAAAGAAAAAAATAGAGTTTTTCGCTCCGGCCTACTACATATTCTTTATGAGATCTGCTATGCCTTCTTCAGAGCGTTACACATTTCGTGACAAAATTAAAATACACTTTGTAAGGGCATACAAAGTTTTAGAAAAGCAATAAGCAGTTTGGATCGTAACTTGATAGTTTAACCGAATTCAATACGAAAATGTGAGAACCATAAATTGAATATTTTCATTTGATTTCATCATTAATTAAAAGTGTTCTTTAATTGATTTGATATTCTTTATTGCAGGCAATTGAAAATTAAAAGAAGCCTTTGCTCACATAACATTTTCTTTTTGGATTGTGGGTCATTAATTGCAGAACGAAGTCATAGATTTTAAATGGATAATCGTCTTTATTGACCCTTTCCCTGACATCAATGTAATATATTGAAGTCAATTCCTACTAGGAATTGTTGTAGTTGTGGTTGTTCTGCTTGGGGTTATATTACGTCAGAAATTGAAACTAAGAAACTGAGTTACAAAAAAATTAATATATTTTTACGGTTGGTTCCATGTATATACTAATATATAAAAGATATTGAAATTTTTTTAGTTCCTAATAATATGTTATAAGCGATTTCGATAAAGAAACTTTTGTGTGAGTATCATTGTTAACCTTTTCATTTGAAACTGAACAACGACAGGATTCAGATAGATCCATACGGGCGGGACATAGCTTATCTGCCACGAGCAAGACATTACCCTTGATTTGTTCCTGCATGCACTCAAATTGACGAATGCGTTGGCCAAAGGAGCTACCTTTTGGACATTCACAATCACTAAAATTGCTCGGTCTCCAAAATGCCGGACAGAGGCCACGATTGCAGTTGTAGATGTCGTCATTGAATGTGGGCTTCTCAATAGATGCACAACGACGGGGAGTGTAGTACCGCGTTAAGGATTCACGGACACAAACACAACGGAATATAGGTGTCTGCGTGCCAGGACCACAAGATCGATTACATTCACCGAATCCCAGCAGTTTCCAACTGAATCGACGACGTTTGCGTTCCCGAATGCGTTGTCCATATCCAGCATCATTAATGGGCATGCCCCATTCATCCCATATTGTTTGAAGTTCCTCTTCCTCTATTACAGGAGCAGATGATACGGGTATGGTATAGTTATACTGTATATCATTCATAGCGCTCTTGATATCTCCACAGAAATACTAATACAAATATAAAGGTAAAGTTAGTCGGATTACAAGTATTTTTTATGTATTCCTTTTCTTTACCGTTAGGTTAACAGCCTTTGAGAGAGGTCCCCTTGAAGTAAGAAATCCATTTCGCAGATCATACTCATAACTATCATCATTAAAAGTAAACAACCCATTTTCAGCTATCTTAGAACGATCTTCATTTAATATAAACACTTCAGCAGGACTTTGTAGTGCTGAAAATAATAATATTTTATTTGACTAAGTATGTATGCTGTTTTTAAATAGGTAAACGATACGAACTCACCCAAAAAATTCTCTTTTTGCCGAAGAGATTCTCTCACTGACAGATTCATGGCTCCAATGGGTATTGTGGCAATGTAGTTATAGCTTTTAGTTAGATTTCTCTTTTTAAATATTTCAGATACGTGTTTACACAACACGGAACCACATTTCAATGGACTATCGCGTGCTGTTACAGGACGAATTAAGCCGCTGCTATGAACAGCCTAAAATAAATAGAAGTATTACCTACATCTGACATATCTGATCTAATTTATTCACGCTCTTAGCGAATATTTCACAACTAATAATCTAATGCACCTAAGTGCCTCTTGAATCTTTTGACACAGTTTTTGTATTTTATAGAGTTCAGTGTAAAAGCGTAGTGGGGAGTAGTTAGCGTAAGCCATAAAAACAATGCAAGGGCTTTGTATCTGGGCTAATTACACATGTTTGTAAGTATTTGAAATTATCAGGCGATAATGAGGTCATGTCAACAGAAAGCCCATGAAACATAGCACCATTATCTATACATTTTCTTTTACTTGCTCCAGTCTCCTCACTCTTTACAGGGGCCCATACTAAAAGTAATTAAATTATAAATTGGAGAGACCGAATGCCAAGTGAATATGGAAATCATTGGCATACGATATTAATTAAGATTTATTACATTTTGGCAGCATTTCAAGAACCAGTTGCATGTGTGTGGTCACCCAACATAAAGTATTTTAACGGACTTTAAGTACTCATCGAGTACTCATTCCTAAATCCATATGAGTACTCGAATGTAGTATGTGCCACAAGCACTTGGGCAATTTGTATGCTTATGGTGAAAATTGGCTTTGGGCAATTTAACTTGGCCATAAACAGAAACCAAACGCTGTCAACAATTTAGCATTGAATTGCAGTTGCCCTTGCCACGAAGCCTTCATTAAAATGCACATATGGAAATATGCATTTATATCTTACATAGTTATAGATTACAAATGTATAATTTCAAGTCTTTATATATAAATATTTGGTTAAACTGGCATTAAGAAGAGAAAGCTTCTACACTGTCAACGACTTTAAAATTTTTGATAGATAGGAGATGACATCATTCTTAGGCACAACAACAAAGCGAAATGAAATTTTCTTAAGATGTCAATTTAACGGCAAAAGAATTCTATTTAAAATTGGAATAAATTTATGCAATTAAAACCCTCAAAAAGGCCGGAAGAGCCATAGTAATTATTTACAGATGGTCTAAAAAACAAGACATAAAACCGCTACATAACATGCACTATTAATTACATTAACAAGTCTTTTAACAAGAACCGATAAGCGTCGGTCCTTTGGATTATCCGATCCGGATCATGAACCCAATCTTCAAAAAGTTTGGTTCGGAACCAACTACTCTTCTGTTCATGCGGCCCTTTTTTAGAAGCACTGCTTTTGTATCCGTTTCTCATGGAGTACAAACAAAAATAACAATTAGGAAATTAAAATAACCTTCGGTTCTAGAAACCGGAATTGAATCACCGAAACAAACCTTCTTTAAAACTTTGAAGTTTTTGCAGTCTTGATGGAAATTTATCTTTAGCATGAGGAATATTTCAAAATTTTTGCGGGGCACGGTATATATTTTAAAAAGCTTAACTAGGTAACTTTCACAAATGAATACATAATTTATCTAATGTGGTAAATTTTCTACCGATCGTTTTTATCAGGGAATCAAACCGAACTTCGTGTCAAAATTATAGTATTTTATGAAAGGGTACAGAAACACTTACTTGATCAGTTAATTAATCCGATTTCGTAGTCGGATATTTCCCGCTTAATTTAAAGATATTTATCGATTTCCAATGAAAAATTGTTTCGGAAATGGGAGCAAACCTTTATAATCTCACTTACCCGACATATTCCCTCCACACACACAGCCTGACGCCTATAGAACTGCGTATAATAGACGGCCGGGCGATTGCACGGCGTGCCATCGGTGACAGATTGGTTCATACTGAGGAATAAATCTGAGTTGACCGGACGGCAGAAAAGCATGCATTCATCATGTTCTTTCTCGTAACCGACCCAATTGTAGAACATTTCCCGATAAGGCACATTGTTAAATTTTTCGCACTGCTCGTCACGCAATCGTTGTTTACCAGCCTTACAGCGTTCCTCCTTGCATTGACGATATCTCTTCAATACTCCAAAACATCCCATTGTGGCATTACCTGGATAGAAACGTCTTTCCACAGTATCCACTTCAGTAGAGTTTTTCGAGCTGAGAATAAATAAAAAGTAAATATTGCACTGAGTATATCTATTTGATATTCAGCTGGATTTTCCATTTTGATTTCCATTTAATTCCTATTCCTACCGCTCAATACACTTTCGCATTTTGATTTGAACACAAGTTGTAGAACATTTGCTCCATTTCTCCCAACGGTCCCATGAGTAAAAGGTGCCTACTCTTTCGAAGGTGTTCTGATTTCGCTGACGTGTTTGTTTGCTAGCTTCACTTTCATCCTCGTAATCACCATAATCATCGTCACTATCCTCAATAAGTTCCGATTTACCCAATATATTCATTATTTTGCCCCTATCATCTGTGGAGGCACTGCATCGATGAAAGAAAACTAAAAAAAACAAAAATCTGAAACGGAATGGTTTTTATTATATTCTTTAAATTAATTAAATTTAATATTGAATTAAATTAACTTATGATATTTGTTTGTAATTTCTTTGAGGTGACTTATAAAAGTACAGGGTGTTTATCAAGCCAGCATACTCCACCCTAATGTCAGAAGAGCTATAAGCATAATTCAAAATATGACTGATTAATAAATTGCCGGGCGAAGGTTAACTTCGGGCAGTGATTAAATTATTAATGATGTGACGAAAATTCTTTAAATCGACCACAGCTTACTTAAGAAATGTTCATGCAACTAAAATTTAAATACAAATTTGAATAAGCGAGCATGCGTTATGTAACAATTTAAAACTTTTACTTATCAGTCGATCCCATTGCAGCTTAATTTTAATTAAAAAAAGGTAGGTTCACTGACCCTATCAACTGCATTGTGTTGCTGATTATAATAATATATTAATATTAAATTCTAGCGTTGTGCGTAGACTGTTTATGCCATTGAAAATCCGAAACACAACTGAATCGTTTCCAAAAATTGAAAAGCGAAGTACTATTTTTAGATCCTGTACTTTATAAAAGTACAAAGCGTGTATTATGTTTGTCACAAAAATAAACCCGCGTCACAGGCAGAAGGAGGCGCATATTCTTGATCAGCATCAACCGCAGAGTCGATATACCCATGTGTGTCAGTCCGTCCCATTTTTAACATCTAAATCTCAGAGACTATCAGAGCTCGAGACACGAAACTTGGTATGTAGGTCCATCTATATCAAGTCCAGATCAAATTTGTTTTAGAATTTCGAAAAAGCTAATTTCAAAATCAAATTACAAAAGCGCGTTTATACCTACTAGGTATTACCAAGTGCCTTGCGTTTTGCTTTTAACCACTCCTCGCTTTTTACCACTGTTTGCTTTTCACCAATACTGGCTATTTCCCATATGGACAGGGCATGATGAAATAAGTATAAGGTGGTCTCGTTGGCAAAAGCTGTCTGTCCCCTAGCGACGGCTGCCGAAAAAGACTAGCATATACTTATTTCATCATGCACTGACGTAAACGGACTAAAAACCGAACGATTCGGCAGCTGACGAGACCACCTAATACTGATATCATCATGGTACAGGGTCTCCCATAATCAAGCTTGCTCCACTATTTGGATATTTGTATTTTAGTTTGGCCAATGCGAGATGTTTTCAATAACTTCATATTTATTTAATAATAAGTTCTCATATATCGATATTTGGATTAAACGATTTGTCAGTTTTCATCGAGATCTGCGCGTTTAAGCATCGGTTCCTTGATATTGTAATGCTTGGCATATTTCTGGAAAGTATTAAATAGGAGATAGTTAGTAATTATGATATATGTTGAGTTTTAACACGCACCTCACAAAGTTCAACATCTAGGCGACAAATGGCCTGATTGGAAACGTCTGTGGAAGCTTCTTTTGTTCCTGTGTTGACTAACACATGAGGCAATCCGTCCGTGCCATCCGCAATGGCAACCAAATTTTCTTTGACTAAAAATGAAATTATCAATGCATTCTGCACGCTATCCATAAAGTTGTGCGGATTACAGATCAGTTTAAAATATGGAATTGGTTGATTATTTCCAGCACGAAAAATATTCTTAATTTGTCTCATAACATGATTGACAGCTGTTGAACCTTCACCCTTTCGTTCAAGCTTGTCACTTTGTTTTGGACGTTTTTCTTCAACCTATAAAACAAATAAATGTACTCATGACCAAGTATGTACATATTATGGTCAACTTACATTCTTTATGCTTTTGCGAGCGACACGTTGTTTGGGAACATGTTCTTTCGGTTTGACATTAATAAATGGTAACATTGTGGCGTTTGTAAAGAACGGGGTTCCGTAAGTGCATGCGAGACCGCACAGTGCATCCCAATTTTCAGATTTGTCTTTGAAAACAAGATTGTTCTTCTTTAGGTGTTAGAGTTTTCTCTTTTTCTTTATCTACTTACTATCGCAGTGCAGAACATTCTATCAGTAAAATTCGAATTATATTGTATGGCCTTGCCAACGACTTCATGATTGCGCCTAAGTAGCTCAGTGTCTAGAACAAGTTCTGTGGAATTAGTCCTGCGCTCTTCGTAGCCTTGTACGATATCGTTGGCCTTGCTCAAAATATCCTGAATGGCCGAGATTGACTCGCCAAATGAGCATGTTTCAATCTTTTGTTCTTTAAAAATATGCACCATTAGTGTTGTTATTACAAAAATATATTTATCACTTACCAATCTCGATATTCCTTTCAATTAAGTCTTGCAACTCAATGATGCGATCATTCTCTTCGAGATTGCCATGCTGTTGAGTTAAATCCATGATCTCGAAATAAAGTTCGCAAATATTTTATTTTTGCGGAAACATCCAAAATGCTCTTAATGAAGCGCAATCTTATCGATAATAATCGTTGTTCGTTGTATTTATCGAGCACTTAACAATGATATTAATATCGATGTTTTGAACAGGGTGGACGATTAGGTAAAAAAAATAATAGTAAATTCTGAAATTGCCTTTCAGTATTAATAAATATCTTGGCTAGCTTTTCCGAATATTTAAATTGAAACAATGCGATTCTAAAAAAATGGTGAGGTCGAATATTTAATCGTCTTACATAATATACGAGTAGTTACATTACATTACTTTCTTAGCTTATTTCCTTGAACGGGTGGCCGACTTCCCTGCCCAGAGGGCCCAGCACGCATACCGCCGTTACCTAAACCTCCGCCAGTTGGGCCACCGCGAATACCAAAATTATTTCTGTTCCCGCTTCGGGCACCTCGTTGATTTTGGTTTTGTGACAAATTGCCGCCACGATTTTTGTTGAGCTCAGCGCGATTACGCGATTTGGCTTGAGCATCTTCCTTTACCATATCAATAACTTCATCGGGAATACGCAAATACTTAATTGTACTGCCACGTATATAGCATTCTGGCATCCGCCAAAATCGATCGCCATCCTGAAAAATACAAGTACAGATGTTCAGTATATGTGTACATCCTGCCTTAGATGATGATTCTATTAACTAAATTTGACCTAATCAAGGATTGTTCATACCTTTGAGGTACAAATTACGTCGCGTAGGTTTATATTCATCCAGGAGTCGCAACTTACTAAGTGGCCATTGTAGGTTTCACCATTTTTCAGCTCAACCAGCTGCAAAAAGTCAAATGCAAAAACACAAACAATTTAATATGCTCAATTGTACAAATGTTGTGAACACTTACCATGGGGTGACTCTGTGCTGTTTTTAAAAGTGACAATGGCAACTGCAATTACAAATATAAAACAATTTCTTTTTGTTCATTTATTTCTTAAGTAACCATATTTTCTTACCATTTTCAGCTTTATTTTTGTGAAAACATGCAAAGTGTGCTAGAGATGATTTATTGAAATAAAAGCAGAGTTCCGGATACCGATAGATTTATCGGAAGTTGACTGAAACAACACTCTTATCGATAAATACATCGCGATATCGAGAGGTTTAATTCTCTAGTTCCCAAACTTTTTTTGCACTAAAAAATGTTTTTCTTTGCTTAAGGCCTCGTTATAGTGCGTTTCTACACGCGGATCCGTTTGCTCAATTTCAAATTTAATAAAAACAACTTACCTTTTGCAGAGTCATTGCAGAAGTCCATTTCAGTAACAGCTGTGTTCAAAACAAATGGTGTTATGCAAATAAATTAATTTAATTTTTTATTTCAAATTTTTTTTGCAGTATTTTCTTATAGCCGCTTTCCACGAGCCGTTATTCGGTGTGGTTTCGGTATTAAGTAAGGTCATTCGGGGCCTTATGGGAATTTGTACAGGCCGAATTTGTCATTCGATTCGAATGACAAAATTGTATTGAATGTCTTAAGATATCGAGCTCACAACATAGGTGAGACATAATTATCGCGCAATAAGATGGGATTTTTTGATATTCCCACTGGAAAAGGGTAAATGGGGGGTCAAAATTGCTAAGCATGAAATTTTTGTTTGTTTTTTGAGCTATCTCAACGAAACTCACAGATTATGTGTTTCTTACTCATTGTTACATTCTGTAAAAATTTGGTCGGATCGGATGACTATATCATATTGCTGCCATGGGAATCTGATGCAAATTAAAATTTTGTATAGAGAGCTTTGTTGTTTTTTGAGCTATCTCAACCAAACTTACTGATTATGTATTTATTACTCTTGTTACATTCTGTGAAAATTTGTTCAAGATCGGACCACTATATCATATAGCTGCCATAGGAACAATCAGATGCAAATTAAAACTTTGTATGAAGATCTTTGTTATTTTTTTGGTGTTGCGACTTTCAAAATCAGTTTTCAGTATATGGCACTGTTACTCGCTCTTGCTGCAATAAGCCAATTGCAGCGAAAACTTTAAAACAGCGAGCAGCGAAAATGTAAATTCTCTATATTATATAGAGTACCGTTATTATTATTTTAAGTCCAATTACGGGAAAAATTGAATTTACACTTCCCGCTTTCTTATTAAAAATGTAATAAGGCCCGGCTATAGCTGTGAGAAGTGTTCCCTATTTTCTCTCCACATTTCTCCCCGAGATTTCAGCGAGCGTAGAGAGCCGGGGGTTGGCGAGCGAAGCGAGCAGGGGCAAGCCCCCTAGTATTATATAAAGTACTACTTATTACTACATATTATTTTAATTCCAATTACAGGGAAAAATTGAATTTACACTTCCCGCTTTCTTATTAAAAATGACATAAAGTGCGGCTATAGCTGTGAGAAGTGTTCCCTATTTTCACTCCAAATTTCTCCCCGAGATTTCAGCGATCGTAGCGAGCCGGGGGTTGGCGAGCGAAGCGATTATTAGAGGGTTTGCCCCCTGCTTATACAAAGTAATATTATTTTAAGTCCGATTGCATGAATAAAATTGAATTTACAATTCCCGCTATCTAATTAGAAATCACATAAGGTCTGGCTATAGCTGTGAGAAGTGTTCCCTATTTTCACTCCACATTTCTCCCCGAGATTTCAGCGATCGTAGCGAGCCGAGGGTTGGCGAGCGAAGCGATTATTAGAGGGCTTGCCCCCTGCTTATACAAAGTAATATTATTTTAAGTCCGATTGCAGGGAAAAATTGAATTTACACTTTCCGCTTTCTTATTAAAAATGACATAAAGTCCGGCTACAGCTGTGAGAAGTGTTCCCTATTTTTATTCCACATTTCTGCCCGAGATTTCAGCGATCGTAGCGAGCCGGGGGTTGGCGAGCGAAGCGATCAGGGGCAAACCCCTAGTATTATATAAAGTACTACTTATTACTACATATTATTTTAATTCCAACTACAGGGAAAAATTGAATTTACACTTCCCGCTTTCTTATTAAAAATGACATAAGGTCTGGCTATAGATGTGAGAAATGTTTCCTATTTTCACTTCACATTTCTCCCAAAATTTCAGCGAGCGTAGCGAGCCGGTGGTTGGCAAGCGAAGCGAGCAGGAGCAAACCCCTAGTATTATATAAAGTTCTATTATTTTAAGATCACATTTCTTCCCGATCTTTCAGCGAGCGTAGCGATCCGGGGGTTGGAGAATATAATGTTAAGTATAAACCCCTAGTAAACGTAATGACATCATATTACCACCATTACACATAAAGCTCTGACTCATACAAATCTTTGTTAAAGCATTCGATAAGGAAGGTGATGCTTATGATTTCCTCAAAACTGTTTTTTCACTTCTATCGCAAAGATAACATAAGGGGTAGTCGATGGACCACAGATTCTGATGCTATTGGGAAATGAGGAATTCTCCTCTAAATTGATAATCAGATAAGACTCATTCCGGCAAGTCACGTAAACTTTTTGGGTAACAAAAAAAGTCCAAGTCACGTTAAAATCGTCGAAGAGTTGATTGCAAACAATGGGCAAATTGGCGCAAACATGTCACACAAAATTCATTTCCTGCATTCCCACTAGGATTTTTTCCCATCCAATTTAACTTAAGCGATAAACACAAATTAGGATTTCACCAACAGTTGAAATCAATGGAACTACGCAAATTAAATGTGATACCTAAATAAACATTTATATATATGAAAACATAAAGTTTTTATTAATATAAGGCGGTTAAAGTACTGAGTGGGCACCCAGTCTTCAGCTAAAACCACCAAAAATTGTGTCTGCACCGACAATACTTTGCGTGAGTCTTGAATCATAAAATATATTGATTTTAAAGTCGAAAAGCCAGAAAAATGCATTTTGGACGGATTTTGTGGAATTAAAGTAAGATTACCTTACCATTCCGCAAGGGAGTAACAAATTTTGACAAAAAACATACCTACCTATAAAATTATGTTACTTTGCTTTCTTACCTACGATTTCAATGAGTAAAACCTTAAACGACGCCTAATAATTAAGCAAAAAATGGTGATATTGGTGAAAGTCACCAACTAAAAAATTTTTGAGTGCAACGCGTTGACAAAAGATTGTTCTTCAATGTTGTGTACAAGGAATTTTAATAGATGGCGCTACTACGAAGATGTCAGTTGATAAACAAAGAGGTCGCTAGCGTCTCTTCTACTCCATTTTGCCTGTTACATTGTTAGTTGAATAACTTCCGTGTTTATCATCCAATTTGAATGAAATTTTCAGAACAGGTGCGACTAATAATATGATATATTATATGTCCAATTAATCATGGTACTGGCATTATAGGTGCGTTTGTTATTAGACTTTGAAATTTTGATTTACGAATTCGTGGGCTGGAAGTGGGCGGGCCAAATTCTTGATCAATGCAAGATATAGATGAACCTACATGCCAAATTTCGTGTCTCTAGCTCTTATAGTCTCTGAGATCTAAGAACTCAAAAAAGGGACAGACAGACAGGTCTTTATCGACTCGGTTGTTGATGCTGATCAAAAGTATATATACTTTATGGGGTCTGCCACGCCTCCTTCTGCCTGTTACGCACATTTGCACATATACAGGGCCTAAAAATCGTAAAAAAAAAAACAAAAAATTAGTTGTTGCCTAGTATTGTAGTTTGATTTAAATTTAACTTTCCGTTTGACCTCGGCCACATACACTTTGCGACCACGTCGATTACATTAAATTTCAATTTGAAGAACGTTGCAAATTTTTAATTTACATAATTAATTTTTAAGTAGTTATTTATTAAATGCAGTCAAATTACTAAGGGAGCTCAATGGCACAAAAGCATAAAAAGAAATTAATGGGGACGGGGGCAGAGTAAGGGTAAACATTGAAAAATTGCGGCTAAAGTAAAATAAAATGTGTTCGAATTTAAAAATACATATTCCAAAAAGAGACTACTATTTTTTAGACCCAAAACAATTAATTTTAAGCTTTGTTTTGGTATTTTACACTTTCGTGGCTTTTTGGTTTACTTTTCAAATGCCTATCAGCTATTCCGTCAGGCTGTTAGTTGTTCACTGATTTGCTTAAAAAAATTTTATTTATTTTTATTCACTTCTTTTTCGCTTTTTCAACACTTTTTCTTTAACTAACGGTATGTTCTTTTGAAATCCGTTTTCTCGGTTTTTGGCTCCACTTTTTTGATACTCTTTAAATTGCTTATCCAATTCTTTTACTTGTTTTTGAGGCAAGGTCCATTCTGAAATGTCAGAATTTTTTGTAGGATCGCTTTCCTCCGTATACTCTGGAATTTCAATACCAAGACGTTTGCAAACTTTTGTTAATATTTCGTCAATATAACTGGAAATTACAAGATGTGCCTTTTTGTCCTGAAAGATATAGAATAAACTTAATTAAAATAAAGAGCATAATGAAAACTTAAACTCTTACATGTTTTGTGGGTTGCAGGTTACATATTACGAGTTTACCACCATGTTTAAGATTCTTAAGAGGTAAATTGCCACTTGGAACAATTTGAAGCGTGGTGCCTAGGGTTACATTTAAGTCAGCTATGCTAATTTTAAAAACATTTCATTTAGAGAAGAAACTTTATTAATATTTAGAGCATATCTTACGTGGAATGCATAAATGCCATATCTAAATCACGCTCTGGAAGATCATCCTCCCAATCCAATATGGTGTCATGCATAAAACCTCCTCTGCAACTGCGAGTACTGCCTACCACAGCAGATTTGCATGGAACCCCCAATTGCTTTTGACCCACTGTCTCCACAGCTGTAGTTCGAACGAATTGTCGACGACACTTTTGGCACTGTTCTATAAACATGTTACCGTGCAACTCTGACAGGGCCTTTCTATCTAGTCCAGATTTTAAATGCAGACCGTCAATGTTCTGTGAAACGATATATTGAATGAATCCATGTTCAACTAAGGACCGCAGTGCCATATGAGACTTTGTAGGCTTCGCTTCATCAAAGGATATATTAAAATTCGGCTTCTCGCCCTTTTGTTCAAGCGTCCAAACCCCTTTGGGTCCTCTAAACATCAGATTTAAATTAAAAATAAATTTATGTAATACGTTTAATAATTATTTCTTACCTAAAATCAGGAATACCAGCTGATGTGCTTATTCCGGCACCCGTGTGTAGTACAACATGTTTAGCCTCTTGAATTAAACTAGCTAACTCCTTGCATTTTTGCTCAACAGTTTCTTTGCTGTCGAAATTCTTAACATTAGAAATACATACATATATATGTATGTACATGCGTACAGTTATGTATGTTTACGAATTAATATAGAATTATGCTGTATTCAAGTACGACAACTTACTTCGGGAATGCCAACAATTCCTTTATTTGCATATGCTGACAGACCTTCTGCGTAATTGCAACTCATTTTATATATTTTTTGTTGGCAAAACTTGGTAGACAATTGTTTACCTGTTTGTTGTTTATGCTTTTACCATGAAAATAAAATGATCGAAAGAGACTCAAATGATTTTATTAATCGATATTGAGTTCCATCGATAGCTCAACAACTCTTTGAACATTTGTGGTCAGCTGTTAAATGCTTTGCGTTTTTAAGAGAAAAATGCAGCTTACAATTGCGCAAAATGTGTGGAAAAACGTTAATGTTTGCGGACATTATTTACACCGACATTTTTTCCAAATGAACAAGCGGTATGGTGTTTATTATTTGTTATATTATATATTTGCTATAATCTACTTTCCATATACTCTTTCGGTTGACGATTTCTCGATAATTCACATACTTTTGGCAATAAAATTTGTAACTAACGTACTATTAATTATGCAACTTCATTTTTATATTAACAGAGCCGCAAGTTCAGTATTTAATATACATACATATATGTAGGATTAGGTGTAATTAATATTCAACTGAAGGAAAATGGAAAATATGATTTCCCTAAAATGGCATCTTTGCGTTACAGATTATTCCCCTACAATTGCGTCTTTGCATTACAGAGATAAGGGCAAGTGGGAAATAATTAACAGCGCCGGAAAAGTATCGGGTGAACGGAGCGTTCCTGAGCATATACAGAAGCCTCCATACTATTTTACGCATATGACACCAGGAAACACGTTGGGAAAGCCCGAAATAAAAAATCTTGAACAGCTAGAACACATGAGGTCTAGTGGAAAATTGGCTGCTCAGATACTTCGTGAATGTGGCAATATAGCAAAAATTGGAATGACCACTGATGAGATCGATAACTTTGCACACAATCGTATTATTTCCGAAAATGCATATCCTTCCCCACTACGATATGCAGGATTTCCAAAGTCTGTGTGCACTTCCATAAACAACGTAGCCTGCCATGGGATTCCAGATGATCGGAAGTTGGTTGATGGGGACATTATTAACATAGATGTGACCGTTTATCACAATGGGTTTCATGGCGATTGCTCAGAGACCTTTCTCATTGGAGAAGTTGACGAGAGAGGACGTTTCCTAGTGGACTCAACACGTGAATGCCTTAAAAACTGCATTGAACTCTGTGGTCCCGGTGTGCCCTTTAATAAAATCGGTAAATGCATTCAAAGATTTTGCCATGAGCATAAGCTTGAATCAGTTGCAGCTTTTATCGGTCATGGCATTGGAAGTTATTTTCACGGTCCGCCCGAGATTTATCATTATGGTAAGAGCCCTTTACCTAAATAAATGTAAAGTAATAATATAAAATCGAATCACGTTACGCAGATAATAATGTTCCAGGTGAAATGCAACCAGGCATGACCTTCACCATCGAACCCATACTATCCTTAGGCGGTGGCGATATAGGACTTTTAGAGGACGGCTGGACGGCAGTTAGTTTAGATGATTCTCGAAGCGCACAATTCGAGCACACAATTTTAATCACAGAGTCGGGCGTTGAATTACTGACAAAGGCCGATTAAAAATTCTGACACATGTACACACACAAATGCTTAATTTTATTGTAGAGTTGAATGAAGCGAATTGACATAAAATTGTTATTGAATACTTATGCCGGCTTGCATGAAAATTTTTTTTCTAGGTGATTGCTATAAGTTAAATAATTTGTCGATGCTTTTTTATTGGGAATAGTAGAATATATCCTTGCTTAAAAGTGTACACGGCTAAATGGTTAGCTGCATATAGCATTTGACTTTTGTACGGGCTTCTGTATCGGCAGAAATAGTTTAAATTCCGGAGGAAGCTCATCTTCCGAATACAATCGATCAGAGAAATAAACACGCCGTATTCGACAGTTTGCATGGATTTGCACCCGCAAAGTTTCAACATAGTTGGTGCCGTAGGCTCTTCGTGTAAAGTCAGAAAGGTTAAATTGAATCTGATTCCAACCCTCGTCCAAACGCATGGGCATGGTGCATATGAAAGGTTTTACACGAGTGGTAGATTGATAATTGCTAGCGCGGAACCGGCGCCTCACATTTTTATCATCCAGAACCTGTTTAATACAATTAATTTCATTATAGCAAAGGACAAATAACTGTGGCACTTTAAGATTCTGTACTTGCCTGTACTTCGAACGTGAAGTACTTCTTCATATTCTTTATAATCATCACCAGAAAGGGTAGCTTTATACCCAACGTCTTTTTCGGATCTGCCGGGCATGTTATAAACGTTGTACTAACATTGGTTCCTACTATTTCCAGAACCAGACTCTGGATGTCATTGTCAGTAATGCGCTTTATATGGCCATTACGCACTTTTTTGTCCCAAAGCTGAAGAGGTTTCGAGCCAATGCTGTAGAGTATCGACAAAAATCCAGACTGGAACGTGTTTTTAAACATTTCGCGCAATTATACTTTGTCCCGTCAGCGTTGACTTTAGCTTTAGCAATTTTTTATTTGACCAGTTGTCGCTGGCCGATAAATTTTGCACAGCCGGAATTTGTAAGAATTACGAACACAAAGTACAAAAGTATACTAATTTTCTTTAGTCAATAATTTATAAACAACAATGTGTTGCTTAGCAACAGAGATGTAGAAAAATAATTAATCGGATTTCTAACAATCGCCGGCAATCGATTGTAAAATATCAACAATTTTTTAATCGATAATCGTAATCGCTGTCATTTATACTATAAATCAGGGGTGCGCAAAGCTACATTATGGATGTGCACGCACCAATACAAATAAAGGAAATAGATCGCACACATGTAACGAAATTTTCTTTTTAGTTCAATGTGTACACTGAAAAAATAGGAACATTGCAATTCATATTTAAAATTTCCTGCGAAGAAAACACTTGCCAGTTGATCACACATTTAAAGGACCTGTGGGAAAAAACTTTTCAGTGTACAGCAAACGAAACGAGAACAACAAAATACATTCGGAATACCGACGGCAAAGCGAAGCAATAAAATAGCGAAGGTTCGGCGAAAGGGATCAGTGAAAATAATAATAATATAAATTGTATAGGCTATTTCCCTGACAGGCTGTCAGTGACAGCACATTCGAGACCAATATCAACATTCCGGCTGTGTTCCGTTCAGACTTTGAAAATTCCTACGTAGTGTAGACATTCGTTCAGTATTTTACCTTATGCCCTGTCCTCACTGCAAATGCACTTTGTAAGAAAGCGATAACTTTCCGGAAACTTTCAACTTTCTGTCCTCACATTTTCGAGCAGCTGTTAAACGCAAACAAATCGCAAGAACAAAATAAAACACAAATTTTGCCGGACCACAGGTCCAAAAGATAAATTGTGGCCTTCTAGTTCAACAACTAAAAAAAAATCCTACACATTCGACATTTTGCCGGTCAGCTGTTTTATATTTTTTTTAACTCTAGTGGCAGCACTTTTTAATTACCAAAAACTTAATAAAAACGAATAGTTAATTTTTGTTGAATGCAACTTTTTCTCACATTCTCCGACCACTAAGCTCCCATAAGAAATGTATGGACTGAAATGCAACATTTGTCCAAAAATGCAGAGATGCAAGTGCAGTAAGGACAGGGTATTAAATTCGATAAAAAAAATATCTTCACAATAGGAATTTATTTATAAATTCTGGTTCAGTGTCAATTATGCATATATGTAACACAATGTACAGATTTTATAAAAACACTACTTATTTAAAAATTGATTTCAAATAGCCGTTTAGGGTATAATAATTATAAATGGATTGAAAACTTACTGACATCCCTTCTTTTCTAACATCCAACGCAAACTAAATTTTCTCGAATTTACATAAATGTATATCTGTGGGATTAACTTTTTTATAAATACAAATCAAAATCTATTCTATTGCTTGAATAAAAATTTGAGTTTTCTCCAACTTTTCGTACGTAGACACCATCCTTGAAGTAGTCGCCTGTAGACCAATTTAACATTTTCTCGGTACTATAAGGACCTTGAATTTCATCATCACTTTGTTTCCATTTGAATTCCCACTTTGTTTCATTCGTACTTGGTTCTTCCTCCTTCTGCGATGTCTTTAAACGCTTAGACTCCTTTTCTTCAAAATCATCGGCATACATATCAAAAGATTCGCCGGATGGTTTACTTGTGCTTGGCAAATCCTCCAGTTTACGCATAATTTTCTCATATGTTTCTTGATATATATCCATGTTGCCAGTATTTGTGAGTATTTCATTTGCCAATTCAGTAAGTTTCGAAATTTGCTGTGTCTCGCTGTTCTCAATACCAGCTTTCTTCTGTCTTAACTTTTCCAGCGTTGATAACTTGGGCCGCTTACGACCCAATCTTTGCAAAGCCATTTGAACACTTTCTCCTGGTTTCATGAACTCAACCATTTTTCTTAAGGACACTGAGAGGCTAAATGTAGGTAAGCCAGCATCTGCTGAGTTTCGTTCCTCGTTGTTTGGATCAAAGTAGTTCTTGTCTTTCTCCACCTGTCAACAAATTAATTAAATTAATAATGATTTAATTTATATACTAATGCGATTCCGTGAACAGTATTAAATTAGTTTATTATTAAATAGGCTTGAAAAAACTATCACGCCTTTTTTGATGACTTAAATTTTAATGAGCCACAGCAAAAGCAAATAAGTAAGCAAAGCGGGCCGTTCCTGGAACTTATAATGATTTGTACAAGCGAAAGTCAATTGTAGGCAAATTAAAAGCAAAGCAGTTGAATGAATCTTTAAAACTTGTGCTTAAATAGCTTACCTTAACCCAATCAATGTTATCCAGCCAGTTATCCTTAATATCCGTTTCCTTATTCCAGTGATAGTGACCATCCTTATCAAAATGTCCCTCTTCTAACTCTTCGCGCATATTAAATGGGGTTATTTTGACATCATCCTCCACTTTGTCAACACCTTCCTCGCCACCTTCGATGTCACTATCATTCAAGTTGTCACTGCAAAATACATATATTAAATATTTAAGTTGCTACAAAGAATGCCGTCGATGCCTTGTGCTAGGTTTACATTGCAACACAGTGGACTATTTGCACTCCTGAGGCTCTTCAAGGTCTGCGAGGCAATATGAACCTCACATTAGTTAATTTTTTTAGTATTCACCGTTCGTAGTCATCTGAGTCCTCTTCATCTGAGTCCAGCGTGTGTTTCTTTTTAAACATTTCACTGTCGGAAAGACCAAAATTCTGTTTCCTCTTTGACGCCATAGCTTAATAAATTTTCTCGGTTGACTTCGGTTTTCTTATAAGTAACTTTTTAAAACAACACTAAATAAAATTATCTTTTATGTTTTCATTTGATGTTTGTCTTTCCTGTTGTGTTTTTGTGGTTCAGTTCTTTGTTCCAGTTCTTTTTAATGAACGACTTTTGATAAGTTCACACTAGAGGTGGGGAACGATCGATAGTTTGCGCAATCGATAGCCGACGATAGTAATGTCAAAACCATCGATAGTCAAAAATAGTGCTATCGATAGTTCACGATAGTCCTGGTCACAAAAATATACACATTTGCTTTGTATTTAAAATTTTCAGTTTAATTAAGTATTAAAGAAGAAAATAATATAATAATCCATAGGATTTTAATGATTTTCAATCCAAAAGCTTTGATTCAAAAACAAAAGTGTATTAACGTTTTCTTCCTTGAGTCTGGTCCGCCTCTCCGAAACTATGTGGCCCGCCTTGCCAAAATACTCGTTCCGACTCAACGGAATTTTCAATAAGGGAAAATTCGTTTGGTTCACCTGAAATATATTTTAATATAAATACATATTTTTGAGCATTTATAATTAGTTGTTTATGCTTACCTTAATCCATAGAAGAGGATCCATGTCTTGTCCGACTACAGCTCTCTCAAGATACTACCTTTTTATAATAATTCCATCTGATCGCACGTTTCCATGCTTAGTATTGGGTCTTTCATTCAAAAAATCAAATAATGGGTCCTGAGTTTTGTTCTCAGTCGGTAAGTCCAATGACAAATTTACTAGCTCGTTCTCAAAAGCTGCAGATGCTTGGTCAGCATTTGCATTATAGTGAAACCCGTTCTTCTTTAAGCGCGGATCCCATATTGTTTTGTGAGACGATAAATGTTAACGCTGTTTATTCCATAACAAAATGAATTCTTTTAAATATAATAACCTTTTCCAAATGTTGCTCTTGTAAAATATGTTAATATATATTTTTATTAACCAACAAAGAAATTTACATATCTAATAATACTAATTTAATATATGTATTTATCAACTTGAGTATATAATTTACTAGAACTGTTTCAATACAGGACGATTCTGCAAGGATTGTAATTCGCTTAGTAACATGGCCACATTGTATCGCAAACGCTGGAACATGGATAATGGCAATTCCAAAGTTCGATGTTCTCCATTGACCAATTTAAAGTGCAACACAATGGTAGGTTTATTTAGTTGAGCCATCCTAGAATGTGAACAACGCATTATCAACTATATGTATACATTTACATATATACAAAGATGAACTAAGCAAAGGAAGTAAGCTGATCTTACATTGAAGTCAAGGAAATGTTAATTCGCCATTGCATGTCCAGCATTTTCGCTCTTTCCATTTTAGTATCTGCAAGGTTTTTACTCAGCGTTGTACGATGATTCACGAGCACCTTGGTCAGATCCTCTACACAGGTGTCTAAAAGACTAAAAGTAAATGTAGCTTTGTTTAGGTAAATTATAAGAATCATCTATAACAATTTACCACAAATCATCACTTAAGCATTGCCGAAGCTCGTGATCCTTTACAACGCCTTTTGGATATCGCAAATATATTTGCATTATTAACAGGACCATTGTAAACAATTCACAAAAGTTTTTGGGTACTTCGTGTCCAGCATTTTTAAGTTTGTTGAGTGCAAGGGCTAAGACGTCCGGAGACGATTTTTTTGTTTCTATGTAATGCACAGAGACTTGAATTAAAACTCGAAGCGCTGATTTAGTCAGTTGTGGAGTATATACGGAGTAAGGCTTAACGCTCTTTAAAATATGATAACGAAAGTTTGAAGACATATTTTGCAATTTGTGCTGTTTGTTGTGTTTTACGGACTAGCTCAAATTGGAGATGAGCGATGTTTATCTATTTTCAATGAACAATATCATCGTATTCTATCGTTGGTTAGGATTAATAGCATAGTTCCAATAGTTGGTATTTTTCGTTTTTACATTACCGCATATATTATATCATCTACTACATTTGTACGGACCTTTTCACGAATTTTTAAATTCGAGAAATGAAAAGTGCCTCCCGTTTAGGCTTTGTCCTCAGCACCAAAAAATACTGTAAGCTGGTGCCAGCTCAATATAAAAAACATTGGCGAACAGCAAGATAATTTATCTGGGCTGAAATTTCGATGGTGCGGTACTCAGTATCCCGATGAAAGAGAGCTGCCACTAAAGGCACGATCATTTTTCGACACTGTTGTCAACAGCTGCTATTATAGCGTCCTTACATTGCCGCAGGTAAGCAAAAATTTATATCTTACTGGCAAAGCTGCTTACACTATGGTGTACACTACACAATGCCGATAAAAATGCCGCCAACATGACGTAGTCAGCTGTTTTTTGCTTACTATAAATCAAACAGTCATATAATTTATTGCAAAAACGAAATTGTTCCAGCGGATTTTCTTCACAAACTGTGTCAATGGGTGCATATATAAAGTGAATAGGCCCTTGATCGTATATGGGCCATATTCTCTTATTGTGTTGACCATTTTTGACTATATACGGATATTTTTCTGGCCCCACTCAGATCATTCAATACGTCCCCATATTTTCATGAAAAACGTGCCCATGTCCATCATTAAACTTTTGCGGTTCGCGGATATTGTTTCCTCTTACTTTAAAAAACATAATTAATATAAATAAAACAAAATAAATATGTAAAGTGATATTCAAAAATATATATATTTTAAATATATGGAGTCAAGCGAAGTAAAGTCAAAAAAGGGCATCTGCACAACAGAAACAAGATTGAGAAACTATGAGCAACAACTAAAACTAATTATTGACTTTTATATTTCTATACATCTTTATTTATTTATGATATTAATGAAGCAAGCGCCATTTGAGTGTCTTTGCATCTTTCCCCTTCTCTGCACTCAATTTTTCATTGCATCTGTTTCCTATTTTGAATAAACAGACTGTTTTGAATTTTAAATATAGCGCATGCTGCAGTGCCCTGTATAAGCTTTGGAGCCAAGCTCGGTGGCACTGGCTTTAACGATTACTTTTAGCCACTTAATAGACAAATACCTCATGTTCGTCTTGCTTTGTTTTTGTATTCATCATTTTTATCATTGATGTGTACGTATTTGTGTATCTGACATAAATAGCATAAAAAGAGTCGAAGGAGGCGTAATAATTATATATAGAGGCGGACAAAAGTGTTTTATTGCTTTCGCCTTGCACTTTGTATAAATACTTTTGTCTACCTTTGTATCTTTTATTTTTTATTATACTCCGCTTTCCACACTACGTATTTTAGCAATGCTTTTTTACCACAAATTCTTATCCGTATCTACCACAGATAGAAAGAATTCGATAGAATACTAACATTCTTTACAGTCTTCACTACTGTATATTGGGATTCACATTTTAAAATGTTTTTAGACCCGGTACTTTAAAAAAGTACAAATGGGTCTATTACGTGGCAGACCCCATAAGGTATATATATTCTTGATCAGCATCAACAGCAGAGTCGATATAGACGTGTCCGTCTGTGTGTCTGTTCGTCTGTCTGTCCCTTTTTGTGTCGCCTAGATCTCAGAGAGAGCTAGAGATACCAAATTTTGCATGCAGGTTTATCTATATCCCATTGATCAAGTTTGTTTGAGATTTTTGCCACGCCCCCTCCGCCCCCGTAAATTGAAATACAAAATTTCGATGCTCTGATGTTAGCGCCTTGATATTTGGTACATATAGTATACACAATAATCCAAACCTGTCCTGTCCTGCAAATTTCATTCAAATCGTATGATAAAAGCGGAAGTTATTCAACTAACAATGCAAAAGGAAGAAGAAGAAATGCTAGCGACCTCTGTGGTTATTAACTTATCTTCGTAGTAGCGCCATCTATTGAATGGTACGCAACATTTAAGATCAATCTATTGTGAACGCTTTGCTTTCAAAAAGTATTTTTTTTTACCGAAACATTATCGGTACAAACATTCCGCTTTTCGGTACATTAAAAAATTTTCTTTTCAGTTTCGGTAACAGTACTACAAACGAAAAGGGCCATTTTGGGTAACGTTTCCGATCTACAAATTAATTTGGTACCAAAAATTCCCTTTCCTGTATCTACTTTTCCAAATATTTTTTTATCAGCTCTGTTTTGCTTACAAAACGGTCGAAAATTTAAAATTTTTTTTCGAAAATTTTTTGTGTTAATGCAAGTAAATGACTCATACATGAAAAATTAAAAATTATGTGTGTTCATCAGTCAAACTTTTTAGACCCAGTACTTTAAAAAAGTACAAATGGGTCTATTAAGTTTGTGCAAAAAAAAAGTGCGTAACAGGCAGAAGGAGGCGTGGCAGACCCCATAAAGTATATATATTCTTGATCAGCATCAACAGCCGAGTCGATATAGCCATGTCCGTCTGTCCGTCTGTCCGTCTGTCTGTCCCTTTTTTGAACACCTATATCTCAGAGACTATAAGAGCTAGAGCCATCAAATTTGGCATGAAGGTTCATCTATATATTGCATTGATCAAGTTTGTTTTAGAATTTTGCCACGCCCATCTCCGCCCCCGTAAATTTGAAACAAAATTTCAAAGTCGAATAACGAAAGCACCTTTAATGCTAGCGATATGATTTTTGGCACACACGATAAACTTTATAGTCCAATCCTGTCCTGAAAGTTTTATCCAGATCGGATAATAAACGGATAGTATACGGCTGATCGAAATTTCGAAAATATGAACACCTAGATCTCAGAGACTATAAGAGCTAGAGACACCAAATTTGGTATGTAGGATCATCTATATCTCCCGTTGATCAAGTTTGTTTTAGATTTTCGCCACGCCCCTATCCGCCCCCGGAAATTGAAATACAAAATTTCGAAGTCAAATTAAAGAAGC
Organism: Drosophila testacea; assembly: GCA_035043265.1. Classification (NCBI taxonomy): domain Eukaryota; kingdom Metazoa; phylum Arthropoda; class Insecta; order Diptera; family Drosophilidae; genus Drosophila; species Drosophila testacea. Next base: position 359,223 of record JAWNND010000956.1, on the reverse strand, counting down.
CCCTTTGATGTTAGCGCCTTGATTGTTGGTACATATAATATACACTATGATCCAAACCAGTTCAGAAAATTTTATTCCAATCGGATGGAAAACACGGAAGTTATTCAACTAACAATGTTACAGGCAAAAGGAAACGCTAGCGACCTCTGTGTTTATTAACTTCGTAGTGGCGCCATCTATTGTTTGGTACGCATTATTGAAGAACAATCAATAGTGAACGCTTTGCACTCAAAAAGTACTGGGTCTCCTACTGTCGAGCTTGCTCCACTGTAGCTTACTGCATTTTTTTTAATTTTATTTGTTTTAGTAGTGTCTCGCAAGTTGCCTAAGCAATCAGCAAACTATTGATGCATCGTAATAATAGAACACCAATTTTGCGTGAGCTCACAGCCAGCCCAAAATACCAACTAATGGAAATGTACATAAGTTGACAATATACTTTTTGATTCAATATGGTGCGATTTTCATCTTAGTCAAAATAATTATTTATAGGAACACTTAATGAATACAATAAATTTATGAAATCATCATGTATGTACTTACGATACAATGAGAAGAAAAACAAAGATGCACTCGCAAAGAATACATTATACAAAAATTTTATTTTTCAAAATATTAGTTTTTAAAAATGTTAATTTAATCCACAATTAGGGATTAATCCACAGTTCGGTTTAAAACACGTCTGAAAGAAACATTTAAAACTATTATTCCAAATCTGGCTTCGTAATGTATACATACGTTAGAAATAAAATTTCAAGTCATTAATGACAAATTAAAATCACTTTAATCGATGGATAGAGCTTTTTCTATGTTTAAAACCAGACGCGCTAACTAAAAAGTATGTTTTATGAATGTACTATAACTATAGAAGTTTAAATAATGTTCATAGTTAAATTATTGAATTCTAACAGAAACTATAATAAAAATGCTCGTTTTATTCAATTTTAAAGTAAATTATAATTAGTGCACATTTTGATTTTGGTTGTAGGAATAAACGAGTTAAGATAAGCAAATTACCACATAATTACAAATAAAGTACGTGAGTACCTAAATTCTTATGTACAGACGCTCAGATATGCGCTGATAAGAAAATTATCGGTTATTATAAAGTATGTAGGCAGATGGAAATCATAATGAATAAATAGAATTTGTACATTATTTGTATACCTTAATAATTTGCATGAGTTGGTACTTGCACAGTAAAATTTCTTATTTTTTTTAGGCTAATGCAACACAAAAAGGTTCACTTTCGATATACAATATCATTTTATATATATTTTCCTTTTTTATTTTTGTGATCTTTTTATGTGATTAAGAACTACTATTAACGCTTAATTAAGCGGTCCGCATCTTCTATATTGCTGTCCACTCCATACTCCCTCCTCTGCATCTGAAGCGACGGCACCGACACACACACGTATGGAATTAATTGCTGCTGTTTATATTTATGCTGGCAGCTGTAGCTTTTTGCCTTTGAGCACTTTGGTAATATAAAGATAAAAGAAATCGCAATACAATATGGTTTGAACGATTCCCGCAAAGATCGCAATCAAATCGTAGTGTGACTCCACCATGTAACGGTATACCCAGTTCAGCAGATATAGAGCACGATACGAGCCAAGGGCAAAGAGATAATGGCTTGTAATAGATTCGGCCTCTCCTGTCTTGCTGACCAAGAACAACTGGGGAAGAATTGCAACCGATTCCAAGTAGATAGAGAATGTCCAGAGTACTTCCATCAATGTAAACTCGTGATTAATCACCAAAGAAAGTAGAGCGCACGGAATCAGCAAGAATTCAATGCGGAAAGAATCATGATTGTGATCATAGGTGGCTTTAAACTTCACATACATCAAATAAACCGTAGCGCCCGATGTGGCCAGAAAGAGAACCTTCATCACCGAGTTGTAGAGGCTGACGTATGTGGTGAACAGGTCAAGATAGCGTGTCAAGTAAACGATAGCGAATAATATCTGGGACTTTCCAGATATGCCAGCGCAAGATCTTGTCTTCCATATTTTAAGTAATAGTATGATTATGGCAAATACATGCGATAAATCTCCAGCGAACCGAAAAATATTCATTTTGAATTAAATTGATTCGTCAGTTTTGGTCTTTTTTAGTGTTCTTGTTCTTGTTGTTGCTTCGTCGTTATAGCGCTGACACCTTAAATTGGACAAAACGAAAAAAAATTAGAGTTTTCATATTGCCACTGTCTACTTGTTTTATTAATTTTAATACCGTACTTTACCAGACTACTGTATTTGTTTAATTTTCACTTGTTTTGCCAACGAGCTAAAACTTTTTGGTGTTGTGCCGCCTATATCTACGTAGAATGTCGGCACAAAAGAGAGAAACAAAGAGAGCCAAAGTGACGTGGCCACATACATATATTGATATATCGATACATCGATAGAAAGTTTTGTCAATGATATACAGTATATCATATACTTATGAGCGATATTTTTCTTTGATAAAAATGTCTTTATCGATGATATTTCGATATAAAAAATATAATTTTTACGTGAGTTTTAAATAAAAAATATTGATACTGACAATATCTGATTAATTGTGTTTCCATTTTAAGTAAATTATGTACCACTTCATGTTGCCACAATAGTGGCATCAATATAGACTAAATTGGTTTGTCTCTGTACGGTGAAATTAAAGTGGCGGCAACAACAAGAACGAGTTAAAATATCATCCGAAAGTATCGAAAAAAAATATCGTTCAAGAAAATATCGTCACAAATATTTCTTCGACAACCCTAGGTCTAAATTTGGGGGACGCATAAGTTTGATTGGCCATTTTATTTTCACATAATCTGCAAACGTTTTCCGCTCTTATATATAATAAATATATATACTAAATAAATAATAACATAACTCTTCCAAAATGGTAAGTTTTTATAAATACATTGCTTAGGGAAGAATTTAAAAACAAACGAAAACATTTAAGATGTTTTTATGTGTATTATGCCGGCCATGCTTGTTAGTTTTAAATGATTATTAAATCTTCGTGATTCTTAATATTGATTTTTTGTTTAATTTGTAGACTATTGGCAAGAATAATAAAATGATTCAACACCTGAATTACCGGGTCCGAATAGTGCTCCAGGACTCGAGGACGTTCATCGGGACTTTCAAGGCATTTGATAAGCATATGAACCTCATTTTGGGAGACTGCGAAGAATTCCGAAAAATTCGGTCAAAGAACTCCAAGGTTCCGGAACGGGAAGAAAAGCGAGTTTTAGGATTTGTACTTTTGCGCGGCGAAAACATTGTTTCACTTACCGTCGAGGGACCGCCGCCACCAGAAGAAGGTCTTCCACGTGTACCCATACCAGGCGCTGCTCCAGGTCCAGGTCTTGGTCGTGTTGCTGGCCGTGGTGTCCCCATGAACATATCGTCAGTGCCCGCGGGCCTTCAAGGTCCTGTGAGAGGTGTGGGTGGTCCTGCCCAACAGCATATGGCGCCAATGGGGCGTGGTGTGCCCAGAGCTCCAATGATGGGCGCACCTCCGCCAGGCCTTATTCCCGGAGGAATACCCTCAATGCCAGGCGGTCTGGGTCGAGGCGCACCCCCACCAATGAGAGGACCACCACCAATGATGCGTGGTGCACCTCCGCCAGGTCGAGGTGGCTATTAATTAACTACGTCTACATCTCTGCTTTTAGTAAATAAAATTAAATTTTCACAAAGTATCCTTTATTTTTATTACCTTAACGTAAAGTATTTCGCTTGCTATTATAATAATAATATGTATTATTATTCATAGCTAAATCAGTTTTATTAGGGAGTTCAGAACTTACATATGATTGTGAATTGCACACTTCGAAATGAGTGACGCATACTGAATGATAAAGACAATATTTGATTTTTATTGATATCCATGGATTTAAGTTTTACATCAATTTCAATATGATGAAAATTTTACTTATGCATTTATGTATATGTATTAAATAGTTATATATACGTTTTATGTTAAACATTGCTTATATCGGCGATGACATGCCTCCGCTTTTCTTCAATAATTACAGATGTATTTGGTATTTATATTTTGTTTCATACAATACAATATAAGTTGGGTTTTTTGTTGGAAAATGAAGCGTCAAACTCGAAGCAAAGTTTATACCCAAATAGTGGACAAGTCCCATACTTTGATTAGTCGATCCTGTCCAACAGTCAAAAGACGTTTTCGCTCTTCGTCCAAGTCCATATGGACAATGCAGTGTTTGGCATCGTGGAAGGATGCTAAGGAAGGGCGCTCTACTGTCTGTAGCTGTTTGTAGCAAGGATCACAGCAGCGGACATCGTATTCAAATCCCATTATTGGTATATTGATGCGATTGGTGGAACAATTATCGCAAACTGCTTTTCCGCAGTGACGGCAATGATGTTGTCGTATGCCTGAAACATAAAATAATGTTAAGCTATTTACAATTAATTAGTAAGACCCATTACTTACCCAATTGCTTTTGGTCCATCATCGAGCGGAAGTTCCAGAAAAATGGCCTGGAGCAGAGCTGGCAGTTATTTGATTCCACCCAGCCAGGCACCTCCTTACGCATTGCATTCATTTCCCAGAAAACAACCACAGAGTCTTCACCACAAGTAATCAATTGTTGAGTGTGGTTAGCGTACGCCAGGGCTGAGACTTTGTTACTAAACAGATAATATGATGCGATTCATGGTTAAGGTTTAATTAACAGTTTTCTGTGATTCTATTGTGTTATTACTTGTGTCCTTGCAATTCATAGATAGTGCCTCGTTTGCCACCAACATCCCAAACAATGACGGATTGATCGCACGCACCGCTGAACAATAACTGTGGACCTTCGACCCATCGCAAGCACCGGATGCCAGCTAAAACAGACATTTGATTATATTTAAATGAATGAATTAAGTTTAATTATAGTTTACCAGTATGTCCTTTAAATGTGGTAATTAGCTGAACACCAGACACATCGCAACGCAGCATCGTTATTTGGCCGGCTTGATCTCCAATGAAAGCGTATTTCGCCAAAGCATCAAACCTGCGTAGATGATAAGTCACTAATAAACGATTTTGTCGTGGTTTGGTTAAAAGCTGGTTTATATTTTAGGGCGTTGCACTATATTTTTTTTTTATGATTTTGCAGTCGCTAAAAGGTACTTATTTGTGAAAGTAAGAAAGCAGACCCAAAAAAACACAGTTTGCTGAGCTGCAGTCCACTAGTTATAAATACATATGTACATTAGTATGGAGATATGTAGACTAGGCCAAAACTTTTTTATTCTGGTAATTTTATATGTATCTCGATTATTTATACCCATAATTTTTTAAGCGCTGGCTCCCGTTGTTCATGCGATGAACACACTATTGTAAAATTTTTCATCACAAAAATTATGCCAATAATATTTAACAGGTGGAAAGCACGTTTGTGTTTTAAATAACCCTGAACTTTATATGTAAAAATTTTAAATTATATGTTGTCTTATTTGGACATAAATAAATATTCAAAAAAAAAAAAAAAAAAATACTTACTGAAGAGCAGTGCATGGTGTTTCAAAATTGTATCCGCCCACTCGAGTTCCCGATTCTGTACAGTGGTACGCAAACTGTTTATCTTTGCCAGCAGAGAGTATCCAGTTATGGGTTTTCGAGAACACAACGGCCACGACTCGACCCTGATGCGATAAATAATCTCGGATGAACGATAAGCGATTGCAGTCCTCAGAAAGTGTGTATTGCGTTACGGTTCCATTGTCTTGTCCAACGTATAATTGTCGCAGTTCCTGAACGTATTCAATTGCTGTACAGCCAGAGGGCATGTACTGACAAATACTGGGCCAGTATTGGCCGGAATCGCGTTTAAGCCACACACGCACAGTTCTATTTGTGAACATAATGAAATTAAAATGTAACTTTCATTTTGCTAATTTACAAAGGTATATACTTACTTGTCATCTGAAACGCTAATTACTCCATTTTCACCAGGTATTAAAAGAGCTGCATTTACATCATCCCCGCTGCCTTCTAGTTTACTGAGCAATTCCGGCTTTTTTGTCGACAAAAAGCGGTCATTGTTACTGCGCTGTGCTGGTTTTATCTCGGCTGCCATTCTTTCACTGAGAGTTGAACCTCTGTGCATATAACATATACTTGTGCACTATCTGTATGTGTTTCTGTGCGAATAATATTGGTCAACAACTCAGATAAGCGTTTACTGTTTTCGTTTTCCGCTACTTAATTTAAATTTGTTTAACCGAATGAATGAATCACAAATAAACTTAATACATAAAAAAAATTACGATCAGTGTGACCCTTCTCCAAAAATTATGAAAAATAAAATGGGTACACACCTTTTTCGTCACGAAAAAGTCTATCGATATTTCAATATATTTTCAGCAATCCTAATTCCTAGAATACCGTAAGTCGGTATCCTACTCCTTATTCCCACTGGCAGCTAACAAACATTTATGGAAAATAAATTTAAAACTTAAGCAGAATTAAAATTCAAATCTGATGAGCATTCTCCCACAACGGTCATTCACAGGTATTATTATGTGAGAACGTTAGCCGGTCGAAACTAAGAATAATAATAACAAGGCCCAATACCCTTTTTCAAAAGCTTCACCCAACTTTCTGCACACATTTGTAGCAGTATATTACGAATCAAAAAGCTGCAATTGAAGATAAACGTTCACTTTAACGAGAAACAATTAACAAATTAAAAATGCCAATTGGAAATATAATCAAGAAGGCATCTAACTTTATTCTCGGCGAAGAGAGGTCAGATGAAAAAATCGATATCGCTTACGAAGACAACGAAATTCTTTTTTGCAAGAACAATGTGTGTATACATCCGCCCACTGTGGCTCGACAGGAATCGGACATTTTGCACTATCCCGGCTACTTGACATGCACGACAAAAACCTTTATAGACCAGTACAACAGCGCGAAGAGACCAACTCTTCTGTTAACTTGGATACCAAACTCCTCACTCTGCAAATGCAATTCGACGACCGCCGATAACGAAAGAGAGGCAGTTAACAATCGGTATCAGGACATGCTACCCACCAATGGACATTTTTCACCTACGTCTCAAGTTGCAGTTCCTGCGCCGAAAATGATCGATCCAGATACAGATCCTGAAATGGGATCACGGGCTGAAGATGATAACGCTGCAGATATGCAGGAATTGAAAAACGAGTTGCAGCCCTTGTTGGGTGGACAAACTGCATCGATAGGAGATTTGACTGCACTGCTCAAAAAGAATCCCATTACTTCTGTGAACATTACGATTTCAAATCCCCAGATCGAGAATAGCAATATCTCTCAGTCATACAATTGTATTATTTCCTCACCGGACAGTGATGGCAGCAATAATACTGGAGTCGGAAGAGCCGATCAGACACATCAGCCACATCAACTGAACTCTGATGGCTCTGTGTCCGATGATAACAACCCCAATTGGATGACTCCGGAGCTATTGGCATTTAAGCACAACCTGGTTTTCCCAGAAAGTGCCAACGCAACTCCAACTGTGCGCCGTAAAGCCATAATTCGGGGTCGTCGCTTTTCCGTCGATCTGAGTCAAATGCGTTCCTTGCGCCTCTTCTTTAATGATGATAAGTGCACTTCGGGTCAACTGGTGATAGCCTCGAGAGAGTCTCAATATAAGATTCTGCACTTCCATTATGGTGGATTGGATCACTTGGCTCAGGTGCTTCACCAGTGGCATTGTTTTCTTCATAACATTACATTGGCTCCTGGCCAGGAGAAGATGAATTTGCCGTATCGACATTTCATGGTCTGCCGACCCGAAGTAAAGCAATCCGAGATGCATCCTGATGAGGGCAATGTGAAGAGAATCACCACAAACTTCTTCTACGGAACGCTCCTGAACGAGAAGGGACAAATCGATGATGATTTGTTGTTGCGCAAGTGTGTCTTCTTTGGTGGCCTAGAGAAGAGTCTGCGTAAAACTGTTTGGCCCTTCATTTTGAAATGCTATTCATTCTCATCCACCTTTGAGGATAGAGCAGTGCTCATGGACATAAAACGACAAGAATATGATGAAATCACACGAAAGCGTCTTTATTCCATGTCTCCGGAGCAGCAGGCACAATTTTGGAGAACCGTGCAGTGTGTTGTTGAAAAGGACGTGGTCCGAACCGATCGTACAAATCCCTTTTTCTGCGGTGAAGACAATCCCAACACCGAGATGATGAAAAATATTCTGCTTAACTTTGCCATCTATAATACGAGCTTATCCTATTCACAAGTGAGATGATCATTTAATTTCCCCATATGAATTGAAATGTTTATCCTTAATCCTTTACAGGGTATGAGTGACCTTTTAGCACCTGTGTTGTGCGAGGTGCAAAACGAATCGGAAACCTTTTGGTGTTTTGTGGGTCTTATGCAAAGAGCATTTTTTGTATGTACGCCCACAGATAATGATGTCGATCATAATCTGAGCTACCTTCGCGAGTTAATAAGACTCATGCTGCCACGATTCTATGAGCATTTGCAACGACACAACGAGGCCATGGAGCTACTGTTTTGTCATCGATGGCTTCTGTTATGCTTTAAACGAGAATTTACAGAGGCCGTGGTCATACGAATGTGGGAGGCTTGCTGGTCAAATTATCTCACAGACTACTTTCATTTGTTCCTTTGCCTAGCTATAATAGCTGTATACGCTGATGATGTCATTGCTCAGAATTTGCGTGCCGACGAAATGCTGCTGCATTTTAGCTCACTAGCCATGTACATGGATGGCCAACTGATTCTGCGCAAGGCACGAGGATTGCTCTATCAATATCGACAACTACCAAAAATTCCATGCACCCTGAGTGGTTTGTGCAAACGTTGTGGACCTGGCATGTGGGACTCTGAGCATCGGCCTGCACTTGAGTGTGTCGGTCATACCGATAATGAGAAGTGCTCCTTGGGTATCGATTAATTTATGTGGCTTTTACTGATGTATATCGAGTTAATCTTATTTATGTATTGAAATTATGTGTTAATGATGAAAGCTTTCAAGCGAGTGCTTTTAAATACTACATACATATATACGCCTATGCCTAAATAAATAATTACTATGTCAAACATAAATTCAATTATTATTCCCGCTTAAACTATTATCCAATCGTTGCGATTTCATTTGCATTTATGCATTTTAATAAGAATAAAATCGTATTTCTCTTGCGCATATAATAATATAGTAATTCATGTTATAAACTAGACTTGCCCTACAAAAGTATTTTAATGTTGCTAATTTCGCAAACTAAGTTTCTGAAAGTATATAAATGATAATTGAGCATCGATATTTAGGTTGTGGAATATTTCACATCTGCGGCAGCTGATCAATCGGCGTAGTAAACTTGAAATCATCTGGGAACAACTTTGCAGCATGCGGATACATTAATTTGTACGATTGTCGAATTGTTACATCGGCAACTCCAGCAATATCTCCAATTTCTTTTTGACTGCGCTTATGTTCGGACGCTTGGGATGCCATGTAAATTGCTGCCGCTGCCACAGAAATTGGCGAGCGACCAGGTACAATATCCATTTCCACCGCCTTTTTTGCAATGTGCGTAGCAGCCCGTTGCACCATATTGGGCAGATCTAATAGAAATAAAAAAAATCTGTAAAATTTTACTTAAAATATTAATATTAATGATCTTACCCAAATTGGCACAGAACCGACACATAAAATCGGCAGTGGTAATCAAATCTACACTTGTCTCAAGTGCTTTAAGTGTCAGTTTAAAACATCTACCAATTTCTTTCTTGCTTATCTTACTAACTGCACATATTTCCTTGAATGTGCGTGGAACTCCTTCTTGTCGACAGGCAATATACAGACAAGCCGATGCTTTAGCATCATTTGAGCGACCTTTAAGATTCTTACCATCATGTACCTAAAAATAAAATAACAAATAGAGCTGAATCAGCTACTTATAAGGATTTTCCACGTGCACAATCATTCCGTCACATTCGAAGGGGCCAAATAGCCTATTATATCTAAACATTCTGCATTTTAAGTTATTAAGAGAGTATTAAAGTAAAGCACAAGCATGTAACGTATTTAAGTTGGCTTGACAGACTACAGACTATATCACTGTTGCCAATTAAGCTTTTTTTACAATTCTTAAAAGATAAAAAGAAATGTAAGGAAAGTACAAAGAATTATAAAAATAAATAGTAAAAACCACTAAGCCTTTATAAAAAAATGCAACATATTTGGTTTACGTGTTTTTCTAATACCAAAAAAATCTTTAAAGAATTGTAAAAAAAGCTAAATTGGAAACAGTGCTCCCTACATATGCTCAATTTTAATATTTACGTTTAAAATATTCACATCGTTCGAAAATCAAAAAAAAACTCTGCTGTTTTTGAGACATATCAATCAAACTTACTGATTGTCTATTTAGTATTGTCTTAAATATGAAAAGAAAAAAGTTATTTAATTATGACAAAGGTGGCGTAAAAACGGCCAATTGAATTCAGGGCTCTGCAAGGGTATCGAAATTTCCTTTCTTTTTTAATTATGTTAACATATGGTAGAGATAAAAGTTGCTAAAAGTTTAACCAATAACAACAGCGTTACTTTAACAATTATACTTATTAGGGTATTGCCTCACCTGCTTGAATAAATTGTTTGCACGATCAACAATAGTTTTTGGTAAATTAATTCGGTCAGCCATTGAAGAAATTTCTTTGAATGCGGATATCAGGGAACGATCTGAACTGCTCATTGTGCGTCTATTTTGATACTTTGGAGCGCCGAAAGCATCGAAGGATGCCGAGCCTGTGCCAGGACCAATTATTGTCGATAGATCACCACCACTGAGAAGTGGATTCTCTGGACCACCAACACGACTTGGATCGACACCACTTTTTTCATTGCTGAATGTACGCCACTCAGAGCCCACATCGATAACGCGATCCCCGACAACCAAGCCACACTCTGAGCATATCATATCACCAGCCCGATAGTCTTCAATTAATGGAGACTCGGGGTGTGCATAGCAGCACACCTTATTGTTTTCGAGTCTTGGGAACGACAATTAAATACATTTAATAAAGCATAATTTATATATTATAACATATTTACCTTGATGTTGAAGCCATTTAATATTTATTAATCGTCTTTCGTTAATATTTCTTTGGATAATGTTAGTAATAACGTTGAAAATCACAACTGCAAATGAAATTGTTTAGAGATGAACTGAAAACAACAATAGAATGCTTCGATTAAATATTACAACTAAAGTATTCTCACTGTACAGCATTTAAGCGTTCATTTACATATGCCCACCGTAGTAGTTTATGAAACGGTCACATATGTTGCTGAACACGGCTTCATCTTAAATATTATAACAAAATTAGGTAAAATAAATAATGCAATATTTTTTGCACTTTCGGTGAGTTTAGTTAAACTCACATAAATAATATGCAGAACAACTTTCTTATCGATACTAATTGCTACATTTGTTTGTGTTGACTATGTGATATTATCGATAGTCATCAGTGTTGAACAGTGCTATAAAATCACACTTTATATATGTATTTAATGTTGAAGGAAAAACAATAAAATAAGCTCTTTTATTTTTGGTGCATCGGAATTCGGTTTAAATGATACGAAAAGTCCGTAGTGCTGCAACTGCTCAGGATTATCGTTTCAGCTGTTTTTGACAGTTCCCATAACTATATTAACAATTTTCTAAGACATAATAACGATTAAGAAAGCCAACTATTCCCAGCATGACGAGCAAACATATTTATTCCACCACAAATTTATCTGACCTGCAATTGAAAGAGCAGGGTAATATTTTATTTGCAGCTCGCAAATATGACGACGCTATTATATGTTACTCCAAGGCCATAGTAAGTCTTATTTAAATTCTATTCATTAGATCGATCAGTGTATGTACCTACATATGCATTCAACTTTGGTAGATTAAGAATCCAACAAATGCAACTTATTTTACAAATCGAGCACTTTGTAATCTAAAACTTAAACGTTGGGAGCTCTGCTGTCAAGATTGTCGTCGAGCTTTGGATATTGATGCTAATTTACTAAAGGGACACTTTTTCTTGGGACAAGGTCTAATGGAGATTGACAATTATGATGAAGCTATTAAGCATCTACAGCGTGGTAAAAGTCTAATGAAAAACTCTTACAACTATTTAGAACATAAGCGAATTATCTTTTTAAGCTTATGATTTGTCAAAGGAACAAAAGCAGAACTTTGGAGATGATATTACACTGCAGCTGCGATTGGCACGCAAAAAACGTTGGAATGTTATGGAAGAGAAGCGAATACATCAGGAGATAGAGCTACAAAGCTATTTAAATCGGTGGGAACAAGCTCTTTATTTTCAGCACCCCAATAAATTATTAAATGCATTACAGTTTAATCAAAGATGACATGGAAAATCGTTTAGCCAGCTTAAAGTTGAATGAAAACTTAAATGAAGAACATCTTAAGGATAAGCAACAGGAGATTGAACAAGAAAGTGTAAGTTGCTTTATAAATATATACAAAATATTTGTTACCTACGACGTGACTTTTGTTCATTCATTTAAATGTGTGCACACGTCACATCTCGTTGAACTTTAGAACAGAAGAGCGAGTTTTAGAATATATATAATTTTAGATTATTAAGTGGATAAAATGTTGAGGGCTGGAAATAAAACAGGTTTTATAATCAATAATATTTTTTATATATCTCGCACAGGATGATAACATCAAAGAGCTAAACAATATATTCGCTAAAGTGGATGAACGCCGAAGGGTATGTCATAGAATTTACTCGATTCTTTTCAATTTGAACTATAACTTTTTTAATTACAGAAGCGTGATGTGCCAGATTTTCTGTGTGGTAAAATTAGTTTTGAAATATTAACTGATCCTGTGATCACACCATCTGGAATCACATATGAGCGGAAGGATATTGAGGAACATTTGCAGCGTGTTGGCCACTTTGATCCTGTTACACGAGTTAAACTCACCCAGGATCAGTTGATACCAAATTTCTCAATGAAGGAAGTTGTCGATTCATTTATTGCTGAGAATGAATGGTCTTTAGATTATTAAGTCGTCGTTGTTGTTAGTAATTAACAGCATACAAATATGTTGTATATTGTAATTATATGGCTTTTGAAAGCAGTTAAATACAAAAGGTCAAAAAAATCCTTGTGGAAATCATTAAACTAGCTTAAAAATTAAATGAATATAAATTATAAATTATGTCATATTAATGAATTTCTTGCATTAGTATACTCGACAAGAAGAATTATATATATGTATATTTATTTTTTAACTTCATGTGAATTTGACAGAAGATAGACAATTTCATTTTTCGCTATTTGCAACTTGGCTTCCATTTTAAAAAATGTGTATTTGTTCCAGGTAAAATTTCCAAAATTATAACATATTGAAAGATTTTACATAAACTTCGAAGTTAAATAGGGCTAATAGCAACAATTTTCTCAATAATATGTTACTTATTTTTACTTAATAGGCAAGGTTAACATAGTGGTGGAGCCCCGGATCAGAGTGTCGCCGTGGGGTTGCATGTTCATAGTGAAGAATAAGTAAGATTGATTAGTGGATACTAATGATAGGTTCTCGTTCTCGGTGTTGCATCTGAGATTCCTAAATTTTAATTTTAGCGAGACTCAAAGGTCTGTGAATTAGTGTGCTGGCGTATTTATGTAGAGTGTAAACGACGATGAATCATTTTGACAGATAGTATCTAATCGATACTATCGATATATTTTCCGATAAAGTGTGGTCACTTAGAAAACGGCGCGAACACATAGATATTCAGCTTTAATAAGAAATATTCTTTGAAATTATATGAGAAAATGTCTGAAATAAACGGAACGGTGGCTCGTATGCCATGGGTAGAAAAATACCGACCCAGTTGCTTGGATGATTTAATATCCCACGAGGAAATCATTTCTACCAGTAAGCGTACACTTCAAGCACACGACAAATTTAAGAGACGGCTAACACTTTATGCATTTTCAGTCAATCGTTTCATTAATCAAAAGCAGCTGCCACACTTGCTCTTTTATGGACCACCCGGCACGGGAAAAACAAGCACAATACTTGCCTGTGCACGCCAACTTTACTCAGCAGCACATTTTAAGTCAATGGTCTTGGAGCTAAATGCTTCTGATGATCGTGGCATTGGCATAGTTCGTGGCCAGATACTTAATTTTGCTTCAACACGCACAATATTCTGCGGGACTTTCAAACTTATCATACTGGATGAAGCAGACGCTATGACCAACGATGCGCAGAATGCCCTACGCCGCATCATTGAAAAATACACGGAAAACGTACGCTTCTGCATAATTTGCAACTATCTCAGCAAAATAATACCAGCACTCCAATCTCGATGCACACGCTTTCGTTTTGCGCCGCTCTCCACGGAACAGATGCTGCCGCGTCTTAATAAGATAATAAAAGAAGAAGAGTAAGTATTTAGTTCAGCTTACCAGAATTAACATATTTACCAAAGTCTTTTGTAGTGTCAATGTTACAAAGGATGGCAAGGATGCGTTAGTGACGCTATCCAAAGGTGATATGCGAAAGGTGCTCAATGTTTTACAGAGCACTTCAATGGCATTTGACGTAGTCAACGAGGACAATGTGTACATGTGTGTGGGATATCCTTTAAGAAAAGAAATTGAGCATATGCTTCAAACATTGCTCTCTGCAGGCACATTTGAATTGGCATTTGACAGTAAGTTGCAGTTTACAGTAGGTTATTTTATTATATCCAGGGACCGCAAATAATGATCGGTTCAAATTGCGACACAGAGTTTTGCACAGAGCCTCAGGAGTGCATCTGAGGAAATTGAAATGCTTTGATGCACCTGACAATCTTTATCGCAATGAGAACCTAGCATAAGAGTAATGAATTAAAAAAATCAAACTTCTGAAAAGTTATAAATAAGAATGATAAAATTCAACATATAACTTTTTAGATAGGGAATACTGGAAAATGTTAACTTCTTAATTTATTTTGTTTTCATAATAATAAACTAAAATTTTTACTGCATTTAAGCAATTGAGGAGGCCAAGAGCAGACGGGGCCTGGCTTTGGAAGACATTGTTACAGAATTGCATCTATTTATTATGAGACGTGAGCATAATACGTATATATTTGAAAAATTTAACTACTAATAAGCCTTTTATTTTTCTTAAGTTGAGCTACCAATGTCGGTGATGAATAAATTGATCGTGAAGCTGGCACAAGTCGAAGAACGATTATCCAAAGGGTGCTCTGAGGCAGCCCAAACTGCAGCGCTGGTGTCGGCCTTCTTTATAAGTCGTGACATGGTTTCACTGGAGAGCTAGATCGAATACAAGCTGTCACTGTATTAGATAGCATTTACCTATTAAGACATTATTGCATTTATGGCTAATAAGTCACAAAATAAAAATAAAAATGCATTAAAAAAACCGTTCATATTTGATTTAAAACAGAAATATACAAAATACTAACTAAATAAAATATTTGAAAAGATTAGGAAATTAAATTATATTAAAAAACTAGGGGTCTGAGTCCCTTCCAGTTGCAATTTCCCAAAACACCGTCTTATTGCATTTTAATTATATCTCAGCCATGTTATGGGAAAATTTCGTAAGTCAATTTGGACATAGATTATTATATATTTACATATATAGATTACAGTGGGATTCCATAAGATTATTTTTAGGTTGTGCTAACATCTGTTCAGAGCTGCCCATACAACATTGTGATGTGACGTGAACAAATTAGGGAAATCTGGTCACACTTAAAGTCTTAAAATAATCAGATCTGAGAAAGATTGTAATTTAATTTGCATTAAATTTTCCGAGTGCCCTCGTCCGCATAGAATGTTGTGACCACATCGTTTACAAAGAATTTCAATATAGAGAGCATTATAAGATTTGAATTTACAGAATTAATATTTAAATAGTAATTTATTTAATACAGTAATATTACTAAGAAATCTCGTTTAAATCAATAATGTTGGAGCATAAACAAAATATCAAGGAATTGCGGCTAAAGTATAAAAAAACTTATGTAAAACTAAAAATACATATTCCTAAAGTAAAGAGGAATAAAAAATTTGTTTTTAGACTTTGACTCGATGTTTTATAATTTCGAGTTCACGAAACCTAAAAAAGGGTAGTTCCGTAGACACATTTAGATTTACTTAAACTTAGTCTTAAAAACTAATCTAAAACCGTTAATGGACTCCCGATATACGATATACACCAATTCATTGCATCCCTAGCAGTCTTCAATCGATAGCACAATTGATTTTTTTGCAGCTATTGTTTATATTTTTGTCTGCCATTCCTTTAATATTTTAAAGAGATGAACGCTGTAGACACAGAAGCCCATTTGTTGGCATTAAAAGGTATATTTTTCCGTAGCTCAGTCAACAATACATACTTGGTTTATTCGAGAGCTTAACTCAATTACAGTTATGCGATTGACCCGACCGACGCTGGTAGGAGTTGGGCCAATAGTTACATGTGAACCGAGAGAATTTCCACAAAGTTTTACACGTTCGGTGGAAAACGATGGTATTACTAGGACAAGTGCCGAAGCATTGGGCGCTGGCCAGACAATGCTTCTACCCCAATCATTTGGTAATATCTATCTGGGAGAAACATTCTCAAGCTACATCTGTGTGCACAATTGTACAACTCATCCCGTCGAAGGCGTATCGGTTAAAGTAGATCTACAGTCAAATACGTCCCGTATAAACTTGTTGATGCACGAAAATAAAAAATCATCTGTGGTACTAACGGCAGATGAGACTCTTGATGATGTCATTCGATATGAAGTCAAAGAGATTGGCACGCATATGTACGTACCTTACATCAATCAATTATCGTATGTATGTATATTTCTGCGAATTTTTCTTTTGTTTACTTTTAGACTCGTTTGTGAAGTAAATTATACAAGTCCGGCAGGGTTTGCCCAATCGTTAAGGAAGTTCTTTAAGTTTCAAGTTCTCAAGCCGCTGGACGTGAAGACTAAGTTTTATAACGCTGAAATGGATGAAATATATCTGGAGGCGCAAATTCAAAACGTGACCACAGGACCCTTTTGTCTAGAAAAAGTGGAATTGGACAGCTCTGAGCAATACACAGTTACTCCGTTAAATACTCTGCCCAATGGAGAATCTGTGTTTACCTCAAAGAATATGCTGCAGCCAAATAACAGCTGTCAATTCCTTTACTGCATAAAGGTTATACTTGAAAGTATGATACCTGCTATGAATGTGATAAACTACATATAACTATAATTATAGCCCAAACCAGAGGTCGCAAAAGATATCAAGACACTTCGTGAAGCAAATAATGTCGGAAAGTTAGACATTGTTTGGAGGTCTAATTTTGGTGAAAAAGGAAGATTACAAACAAGTCAACTGCAGCGATTGGTATTCACTAACTAATTTATTATAAATTTGATCTAAATTTGATCTAATTATGTTTTTTTTTCTCACTTTCAGCCATTTGAATATAAGGATCTTCGCTTGGAAGTAATCGATGCTGAAAATATTGTGAAAATCGGAGCAATATTTACATTTCAATGCAGAGTAACAAATACAGCTGATCATGCAATGAAGTTGCATATTTCTCTCGACACTAAAGTATATTCCGATTGCCCTTATACTGGTTCCTCGGATTTCGTATTGGATGTATTGCAGCCAGGCGAAATGGCTGACTTTCCACTCACTATTTGTCCATCTAAATTGGGTCTTATAAAGGTATCGCCGTTATTAATAGTTGACACACTTAAGAACGAGCAATACCTAATGTCTAAGGTTGTAGAAGTATTTGTTGTAGATGCTGATTACCACCAGGATGGTACATTTTTGCTAAATAAGTTGATTCGTTATGAAAATCCAATTGATTCTTTAATGCAAAAACAAGTGCAATTACAGGTGGTTTAGGTTTCGATGAAATTATAGCTTAAATTGAATATTTCGTTAATTTTAGCCATGCCTTTTATACATAAATATATTAAAGTCATTATTACTTATTTATACGATCGAGTTTGTGTTTTTCATTTTTCTCAAGGGTATTACAAAGTCGACTACTCAGTTGACCATCAATATGATTGAAAAGTTAATATTCTTCGTAAGGTGGTGCATTACACTTATAAATTGTCTTTGTAATTGCCTATTACAATTGAAACTGTCAATCAACCAGCAACGTCTCCCTATATAAGGAGCTGAACTGGCTTCTAATAGTAATAAAGTAATTCTTTAAGATGTTTATTTTTAAGATGGTGTCGGTAACAGTAGTGCTTTTATTATGTGGTGTATTACAGGGAGTTGGTTTTTTAATGGAAACGTCTATTTTAACCGAATTTACCACACGTTTGGTACTATCGAAAGAAACTATTTTATTTGCCTGTTCTCAAAAAGGTACAAATTAGATTAAAATAAAACAGAATAGATATATTATTTATATTTTACCTTTTACGTAAACTTTTCTGATTCTTATATGTATATTTTGAAATTATCAGATCTTCTGGTTAATTCTGTCGCATTGATGGAAACGAACCAGTTTGTCTATCCGATCCATATGAATAGTTCGTATTCCCTTATTTCCGTCTTAACAAGGGAGAATTACGCGAGGACTTCTGTGATTGTGGACACCAGTTGTGAAGGTTCATCTAGGCTGCTTAAGGAAGCTTCTTCGAAGAGATATTTTAATAAAACATATCAGTGGATGCTTTGGGGTGTAGATCAAAATATTGACGATTTGCTTCCATTTGAATTAGATTACGTTGGCCCTAATGCCCAATTGACCTATGTTAATAAAACTCGGGAAGGATATTGTCTCTGGGACATCCATTCCAAGGGTCGACAATTGAAATCATCATTAGAATTGCATTTGGTAGCAATTTTATTAAATAACAGCAAAGAAATTGACATAAGGAGGAATATATTTGAGCTGCAAAGCATAAAGTATCGTGGTCAGTTCAATGCATTGGTTTTACGGGGAGCCAGTGTTGTAAGTGGATATATTATTTAACATGCAAACGCAATGAAATTTTAATATCAATTTTTATCGCAGATTGATCAAGAGAATATATTGAAAAACGAACAGATTGAAGCAATATTATCAAGGCCAACAAAAGACCCTGGAGTTGCAGCATTCAGTAAATATCATTACGAACTGTTGAATCTGCTCAAAGACCGCTTCAATTTCACCGTAAATTTTCGAAACTCGCGGGGTTGGGCTGGTAGATTGGGAAACACAACGTTTCGACTGGGATTACTGGGAATTATAATGAGAAATGAGGCAGATATTGCAGCAACAGGTGCTTTTAATCGAATTAATAGATTTGCTGAATTTGACACAATTCATCAGAGCTGGAAATTTGACACGGCGTTCCTATTTCGATTTACACCGGATTTGGATACTCACGGTAAAAGTGGAAATTTTCTAGCACCTTTTAGTGGACAAGTGTGGTTTTTCACCTTGGTTACGTTAATTTTAATCAACTTTATTTGGTTTCTACTTGAGTACGCAAATAAAAGATGGCATGGTCGTGCTAAGCCGAAATACTCTGGAGATGCTGTTACCTATACAACTCGAAGTACTTGTAACTGGACCGAACGAACCCTTCATACTTTTGGAGCTGTCTGTCAGCAGGGAATGGATCCAATTCCAACGGATATGCCATCCCGTTCCGTTGTTGTAACTATATTTCTATTCTCAGTGGTCATGTATAACTATTACACCTCTTCTGTGGTTGGAGGCTTACTGAGTTCCTCAGATCAAGGACCAGCTACAGTCGATGAAATAACAGCCAGTCCACTGAAAATATCCTTCGAAGATATCGGTTACTATAAAGTCTTATTTAGAGTAAGTGAAATCCACCCATGAACAGTGTATCGTGCTGTAGTAATTGTATCTATTACCCTTTTCAAATTAGGAAAGTAGTAGTCCAATAGTGACTCGACTTATAAAAAGGAAGTTAACATCATCAAGAGGTCCCAGTGAAATGGGTGTTTATGGTCATATAGAGGAAGCGATTCCTTATCTGAAAAGTGGCGGATTCGCATTTCACTGCGAAGTAGTTGATGCCTATCCTATTATATCCGAATTATTTGATGCCAATGAAATTTGTGATCTACGCGAGGTATCCGGCCTAATGGAAGTCGAGATTATGAATTGGATTGTGCACAAAAATAGTCAGTATACAGAGCTGTTTAGAGCTGCGTAAGTGTAATATAATGTACATATATTTATCCAAATATGAATTTGTAAAATTCATTATTTAGAATGTGTAACGCCCGGGAAGCTGGTTTAGTTGAAAGACTTCTTCGACAGCGACAAATGAAGAAGCCCGTCTGTCAGTCCTTGTATACCGTCTACCCAGTAACTATATCGGGTGTTACTTCTGCATTTTTCACATTGTTAAGTTAGTTATCAGAAATTATATTTTACATAATACTAAGCTTACTATTTTTTAGGTGGAATTTTACTGTCCTTACTAACGTTGTGCTTGGAGCTTTTGTGGGTTAAATGGAGAATCCAAAAAGTATAAACAATCATTGTTATTAATTTTTATACAATAGGTGCAATTTGCGTATATACATTAATTTATGTGTCGTCACCGTGTACATATGTAGTTATCCACGATAAATATCAATTTTAAATGAAAATATACATATAAAATAACCGGTGGATAAACCTACATTCCAAAACTCAAGTCTCCAGCAAATATTTAAACCATTTGTGGGAGAAGGGGACGTGGCATCCAAAATTTAAAATAAACTCGATCTGCCTGCATAAGAAGTCTGCATTCCAAAAAATGTATCATTTGGATACCAGTGGAGAGCAGCTTCGTTCGTACAATTTGTGAAAGAAAAAATGCAGTAAGCTACAGGGGAGCAAGCTCGACAGTAGGAGACCCAGTACTTTTTGAGAGCAAAGCGTTCACTATAGATTATTTTTCAATGTTCCCTACCATTCAATAGATGGCGCTACTACGAAGATAAGTTGATAAACACAGGGGTCGCTAGCGTCTCTTCTTCTTCCTTTTGCCCGTAACATTGTTAGTTGAATAACTTCCGCGTTTATCATCCGATTGGAATGAAATTTTCTGGACAGGTTTGGACCATAGTGTATATTATATGTAAATATAAATATAAATATGTAAATCAAGGCGCTAGTGTTAAAGGTGCTCTTGTAATTCGACTTCATAATTTTGTATTTCAATTTCCGGGGGCGGAGGGGGGCGTGGCAAAAATCTAAAACAAACTTGATCAATGGGAGATATAGATGAACCTACATGCCAAATTTGGTGTCTCAAGCTCTTATTGTCTCTGAGATCTAGGCGTCACAAAAAAGGACAGACAGACAGACAGACAGACTGTATACAGTGAAACCTCTCTTGGGCGGACACTCATGGTCGCGCAATTTGTGTCCGCTCAAGGGAAGTGTCCGCTTAAGGGAATAATTCTATCTTTCTGTTTTTTTTTCCAATTTTAATAGGTTGTTCAGTACAGCGATTATTGTAATAATAACGACTTTCAAAATAAGGAAAATTAACTTCAAGTTAATTTACTAAGTAATTAATCATATAAGTGCTATTAATAACAGCGAATCTATAATTTTAGCTTATACATTTTTTTAGTTTGACGCGTTTTTAAGTCTTTTTTCAATTATGCAGGACTGCAAATGACTTTCCAAAAATGTTAATATATTTTAACGCCTTGTTGTCATATTTAAAGAAGTTTTCAATTTTGAAATTTGGGTCATTCGTCATGTGTGTGTCCGCCCAAGAAAGATTTTCGTTCGTTTTTGTCCTTTTTTTAGTGTCCGCGTCCGAGAGTGTCCGCTCAATAGAGGCAAAATTGATCTGAAAACCCCACCAAAACCAACGTCACGGAAAAAGTGTCCGCCCAAGGGGGTTTCCGCCTGTTAGAGGTGTCCGCTAAGGGAGTTTTCACTGTATTTGGTTGGGATATCTTGAGAAACAAAAAGTTTTTCACACTAAATGTTTATTTCCAACCGATCGTTCCTATGGCAGCTATATGATATAGTTATCCGATCCAGCCGGCTCCGATATATGTACTGCGTGCAGCAAAAAGACGAACCTGTACCAAGTTTCATCAAGATAGCTTCAAAACTGAGAGACTAGTTTGCATAGAAACAGACGGACAGACGGACATGGCTATATCGACTCAGCTCGTCGCCCTGATCAAGAATAAATATACTTTATGGGGTCTGTGAGGCTTCCTTCAATACGTTAAACATTTCGTGACAAAATGATAATACCCTCTGCAAGGGTATGAAATTTATTATATTAAGATGCAAACCTTAACTGCTCCACCCCCCTCTCTTCATAAATTACATCATGGCTTCGACTATGGAGTCCAACTAGAACCTTGTGATCAAATTCATAAAGAGACATGAGAGTCATATATTCGCGTGGCAAAATGTGAACTCACGTTAATGTAATGTCTTCGTTACCTTTTTTTTTTAAATCTATTTTGCCGGTCGTTAAGGTATGTTAAATAGCCCATCTAGAGTATTAGGCTCTGTATATAGTTGAGTACATTGTTCGGCTTGTCGATCCATATCTAATTGGGTGGTATTTATTCATCCCCTATTAGTATGTAGAAGCCTACGCCTACTCATTTCTCATTTCGAGAAATGATCAATAATGTAAGATCACAGCCACAGGTTGGTAGGTACTCATAAATATAAAAAATCAGTTTTTTTGCGGTAAATGTAGATTTTAGGGGAGTCCCCCAAATTCCATGTATGCACTTTTATTATACTCGATAGGCCCAACCAGAAAGTCACTATGATTTCCCAGGTATTTCA
Source organism: Drosophila testacea (assembly GCA_035043265.1). Classification (NCBI taxonomy): domain Eukaryota; kingdom Metazoa; phylum Arthropoda; class Insecta; order Diptera; family Drosophilidae; genus Drosophila; species Drosophila testacea. The sequence goes on along the minus strand of JAWNND010000956.1, from coordinate 336,346 downwards.
TTTCAATTTGTCGCTCAGTTCAAATAATTTTTAGACCCAGTACTTTAAAAAAGTACAAATGGGTCTATTAAGTTTGTGCAAAAAAAATGTGGGTAACAGGCAGAAGGAGGCGTGGCAGACCCCATAAAGTATATATATTCTTGATCAGCATCAACAGCCGAGTCGATATAGCGATGTCCGTCTGTCTGTCTGTCCGATTTTGTGTCGCCTAGATCTCAGAGATTATAAGAGCTAGAGAGACCAAATTTGGCATGTACGTTCATCTGTATCTTGCATTAAACGAGTTTGTTTTAGATTTTTGCCACGCCCCTCTCCGCCCCCGGAAATTGAAAAATTAAACTTCAACTATACTACACACTATTGTCCAAATCTGTCCCGAAAATTTCATTTAAACCGGATGATAAACGCGAAAGTTATTCAACTAACAAAGTTATGAGCAAAAGGAAGAAGAAGAGACGCTAGCGACCTCCCTGTTTATCAATTAATATGTTCCTAGTAGCGCCATCTATTGAATGGGATTGATAGATAACGCTTTGCACTCAAAAAGTGCTGGGTCTCCTACTGTCGAGCTTGCTCCACTGTAGCTTACTGCTTTTTCATAGTTAATTATGATGATCGAAAAGCTCTAAACAAATAAATAGTTGCTTTGCCAAATTAGTTCACTTTATTAAGATTGAAAAAGTTATTAAAAAAATTTATCTAAATCGCTTTTGTCTCCGTTGCAGTGCGCTTGGCGCTGAGACAATGATTGACATAAATACACATGCACATACACTCATTCGATACGCACTTTTATGAGAATTAAGAGTATAAAAATTTAACTAATCTATTTAAGTTTAGTCTCAAAATAATTCCGTAAATGCAGTTTTTAAAATCACAATTTTCATTCCGAAAGTATTTTGCACTTATCAGTGTTGAAATAAATTTCTTTCATTTCTTCAGTTTATCAGTTTTTATCTTTTTGCATTTATATATAGTGCTAGCTTTTTTGGGTATTAAGCAACTGTTGATTACTCTTTCTTTGACACATCGTTTGCTGATTTTCCTGATTTTTTTCAAATGAGCTTTAACGGATTTAACAGAACTCGAGATCATATGGTATGCCAATATAATAAACTGTAAGATTTGTTTAGTGTAATGCGGGTTGTATCTGAGCTTAAGGTAGTCGCTTAACTGTTGATGATTACTTGATAATGATGTCAAGACTAAGAACGGGCTGTAATGTTAATATATCCACAGTTCACTGTTCAGTTATCAATGGACGTGGCACCCAAGTTGCTGCCACCCAATTGATTATGTGCTATCATTAATATATCCTTTTTCTCCTTGGGAAATCGTAACTCTCGCCCAGCCATGCGTGCCGTCTCCAACTCACGTTCGGCCAAAACCAACTCTCTTCTGAGTACTCCCGGATTTTCCTGCTCACGCGCTATCCAGTCCAAGGCCATTTGAGCACGCATTTCGTCATCTAGACTTCGGTTGGAGTAATGAGCCACAACCTCCTGTCTAGAACATTGACGCTCCCGCATTGCCTTCAAAGATCCATTCCAATGTAAAAGCTGAAATACGGTCATCAATTCTTGAAATTCCAGCATTGTTCGGCCCTTATTTGCTTCCAACATGAATCTATAAGAAAATATTATTTTAATTGTTATTCAGATTAGCAATATTAATAATCTTAGAGAAATAGAGAATTTGTCGCATTTTATTATTGGATGTAACATCAAATGTTCAAATAGATAAGTCTTGCCTTGTCTTCGCTAATAATAATGATTATTATTATTGTCTTGCCTTGCTGTCTTTCTCAATTTCGGTGCAAACATAGTACAAAAAAAATATCAACAGCACGCCTACACCACATAGTTATAGTTAAAATTTTAGCCTTAATTGTCAATTTGTTAGTGAATCATTCAGGACAAAGAGTTCTATAAGAATGCGTTGACAAAAAAATATATCAAATTTTCATTTCATTTGAAAAGCATAAAATTTCAAATGCACCAAAAGCCACATTTAGTTTTATAAATTTTATCTTGCCCACTTACACGTTGTATCTGATGATCCAAATGAGTTACTATTTTAACATTTTCTTAGTGAAAACAATACCATTGCATTGATATATAACTCGATCTGATCAAATGAACATATCAAATTTTGTTTGTATATGTTGCTAGTCGTCTTTGGAATGCTTTGCCACTGGTGTGGACTGCCGTCAATGTTTATAAAAGATTAGGATAAGCATAATTACCTGAATGCACCAATTCCAGATTCGGGTAATTCATTATTTTGAGGTACTCCTTTGAAGGAAGCGCGAGCATCCTGTACGGCCTTCTCAATAAACTCATCGCTTATTCGACGAGACGGATGCTCATTAAAAACCGAGTTCATGAGCGCAATTTTAGCTGAACTTCGTCTGGCTTCCGCCTTAGTCGGACAATTCTGAAAGGAAATTGTACACAAATTAATATTTTATTGGTTAAAGAAAATTAAAAAATTACCTGAAAGCTTCCAAAACAACTACCTCCGGGTAATGTAACGAAGCACACATAAGGCTGGCTATTTGATGGAATCGATTCGTAAATTACAAGAGCTCCATTCTTAAGCTCAACACCCCGCGTCTGCTTCATTTGCCAGAACTCCTGCAATGCTTCGACGACATTTACTTAAAAATTTAAATATATTATTAGATAAATTAATTGAATTTTAAAAGTAAAATCCAATTACCCCTATAATCTCTATCTTCATATAATCCAGATACCATTGGCAATGCCCAAAAAGGTTCTTCAGGATAAACCATTATACGGTTTTCACTCTTTGATTATTGTACCAGAATCGAGTTATATATTGTATTTTGATTTGCAGCTCAAATCATCACAAATTAAAAACTCATTTGGATTTAAAGTTTTATAATAGCTCGGTTATAGATGAAACTATTTCTGCAAAATAAAATAAATAAGAAAAGAATAATTAATTTGGTGGATTGTGATTTGATTTTTTTTTATAACAATTTGTATGGAAACTGCAAACGCTGTAACAACCTACGCATCCACACACAGTATGTATGTATGTAATTCATATGTACATACATACAGCTATGGATGGCATTTCATCATCCGCATTTCCAGTTTGCTTCTTAAGTCATCTGTTTCATGCACTTTTAGAAATCGACTCTCACACACTGCAAGCCGACACACATGCATAGCCATGTATGTACATATGTATGCATGTACATATTTTACAAGTAGTACAAGAAGTATACACACTTGAAACCCATAATTAATATACAGACATACATACATATGCATATGCAAGTCTTTAAAGTCTTTTAAGATATACACACTTACTAGCACACACTTATCCATGCATTTACTTGTAGCTGTCAACTGAAAAATGTTGCTAACGTCCATTACTTTCGACACTTCACTTAGCTAACTCTATTTTTACATACTTTCAATTTAAAAATATGTTACCTTCTTGTAATTTGTATTTAAGTCAATCCAATACCTAATAAAGTGGCGTACACACGTCCATACGTCAGCTTAAAATTTCTTTAAAAAAGCTCACCTTTATAATAATACATACGTTTAAGTGGGTATGGAACTTGTTGAGGAAAATAAAAAACAAACCTGTAATTTTCATTGCCGACTTCACGCATGCGCACTGATCAATAATATCGGTTCGCAATTTTTCACCTATATGATCGTATATAAGCTTATTCACTAGTGTTGGAAAGTCCTATAATAAGCGAAGCGGCCACCCAAACGTTTGCCAACCAGAATCCAACAATCGATATACCGAATGTTTTTATTGATAGCTGTTAGAATACCTTGAGCGAAATTTATTTATTTGTTAAAAAAAATGATAGTAAATATTTAATAGGCAGAAGAAGGCCTAGCAGACCCCATAAATTGTATCTGCTTGATCAGCATCAGCGGCCGAGTCGATTTATGTTAGGCTTACATTGCGCCACAGGTAGGTACATCACAGTGGCACAGGGGCACCACTCAATGTAATCTACAGATGGGCACGGGCCTCCCTTTCGAGGCCCGGCCCGAAATTTTTATACATTCTTTCCGTTTCATTTCTTAAAAATGATGCATCAAAATAATTTGTATACCCTTGCAGAGGGTATTATAATTTTGTCACGAAATGTTTAACGTATTGAAGGAAGCCTCACAGACCCCATAAAGTATATTTATTCTTGATCAGGGCGACGAGCTGAGTCGATATAGGCATGTCCGTCTGTCCGTCTGTTTCTATGCAAACTAGTCTCTGAGTTTTTAAGCTATCTTGATGAAACTTGGTACAGGTCCCGGCCGGATCGGATAGCTATATCATATAGCTGACATAGGAACGATCGGTTGGAAATAAACATTTAGTATGAAAAACTTTTTGTTTCTCAAGATATCTCAACTAAATATGCACTTTGTGTGTTTGATTAAGTTTTAAACAGGCTGACCAAATTTGGTGTAAATCGGACTACTATATCACATAGCTGCTATAGGAACGATCGGTTCGAAAACATCATTTAGTATGAAAAACTTTTTTGTTTCTCAAAATATCTGAACCAAATAAACACATTGTGTGTTTGATTAAGTTTTAAATTTTTCATTTATTCAATATTATTTTTGTCTTATATCTAACAAAATTTTTTTTACATATTCTTATGTGCGTTGTTTTTTCTGGCACATTCATGCAACATTTTTTATCGTTTGGCGAGTAATCGATAAAATATGTGTTTGAAGCAAATATAAATTTATTTGGTTACTTGTTGCTTTTTCAATTTTATCAAAATAAAATCGTTGTAATTGATTTTAATATTTTGTATTACTTGAATAAAATATATATACTCCCGAGAGAATATTGAATTAGCGGCGAGGGCTTGAATTGGGCTATGGCTGCTCAATGATGATGAAGACGAGAGTCAACCCAATGCTAGTAGTTTTGTTGGGTGGATAAATAGTTAACTGTATAGTTAACTGACCGGAAACCTGCAAAATATTTCACACAAATTTTAGAATTATGTGCACATGAATCCGAATACTTACGACCAAGTAGTTGTTTGGTTCGCCCCCTTTTTAGAAAGATTTCGATTTTCTGTAGTTGTCACTTATCACTTTCCGACTCCTTAAGGTCTTCAACAAGATTGTGGATAGATTCGATGTTTCCATGAGTTTGTTTTAAATTGTTGATACCACGTTCCCTTCGCTCAAACGTCGAAGAAAACGAAATAAAGGATTAATTTGAAGGCTACAGACGTAAGATTTGGTTCAAATACAGTTTTAAACAAAAAATTGTGATTTTATATTTTTTTTTAATGACACGTCTCCTTTGGCCACAAAATTGAAGAAACAATAACATTGGCAATTATTAGATTACAGACTTGAGTTCCCAAGCGAACAATATGTAGGGAGTCAGGATCCACCGTTAAAACATGATCAACATCGAATAATAAACATGGAAGATACTTAAGAAACAATTATTCAAAAAAGTAGAATAACTTGTGTCTTTGGCCTTAGTTCAGTTTTGGCTCAAATATTTATTTTTATTATTTTGATCGGGATTGAAATATAATCATCAATCATATAGCTGCTAATGAAACAGTTATATATAAATAACTAAAAATGTCTTATAAATTGTTTTCGTAAATTAAATTTGTTTTTATTAAAATGATTAAAAAAGTTATGTAAAATATTAATAATTGCACAGTTAAAATAAACCTAATTTTTAATTGAACAACTTATTCTATCAAAAATATTGAAACTACTAAGTAATACGTTACTAAACAACTGGCCGAGGCTATTTTTTTAAACGTAGCAGCTATATGATATGTTTCTGGATGTGCAGTAGTAACTAAATATATTCTAATATCAAACTCACAATGCATTTATTTAATTAGGGCCTACTTACACTCCTTGTGAAATAGCCGGGTAATGAAAAACTCCATATAATAATAATCGGCGTAATGAAAAACTCCATATAAAAATAAAACAGCGTGAAAATGTTCGGCCGTTTTTATATATGCAGTTTTTTATTCCTCGGCCATTTCAAAACAAGTGTAACTAGGCTTTTATGGAAAGCGAAAATGTGTTGAATAAGCTGAAAAATATATTATCGCTGCTTCTCTTACAAATTACAGTTCTTTAATTCAAGAAAATGTTTTCGTTAATTACTTAACGGAAAGTTGATTGAAAAATTAACAATAATCGAATATTTATGATTAGTAACTTTAAATTGTGATAGGAAACTTAGCTCATATGAGGAATAAGAAAATGAATCAGTAAATTAATTGGAAAAAGAATCGAATGTTAAATAAAATTAAACTTTTCGACCCCATTTCTCCAATACAAACTCTTTTAATGGCTGATAATACTGATAGCGCAAACTTAGCATTTCGGGGGAGTTTCGAACACGTTCGAAAATTTCCAACTCAGATTCCATTATAAGGATGGCAGTTCCGGCCATTGCGATAATAACAAAAATTACAGATGGTATAAAGGCGTGTAACAAATGAAATTTTCTCAAGTTTTTGCCACTGTTGGAGCTGGAGAGTGTGCGTGAAAATTTTCCTGCATGTTTTCCACTGGGAACACCGACGGAAGAGCTGGAATTTAAGGCGGGATTGGGCAGCGCATAGTACTGCTTAGACGAATAGTATAGATGTTGCTTGGAGTCGTTATGATTCCCACGCGGCTTGCCGGCGACATCATAGCCACTAGCTGTAAGTCCACTCTCGGTTGAAGAATGATCGAGAGAGTCTCGGAATGTATATCCAGAGAGATCTGTTCCCATATGATTTAACCTATCTATGTTCGATGATCGTAAGCGCGACTCTTCGCAAACGGGTTCCAAACTAGGCATTTGGAGATTGCCATTGACACCAACGTCCTGTCCATGACCACCATAGATAAGAATATTTGGTGCCATGGAACATCCCAACGGTTCGGACATTGTTGATCGCGGCAAACTGCTGTAACCTAAAAACAGTAAGAACAAATAAACTAAGAATATAATCAATTCTTGGAATAGTTTACGGATTTGTGCCAAGTCGCCTTGTGGACTGGAAGGTGTCGCTGGCACACTGCTGGCCTTGCGTTTGCTTGAGCTTGAATTCGTCATCTTCTGCTCCCGTAAGGCATTAATGCTCTCAGTCAATATCTCACGTTCAGTTCTACCGGAATATCGGAATTTGGTGCCCCAGGAAAAGAAACCGCCGCCAGATACGACGGCTGCATGTTGGCTATTTGGTAACCTGTAGAAAATTACATTTTTTTTACAAAAGATACAAATATTAAATGCACAGTTGTAATTTACGTGAAGAAAAGCATTTGTTCGATGGCGCATCTCCACAAATAACGACAGGCTGGTCCCGAGGGACACTTAAAACCAATTGTGTGCTTTTTCTGCAATCAAAATATAGGCAATATAGTTTTCTATTTGATTTATTAAAATGTATTCACTACTCACGGGCTCACGGCTCTGATCCGTGAAGCTTAAATGTGCAATAAACATCTTTCCCTCAAAGTTGATTTTATGAACTTCATTCCAACGAAAATGTTGGGATCGTTTGCCTGCTACATAAGTGCTAATACCGGCATGGTTAATGCCTACATAAAGCAGCGAGCCGCGGTGATCCTTTACGGGATGAGGATCAATGCCATAAGTCTCTAGACCACGTGCAATACCCATAAACTCGTCCATTGCCACTGATGGATCTTGATCAGGCTTACGCTTTTTATGCAGTTCGATAATCTTCTTTTCAAGATGTTCGGTTTGACGTAGAGCCAAGTCAAGTGATGACACATAGTCGCCTATGTGAATGACTTCGTCATAGTCCCCAAGTTCCTCTGCAACAAAAACCCATAATACAATACAACAAAATACTAATAAAATGAAAGCTTGTTTTACCCTGGACTATTAATGCTCCCAATGCGGCTGCCTCACCCATAGAGCAGTACAATCGACCGTGTCGAAGGTCTCTTTTTAACTGTTGGAAGAGCATGATGCGGCCGTTGCCAGTAAGACGAAACGGATCCGCAGGGTAGAACTTTATACGTAAGGAAAACAGCACTGGGTCTATATCTGAAGTAAGTAAAGATTTTTTTAAATGAACTAATTAACTAAGAAAATTTTTTTTAAAAAAAATTAGATTTTTACCTTTGCATTGCTTTAGTATGGATTTGGCCAAGTCAAGCCAGTGCTAAAAGATTAAATTTTTCAATAAGGTCAGGACAATCAGTTATATTTCCTTGAAGGACTTACCCTTTGCTTTCCCGGATCAACGTAACGCAAACCAAAATAATCCTTTTCCTTAATATCTAATTGTCTGCATATGTGCTCGACCAGATAAATGCCTTTATGAAATGGCTAGAATGGAAAAAAATGCCAAAACACAAATCCCAATATAATAAACATAAAATGCATAAATTTCAGCACATAAACAATTTAATCTGGCAAAACCACAAATTTTCAACAGTTCACATGGACTTTTAACCCTCTTGGTACAAACATTTCTACACAAAATTATGAACATACATACATATGTACATATGTAAGATTGTAAATTGGAGTTTTTTTGCGGATCTGTATTGGTTTTTTTTGTTAACACACCTGGAATTCACATTCCAAAACGTCGGAATCATCAAGTAATCGAACTGTGCACTTATACACAATATTACATTCGTTTTTACTTTTGAACATTTTATTGTTTGCTCCAATATTATCGACTTTTGCAACAGCTCATAAAACACTATTGGCAAACAATATTTAATTTATTTTATTTAATTTATATTATTGCATTAGAAGTCTTGGTATCATTGTTTCAAAAATTTGATGCAAAAATTTAGTTAGTTGCTAACGGTGTTTAAACTTTGTTTGCCGACAAAGTCAGTGTCCTTTATCGCCCTTCGCTTTTCCCGTTAAGGGTGTTTTTCTAATTCGTTTGAGACAACAAACACGACAAAAGCGCCAAAAATGGACAAATACCCTAATACGAGTAAGGTGTATATTAAAAATCAGCTTACGCTTGTCGGAATAGAAATTATTTATATTAAATTTATATAATACTTTTGATTTTAGATTTATTCATAAAAATCCTAAAAAGTATCTTTTTGGGATATTTAAAATTAAGAAATGTTTTTTTTTACGTTTCAGAATTTCTCAATGTTCAACCCCTCTATGCCCCATCCTCTTTAACTAGTTTTCACGCTGCAGAAGAATAGCCGATTCTTAGGTGTCATTCCCATATGGGACCATCGTACTTTCGTGTTATTTGTACTGCATCAAAGTAGTAAGTATTTAAACCAGAAAATAAAACCGGAACCGGAAATTGATTTCGAGAACCGAAAACAGAAACGTTTTAAAAAACCGTATGCTTTTTTTTTTGCACGAACCTATGTTCTTTGCATTACAAAAAAAAATTTATCGAATTATTAGTAAGGTTTAGCATGCTAAAATGAATATATTTGTACATATAATTTTTAATGAAATTCGATTTTTTAACATTTTAAAATTTTTGAATATTACTCTTGTGTACCGGTATGGACCGGTATAGAACCTTTACCGAAAAACTCGTTTCGGTACGTACCAGAACCGGAACCGATATTTGTTTCGGTTTTTATACCTGAATTAAACATTAATACTTTGAATTCAATAATGTACAACGTTTTCCATCTTGAAATCCAATGTCAACGAATACCGAATGTGTCCAAATAATTTTCTTGAAGGAACGGCCAAACGCACAATTAAATAAAACTGCTTTTGGACTCCCATCATTGTACGGTTATGTAAATCGAAGAATCGATTGTCAGAAACTATTTAACAGCTGTTACTAACAGTATCCTGTTATTGGACTAACAAGATTCTGTTGCTAACATCTGTTTTTAGTTGAAGACGGCGTGCTTCAATAAAAGTATAAATTAAATAAATAAATTAATATAAAGTATAGATATAAATGTTTCAACCTGAAGAGCATGGCCTAGAGGCCGACTTTCGACTAACTATGTTTTCTACACTGCGAGGGTGAGGCTGCAAGGTCCCCGAAGAAAAGCTTTTGCAGTATCTCAGGGGAACAGATATTCTTAATACTTCTAAAAACGATGACGACTATATTGGTAAGTTATTGGTATACGTTGTTGTTAAATCTCATAATATTATTTTAAGCGTGTTGACATGTTAAATGTATTATCAAGTGATGAAATTATAAAAAAATATGACCTGTAGCTTATCACGAAGCAGGTGCCCATATATGTATATATGTATATATACACATGTGATGTATTCACACACAATTATTACATAGCATATACAGTACAGCAAAAGTGTCTTCGCACAGCAGCAACTTTTACTTTTTATTGGTTTAAAAAATAAATTTAACTATATCAGCAAACAGGAGGTTGCGGCCCAGGGTACTTCACTGCCAGGCCCTCGAGACTGAAAGTTATATTTTTCATAATTACATGCCGTACTTATCATATCTTTTATACTCTTTACGAGAGAATCAAAAGAATTAATCTTTTTATCGCAAGGTTGTACTGAAACTTGAAATGCGTTTTATGCGTTATCTTTATAATCTAATATTTTTATTTGCAGGATCTGGAATGGACTGTGCGGTTATACCTCTCCCTCGGCACAAGGAATACTCACTAGTACAGACTGTAGATTTTTTTTATCCCCTTGTTGATGATCCTGAAACAATGGGACGCATAGCTCTGGCCAATGTTTTAAGTGACGTGTACGCTGTTGGAGTTACTGATATTGATAAGCTGGAAATGCTTATAAGTGCACCATCAAATTTGACTGAAAAGCAGCGAGATATTGTAGTACCATTAATAATAAAAGGGTTTCAGAGGGCGTCGAATAAAAGCGGATGCTATGGCAATGTTACTATCAAAAATGTTATCGTCAATCCCTGGTGCATTATAGGAGGCATCGCCACTTCCGTTTGTCAAAAACAGGACATTATATTGTAAGTTTATCTCTTTTCAGCAAATATATCACGTGTTTTAAAATATTTAATTATGTAGACCATCAAACGGGCGACCTGGCGATGTTTTAGTGCTCACAAAACCACTTGGAACGCAGTTAGCAACGAGCTCGTACATTTGGCAAAAGGAGAAAAATGAGAAATATCAATCTATTTTATCAGCACTTACTGATGATGATATCGAAGAGACTTTTCTTATTGCAATAAAGTCAATGACATATCTTAATCGGAACGGTGAGAATGTAAATCTATGTATATCAAACACTTGCTAACAAGTATTTGTCCTCTTAGCCGCTCTTTTAATGCACAAATATGAAGCACACGCTGCAACGGATGTAACCGGCTTTGGTTTATTGGGTCATGCCAAGAACCTTGCCGAGTTTCAAAAGCAGCAGCTTTTATTCAAAATTGATAGGCTGCCAATAATTAAAAATGTACTGAAGATTGGTCAACTGGTTGGACAAAATACTAAGTTAACGGCAGGCAGAGCTGTAGAGACATCTGGTGGACTTCTCATTTGTCTAACGCCTGAAGCTGCTGACCAATTTTGCGAAGAGTTTGAGAAAGTTACAAATGGAGCACAAAAGGCCTTTGTTGTTGGTCAACTTGAAGAATCGGAAAAATCGGCAGCAATCTTATCTGATACTGTAGAGTATATCGAGGTTTCACTTTAAGAAATTGTTCTAATGAATCAAATTGAGTATTCAATTTATGATTATTATTTCGCAAAGGTTTTTTAACTAGGAAATAATTTGAAATGTTTCATATGTCCATTTGGAATTTTTGATATTTAATTGAATTCATTACAACTAAATCTAAAATATACCTTTGAGCATTCTGTTTTTTTGTTTCAACTGAATTTTATTAAAATCTTTCGCCTCTTTGAAATTTTAGGACTTATTTCAGTTAACAGGTAACTTGTTACAGAACCGATTAATAATCAAACTTCTGTTATCTTAATAGTATGACCTTATTGATTGCCATGCAGCACATCCACTGAATATAAAAATTATCGCATGCCAAGTTTGTAAATATCGATATCATACGCCACACTAAATGGTTTTTTTTTTAGTACATTTACATCATAAAAGGGTAAAAACAAATTCTGAAATTAAATTTAAAATAAGGTTAAGTGAAAAGGATCCTTACTTTGAAATGGTCTGTATAAACGTAAGAGTAGTTGCCCATGATTTTTTCAAAGTAATACATCGCGTAAATGTCACCCAATATCTATAGCGATAATATCGTCAAATACAATTGTCGTGTATAAATCATCGCCAAAAAAGATCTATCGATATATCAATACATTTTCAAGAATCATAGCTCTATATTGTGAATTTTCCACACTTCCAGTCTCCAACACGCAAAATTTTTAGCCGGAAAAAAAATTGAATTGAATTTTCATTGTCCAAGACAAAAGAAGTTTGTGAGGCGGTCACAATATCATAATCTCGGCACCGTGTACAAAATTGCATATATTTATATACTTACCGTTTACCCATATATAGATAATGGCGTCGCATCAATATCACCAAATCGCAAATTTGCTGGAAAAAGTATGTATAGATAGAATAACATAGAACACAGTAAGTAAGTAAGTAGGAAAGATTGTTTATTAATAAGTATTTTTGTTGGTTCATAGATGACGTCTACGGACAAAGATTTTCGATTCATGGCAACAAATGATCTAATGACTGAATTGCAAAAAGACAGTATTATACTGGATGACGAATCGGAGAAGAAGGTGGTACGCATGGTTCTCAAATTGCTTGAGGACAAAAACGGTGAAGTGCAAAATTTAGCAGTAAAGTGTCTTGGTCCGTTGGTCAATAAAGTGAAAGAGAATCAAGTGGAGACAATTGTCGACTCTTTATGCGGCAACATGATGTCGAATGTGGAACAGTTGCGCGATATTTCAAGTATTGGTCTTAAAACCGTAATTGCCGAGCTGCCACAATCATCGAACTCACTTGCACCTAACGTCTGTCAGCGCATAACTGGTAAATTGAGTATTGCCATTGAAAAGGTGCGTCCTAACCACACTCATGCCATTCATCGATCCTTAAATAACATATTCAATCTTGTAGGAAGATGTTTCTGTCAAATTGGAGTCCCTGGACATATTGTCGGATTTGCTTTCTCGTTTTGGCGAGTTTTTGGTTCCGTTTCATAGCACAATATTAAAGGCTCTTATGCCCCAGCTGGCATCGCCTCGCCAGGCTGTACGTAAACGCACGATAGTAGCGCTGTCTGTTTTGCTGATCCAAGCAAATAGCAATGCCTACAATGGTGTGATTGATCACTTGCTGGAGGGACTCGAGAATCCACAAAATCCTGGTGCAATTCGCACTTACATTCAATGCTTGGCTTCTATTTGGTAAGCAGTTCATACAGTTCGCTCATTAGTAGATGTTAATCAACAATCATTCATATAGTCGGCAGGCTGGACATCGTCTCTGTAATCATATTGATCGCTCCATGTTGCTCCTTAAGCAATATAGCCAGCGGGATGATGACGAACTCCGTGAATTCTGTCTACAGGCCTGTGAGGCATTTGTGTTGCGTTGCCCGGACGCTATAAATCCACACATTCCTATGGTAATATGCACTCAAATAAAATTCTTTAGAAAATTTAATCTATTAATCTTTTTTTTTATTTAACTATAATTAATCTAAATATAAATGACGCAACTATTTGTGTGTTGAAATGCCCAATTCACTTATATTAATGCTTAATTGAATTATTTAATCTAACTATATTGATCATTGGTTTCACTAGATACTTGAACTATGCCTTAAGTACGTTACCTATGATCCAAACTACAACTATGAAGCCGATGACGGCGACACTGGAATTGCTATGGACACCGAGGAGGATGAGTATGTGGACAGCGAGGAATATAGTGACGATGATGATATGAGTTGGAAAGTAAGACGTGCTGCTGCCAAATGTCTTGAAGTTCTAATTGCAACCCGTCAGGAGTTAATTGAGGAATTCTATCGTACGTTAAGTCCAGCATTGATTGCTCGTTTCAAGGAGCGAGAGGAGAACGTAAAATCCGATATATTTCATGCATATGTTGCATTGCTGAGGAATACACGTCCAGCTGACGACATGGCTCACGATCCCGACTCCATGGATCAAATATCGGGGCCAACTCTCTTGCTAATTGAGCAGTTGCCTCAAATAATTAAATCTATACAACCATTGATGCGTGAGAAATCCATGAAAACTCGACAGGACTGTTTCCTATTGCTGCGCGAACTGTTAAACTCTCTACCTGGCGCCCTAGGTCCCCATCTGGAAAGTATTGTGCCGGGCATAAGCTATTCGTTAAATGACAAGTGCTCCACGAGCAACATGAAGATTGAATCACTGGGCTTCCTCTGCTCATTGCTGCAGGGTCATCAACCGCAAGTCTTTCATCCTCACATACCCTTGCTTGTGCCGCTGGTTGTGACTTCGGTGTTTGATCCATTCTATAAGATAGCTACGGAAGCCCTTTTGGTACTGCAGCAGCTGGTGAAAGTTGTGCGTCCTTTAGGTGTAAATGCTGTCAAATCAGACTTCGATGTGACGCCATTTGTCGGTCAGGTTTATTCGTGCACCTTGCAGAAACTGAAAGTGACTGACGTTGATCAAGAAGTTAAGGAACGCGCCATTGCCTGTATGGGCCAAATTATAGCTAATATGGGTGATTTGCTCAAAAACGAATTGGGAGTATGTCTGCCCATCTTTATGGAACGTTTGAAAAATGAAGTGACTCGCCTGAGCAGCGTTAAAGCACTAACTATGATTGCAGCATCGCCATTGCGTATCGATTTGTCGCCAATTCTTCATGAGGTGCTGCCCACTTTGGGCACATTTTTGCGCAAAAATCATCGAGCATTAAAGCTGCACTCTCTGGACCTAATTAACAAGATTGTGATCAATTATTCCTCAAACTTTGAACCCAATGTGTTGCAGACTGCTATTGTGGAAATTCCTGGACTCATATCAGACTCTGATTTACATGTGGCTCAATACTCACTAACTCTATTGAGTACAACTGCTCGTCGACAGCCTCAGGCATTAGTTGGTATACATGAGAAATTTATGCCATCTGTATTATTATTGGTTCGTTCGCCGTTGCTGCAGGTAAGTCGTAAAAAATTCATACTTGCAATGATACATTTTTGTTAATAAAATGCAAATTTCAGGGCAGCGCATTGCAATGCACTTTGGAGCTATTCCAGGCTTTGGTTCAGGCACAGCTCTCTGGATTGGATTATCATTCTCTGGTGTCAAAGCTAATGGAGCCAGTTTTAACCGGCAGTGATTCTGCCGGCAAGAATCCGGGCGAACAACTGCAGCTGCATAAGCAGGCATATCATTCATCAGCCAAGTGCATTGCTGCCCTAACCCAACAGTGCCCACAGGTGGCGACTCCATTGGCCACTCAATTGATGGCCGAACTACAGAAACGCGACAATAAGGATACACAAATAATCTTTTGTTTGCTAACAATTGGCGAAATCGGCAGACACTTTGATCTAAGCTCCATCCAGGTACTACCCCAGACAATCATTGAATGCTTTGGTGCCACCTCGGAGGATGTTAAGGCCGCTGCCTCACATGCCCTTGGTGCAGTATCTGTGGGCAGTTTGCAAACATATTTGCCACTTATTCTAAAGGAAATTGAGGCACAGCCGAAGCGGCAGTATTTGCTGCTACATTCATTGAAGGAGGTCATTTCATCTCTATCGGTTACACCAAATGGTCTGGCTCAATTGTTGCCATCAGTGCCATCAATATGGACACAACTTTTCAAGCACTGCGAATGCTCAGAGGAAGGATCACGCAACGTAGTTGCCGAATGTCTGGGAAAACTTGTGCTCGTTAATCCAGAAGAACTATTGCCACAGTTGCAGCAAGCTCTGCGTTCGGAGAGCGCCACCATGCGCACCGTTGTTGTTTCCTCGGTTAAATTTACCATCTCAGATCAACCTCAACCAATTGATTTATTGCTCAAGCAAAGCATTGGGGAATTTCTATTCGCACTTCGCGATCCGGAGCCCCAAGTGCGTCGTGTCGCTCTGGTTGCATTCAATTCAGCTGTACACAATAAGCCAAGTTTGGTACGTGACTTGTTGCCAACACTTTTGCCATGGTTATATTCAGAGACAAAAGTCAAAAGTGAGCTTATACGCGAAGTCGAAATGGGACCATTCAAGCACACTGTCGATGATGGTCTCGATATACGAAAAGCAGCTTTCGAATGCATGTATACACTGCTTGAACAGGGTCTGGAACGTGTGGACGTTATGCAATTCATGGATCACGTACAGGCTGGCCTTTGTGATCATTATGACATAAAAATGCTGACGTACCTAATGACAGCTCGACTGGCCGTATTATGTCCCGATAAAGTTTTGCTAAGTATGTAAAGAAATCGTGGAATCAGTTGGCATATTTATTACATATTCATATTAATATTTATAGGGTTGGATCAGTTTGTCCAACAACTACGCGATACATGCACACACAAGGTGAAGGCTAATTCTGTTAAGCAGGAGTACGAGAAACAAGATGAACTGAAGCGTTCCGCTCTACGAGCCGTATCCGCGCTCTCACAAATACCCAAAGCAAGTAAGTCGACAAATAATGAAAAACAATTATCTAATGAAGAAAAATTAAAATGTTATTTTATTTGTTGTAGATAAAAATCAGCAGTTAGTAGACTTCTTAAAGTCAATTAAGGAAACCCCGGAACTGTGTAAAATCTATGAATATGTGCAGAAGGATTCCATTACCGGCAATTCAGACATTATTGCCATGGACCAGACTTAAATGTGTGTTAAATCAACACTGTTCTATGATTATTAATTTTATTGATAACAATATAATAAGAATGTGTGAACACAAAAAAAATGTATCTACTTTCTGATACAGCCATTAGTTTTGTAACTAAGCAATAAAATCAGTTTTTATTACTTCGCTTATCAAAAGCGTTTCAACAAATGGAAATTTAAATGTACGCTGACATTGTCTCAAGACTGTTAAACATCACTCCTGCACTTCGATAACAATGGATATACTATGTGCGCGTATATTTACAGGCGTTTTATTGATTGTATTGCGTAGTATGAAATGAATAGCATTTAAATAAAGTTTTTCATGAAAACAGAATTTTGAAATTTGAACTATTATGAATTTAACCTATTATACGTTAAACAATTTTAAAGCCAGGAATCTGATATCATACACAATGATGTTGCTGTTAGTTTAACCTCTCTGTTTCGACCTTTTCTTCTCTTTTTCCGGTTCATCTTCAGACCTTAACTTGCCTGTCGGTTGGCTATCATCGGATGTTGGTCCACTGTCTGAAACTGTCTCTGGGGGATGCTCAAGCACATGATCAATTATGCCTAGGGTCTTTGCCTCTTCAGGGGTCATGAAGTGATCACGCTCCATACGAGAGCACATTTCATCATATGAACTTTTAGCATGTTTAACATATATAGTTGTAAGTTGACGTTTTATTTTGATGATTTCCTCCGCATGTATAAGTATGTCTGTAGCTTGACCCTGGAGTGGTGATTTACGAGATAAGTTCGTGTTTGATGTTTATGTTGGATTATAATAACATATGTCTTAGCAACTTACTTGAGCGCCTCCAGATGGTTGGTGTATCATGATACGTGCATTTGGTAGGGAGTAACGCATACCAGGTGCGCCTGCTGCCAATAAAAGGGAGCCCATTGAGCATGCTTGACCAACGCACCACGTTGCAATAGGCGGCTTCACGTACTGCATCGTATCATAGATAGCTAGACCGGCAGTCACCACGCCACCGGGAGAATTGATGTACAAATGTATGGGTTTATTGACATTCTCCGACTGAAGGAATAACAGCTGGGCAACCACAGTAGAACTGATATCGTCAGTAATGTTACCCATAAGGCAAATGATACGCTCTTTTAGTAGACGTGAAAATATATCGTAGGCGCGTTCACCTCGTCCCGTTTGTTCAACAACCATGGGTATTAAATTGATGCCTCGCACCGAGGGCGCATGAGTACCGCATTTTGCCTAATAGAAAATGCATAAAATTATTTAATTATTAGAAAAATTAATGTTAACTTACGGATAGGTGTCGAAACAATATATTGCCGGCGTTCTTCAGCATGATACCCACTGGTGTTTATTGTTATCAAACTGAGTCGCAATTTTTCGCAAAACAGCTGTTTAATGAGGCCGAGATTTTTTTTCCCTAGGCACTAAAAATCATAGCTTGAACAACAAAACTGCTTTGTTTAATTTGAAGTATTTCATAAGCAAAAATACGTACGTATGCGATGCGAGTACAATAACACAATCGCTTTCACAACAACTATAATCGGTATTAAATCTATCGATATGAATATATCGATACATACAATTAAGTTAACCCATTAAATTTTAAACCATCCTGGGCGCAAAAGTTTTGTAAGTAAATTCCAACAATTCCAAAAACAAAATAAATTCTAACAAAAAATTTCACACCAAAAACGAGTCCGCTTATATTTAGAACCAAGTGTGGCGCCATCTCTTGTCTGTTATCACCGAGCCTTCGATCTGGGTGACTTTTAAACCTCATACACTTACCTATACTATTTTCTTTCATAAAAATATATATCTTACGCCCTTTATTTAATTTAAAATAGGTTTCGTAAACTCCAAATATTCTTATCGATCTGTAGAACATATTGTATTTTCAAGTTCAGAAGGAAAGTTATCGGTTGATTTCTCTTTAACCAGTCTTCACTGATACTAATGACTGATTTTGCAATTACTCAACAGTGCTTGGTTGTATTACGTTTAATGGTGCTGCAAATAAGAACGTTTTGGTTAGTATGTGTAGCTTACACATATGCTATGTACATATATACGTACACTTTATAAGTGTATTGCACTAGAATTCACGCCGCCAAGATCATGGTAATTGCATCGTCCCAACTGCCAACTCTAGTTTCATTCTGCAATTTTCTTTCAATCTGATTGGATGTGATATCTAGCGCAATTTAAATATTAAAGATTGTCCCGCTTTCGTAAAACGTGCGTGAATAATACGGCTACATTGAAAAACTTTATTATTTTTGGACAAAAAACCCAATGAGAATATTTCATTGTAATATGAAGAGCATAATGTATTTAAGAATTTATATATTGTTCGTAAGTGTCTTCGTGCTTTGTGATTTTTTAGAACCTGTATTTGAAAAAAGTACAAACGGGTCTATTACGTGCAAAGGTGCGTAACGTCCCTATGGCAGCTATATGATATAGTGATCCGATCCAGGCGGTTGCGACATATGTATGTACTGCTTGCAGCAGAAAGACAGATCTGTACCAAGTTTCATCAAGATAGCTTCAAAGCTGAGAGACTAGTTTGCATGCAAACAGACAGACAGACGGACAAGAATTTATATACCTTATGTGGTCCTTTCATGCGTTACAAATTTCGTGACAAAATTATAATACCATCTGCAAGGGTATAGCAAATACTGTGCACTTTTGCCGACCGAAAAAAATAACTTGCTGCGCTCATTAAGCTTGCTTATGGGTTAAACAAAGAAGTCGTTGCGCCCCTTTTTAAATGATGTCTAGATCTGGCAGCCTTGCATCTTTAAATACATATATCCGTGAATTTCTTCTGTGCTATATAAATAGGGGGTAATTTTAATTTCGTAAAATTAGAAAAACGTGCAATAGTCCGTATATAACGTAGTAACTGTAACGGGCAAAAGAAAGAAGAAGAAACGCCAGCGACCTCTGTGTTTATCAACTGATAACCATTTATTAAAATTTTTGGTACGCAACATTAAAGTACAATGTATAGAGAACGCTTTGCACTCAAAAAGTACAGGGTCTCATACTGTCGAGCTTGCTCCACCGTAGCTTACTATATTTTTCGATATTTTTAAATCGAAATATACATAAACACTCAAATATTTTAATATGACTCAATTCTACAATAATTTTTTTTTTTTTGCAGATTTTGACAGTTTTATGCTATGCTCAAGATTATGAAGGTAAATGTGAGAGAAATTGTAATAAAAAGTTCAGTTTTTGACCAATTTATCCATGGACAGTTGCCGATGTTCAGTGCACGTTTTCCTCTGTTGGTTCCGATATTGAAGACCTCATAACAGCGTCGCTAAAGAGACCTGTTGGATTTAAGGGAGTTCCCATCTTTGCTGATGATCGTAATGGTGTCAAAGATTCAAATCCCCATTGTATTATATCGAGAGACTCCAGCGATGTGGATGAACGCACATATAGTCTAAGGATTAACGATTTCACCCGGTGTGGAGTTCTTAAGCGAAATGTAGTTAATCTCTTTTGAGTGTATTATCTTTAGTTTGTAATTAATCTTTGTAATATAGGGGTTTGTTCATGTGCGTATTTGGTTCCCTCAATTTCCTGGTGTGGTAATGCAATCTGATCAGGAATTAATCATTATGTGCAAGCCGCCGGAGCCAACTATCATTGAGAATAAAGCAGCTGGATTCGCAGGATCATTGTTGGTGTGGAAATATTTTTAATTGAGGTTAATACTAAAATATATTCATGTTTGCAGTCCGCATGGAGCTCGTGTATCTGGTGTCGTAGAGGAGATGCCGAATAGATTGGAATACGAAGTGGCACTTTATAAGGAGGCGCCTCCAATAGCACGCGTCAGCGGTACCAACAATCCAGTTAGTTCATCAAATGATTCTCCCTCAACGACTGCCAATGAGCACACCGTGGACCAGGCAGTACCCTTGGGCACCAAGCTACAATTGCGGGCCCGCATTAGTCAATCGGTCTGGAAGTATGTTAAATTAATGGAAGTGACAGTGTCACCAGATCCAGGTAGGCTTTTTGACATAAATCATGAGTTCATTCTAAGTAAGATACGTATATTTTTCTTAATACAGAAAATCCACATGCTCATGGTGCTGTGTCGCTGGTGCATCATGGGTGTCGTAATCGAGAACTGGCAACTATAATACCACATCAACCGGCCAAATATCGTGACAGACCCAACGAAGTATTCCTCGACTTTGAGGCATTTCTTTTGAGCTCAATGAAGGAGAAGGCCACACTTTGGATACATTCCCAGATCAAGGCCTGCATAGATATGACTGACTGTACACCTGATTTCTGTGTAGATCTATATGAACCCTCTGGCCATGGCCGTCGGCGGCGACAAATAGAATCAACAACATCAACATCAACAGCTTCAATAATTCAACGACCTCATAGTGCAACCAACCACTCATCTGGTGCAGAGTTCAAGCGATTCAAAGAGAACATCGAGTACACCGTTATAATTCCCGGTCAGGTTGATAAAAAGAATGGACTCTTGATCGATTTGACGCAACATTGCCGAGGGGCCCTCCTCATTAGCTCGTTTTTTGTCTTTATGATTACGTTTTGCTTTACAATGGTATAAACTATTTATAATTAGCATCGCATGGGCAGTTACATAACTTGATGTTCTTTCCTCTTCCCCATCCCTTTTCTTACAGAGCTGTTTGCTGGCCTTCCGCGTTCAGGCCGATAAAAAGCTGAGATCACTTCAGTTCAGATCTGGGTTTAATAGAGGTTATGCCGGTCGAGCGGTGGTTCAATAGACCTCTCGATTTGATCGCCACGTTCCGAGATGGCCGTCAATTGATCATTATGTGCAAGACGCCGGAGCCAACAATCATCAAAAAGAAAGCAACTGGATTCGCAGGATCATTGTCGGTGTGCATTTACAATTGATGTACATATCTATGCATTTAAAATTTGTGCTCAACGTACGTGTGTAACTTTATTAATTCAATTCATTAAGTAATATCTTTAGCATCAATTATATTTCATTTAAATATCATAATAAATTTAAAAATTCACTTATAGAACAGAACTGAACTGTCTTTTTTATGAAAAAAATTTAAAAGATAATTGCTTAAAGAACGGATATAACTGTAACGAAAAAATATTCTATACCATTCGAAAGTTCATTTCAATACTCAAATTAAGTAATTTGGAACATAATACAAAATAAAATCCGATCAGAGTTGTATTTAGAGATTCTAATAGATTTTTCTAGAAATCACAGGAATCTTCCCCTTAAATTGTATACAACTACAAAAGTGGACAACAGATTTTTAGAATTTTTTTTTTTGTTGAAATGCTGCTAACGCCCTTGGAACTAAATTGTATGAATTGTTTTTAAGAAGACCAAAAAAATGTGTTTTTTTTTAATTTTTGTCTTTAAAAATAATAAGGGAATTAAAGAAAATATATACCACGAATGGACGGAACTTTTAAAATAGTTCCCAATTGTTAGTCATCTATATTCAATACTATGAAGAGGTAATTACATTATATTAATTTAAAAAATAATTGCAAAATGAAACAACACCCAAAATGAGGGTCTTATTGCATTAGGAATATAACAACTTCCTTTACTTCCATAGGGTATTTTACTGTCGGCCGTTTTGATTGAATGTTATGTTTCTTATTAATAATATAATGTATTTATTATGAATTAACATAAGTACATATATTAATATTAAATGACGCTTAGAAAAAATGTTTTTCTGCTCTCTTTTCTAATTCAAGTACTTATAGTATGAATAAGTGTACAGAACCAGCTCTATAGAGTCTTCTCCTTCTGTACTGCTTATAATAATAATAATAATAATGTTATCTATACTTTTAGATCAATTAATTGAATGATTTAGCTAAAGCCAATACTACTTATTATTTATTTAAAGCTTAGCGTCAAGTAAAAAATTCAGACATCGGTGCGGGCTTTTGGTAAACAATGAGTGGCGATAAATGGGCAACAATTAAAATGTCCAAAATGTCACTTAGTGGCGTTTTTAGTCAGTAACGGTAGAGCAATAAGCTGCAAATGTCAGAGTCAAAGCCCAAAAGCAGCTTTAACAGAATCGTACTAATCCAAGTTGGCAGCTACCCCTACATTGCACTCAGAATGTTCAATAAATTGCTTAGCACTGTTATTATATAGTCTGTTTAAGTCTGTCGTCTGTGCATAACATAAGTACATAAAGACAAACAAGCTAATGTTACTTTTACGTTCATCGTTCAGGCGCATTGTATTGTAAATTCTTACTGTGTTCAAGTTGACCACAACATATGTAAGAGGCAGTTTATACAGCCGTGCTAGAAATAATAAGAACTTCAGCTAAAAAACTGTTGTAATATTAATTATATAACATGACTTTACATTATTTGAAAAGTGCACATTTTAATCTTTTTGTATGCCAAGATATATATATATATATATATAGGTATAAATATCTAAACCTTGCCCCGATCTAGTTTGCATTAGTAATTTGCCATGCCCGGAATCGGGAAAATTGTTATTAAATAAACAATTTATTAAATTATTATTAAATATTATATAATAAACAATATTATTAAATAAACAATTTTGCACAGCGTAGGGCAAAAGGAAGAAGGGACGCTATTCGCTTCTCACCTCTATTTGCTCTTTCTGATAAGTATAGGGTCTTCCACGGTCGAACTTGCTTTATTCTTTATCTTTTTATTTTTGCTTTAACTAATTGCAGGCTAGAATATAAACTATGATCATTGGTCTACAAGGGTAAGTCGATTAACAACCTGACAGAAGATTAACTCACTTTTTAACGGTAACAGACAGAGAGGTGGACATGACTGTATCGATGCAGATCGTCGTCCTGATGAAGAATATATATACTTTTTTAAGTTTTTCATACTAAATGTTGATTCCGAACCGATCGTTCCTATGGCAGCTGTATGATATAGTGATCCGATCCGACCGGTTCCGACATATGTTCTGCGTGCAGTAAAAAGACGGACCTGTACCAAGTTTTATCAAGATAGCTTAAAAACTGAGAGACAAGTTTGAATAAAAACAGACAGACAGACGGACATGGCTATATCGACTCAGCCCTTCGTCCTGATCAAGAATATATATACTTTATGGGGTCTGACAAGCCTCCTTCAATGCGTTACAAACTTAGTGACAAAATTATAATACCCTCTGCTAGGGTATAAAAATAGCGATAATTTTATTTAAAGATGGTGATGTATGTTGATTGGTGTATGGTGTTGGGCTAACTGGGCGTATGATTAATGCGTGCTAGGCTCGCGTTTGCCTCAATGAAAATACATTAATTAAGCAAGCGCAAGGACAAAAACAAAAGACACGCGTGTGTACTCATGAAAGAATCAACGAACAGACGAATGAATGAACGAATGAATGAGTGTAATGACTCTTTCATTAGGCAACCAAGCGTGAATAAAGCATTAAATGCCAGACATTCAGTCCAGGCAGGCACTTGATGGTGCAGGGGTGGAGGGTGCAAGAGTGTCAGGTGATAGGGACATCGTCGTTGGGAATCAAAAGCAAGGCAACTGCATAAATTTCCACTTAGACAAATGTGACAAACGGAAATTGCAATCGGCGCTCTGCTGCGCTCTCAACAGCATTTGGATATCCTGTGTAGCGAAAACGGAGCAGCTCGACTAGTTACAGGAACAGTCAAGGAATTCACCAAGGACCAGGCCAAATGCTGCTCACTTTATTGTCATTCCCAAGGATGAACAGCATTGCAGCGAATCGCTTTAATAAATGATGAACACGTTGAAGCATATTGAAATGTAATTCATAACGGAGAACCAGTAGTTGCCTCTCCTATGTGCGTGTGTGTGTGTGCTAGTGTGTATGTACATATGTGACTGTGTTCTTGTGTGTGCTCGGTCCAAAAGCAAATGATGATGAATTACGTGCCTGGCGGTGCCACATGCCATAAGCATAAGTCATGTTGCACGAGCTCTGAACTCGCATCTTTATTGAATGCTGATTCAATTATAAACCAGGCCTACTTGCATGAAATTAATTTATGTACTGCGACAGTAACCAGGCAGCCAAAAAGTTGAATGGGATTGATCGATAAGCATATATGTTGATCTTACATTTATTGCCTGACTGCAACCAAAGTATAACCAAAAATTTTACAAAATATATATACAATCAGTCGGAGCATCCGACCGTAAAATAAAATGTGCAAGAAAAGGGCGCCGCTCAAATCATATTTCTATTACACATTATAGTATATTTAATAATTATACCCATGCAGAGGGTATTATAATTTTGTCACAAAATATTTAACACATTAAAGAAGGCCTCACAGACCCCATAAGTCTGTCTGACTGTCTGTCTGTCTGTTCCTATGCAAACTAGGCCAGTATTTTCATTTTCTAACAATATAAGTAAGCACGAATAATGCCAAACTACAACTAGTTGTCTGTACTTAAGGCGTTTTTTCCAAAGGCGCACAATATAATTGATGCTAGGTATCACGTTTCATCATTGAATTTCTTTATACAACGCCGTTCAGCCTCAATAAATATTAATAAAAACATTTTATAGGATCAAGAACGACTCTTTCATTGACAAGATTGTATTGTTAAATTTTGACATACATTTAAGTAATGACTTTTTACGCCAATGTTTATTTCGATTGATTTAAAATTGTTGTTATTTAATTTTGTAACACAAAATATTGAAAACCAAAAGACTCTGAGGAACACATACTATAAAAGTATTATAGAAGAAGAAGCAGAACTAAAAATCTATGGCCTGATAGGTAGGAATGTCCAATCATAATATTGATAACTGGGTTTGATTTATGTTTTTATTGCCTCTTTTGGAAAGATTTGCCTTCATATGGCCTCACATGCACCCCATGCTTCCCAGGCACGCCGATCATTCTACACGCACGACGAAGATGAGAATTTAACTGAAGAACAACGTAATCGTCGAGCTCGTCTGCGTCGTATATTAGTTATTGTCAAGATAACAGTATTTGTTGCAATATGGTTATATTGTTCTGTATATATGATTATTACTGCACCATATGAGGAACATGAGACGGTCTTATCGTTGGAGCCAAATCAACCAACGTCCTTGAAGCTCTCAAAGAACCCAAAGGGAGAATTTATTAATGTTTTGCTTAAGGGCAAGATAGATGAAGATGCTACAAATCGGCCCAAGAGGGCAGGGAAAGATCAATCCTATGTCGTTGTGAGTGCGGTTAAATTTAATAGCGATACGAATCAAACTTTATGGTCGTCCAAAGACTGGAAGGTTTACCTCGATGATTCAAATAAAAAAAAGCTAGCCACGGTGAAAAGCAACATTAATGTAGATGGCTACAGGTCAAAATCATCGGTACCATCAGATTCAGAATTTGTACTGGACACAGATATACAACCAAGAAGTTCATCCAACATCCCCTTAAGCGTATCCTTTCTGAATTTAGGCAAGAAGGCAACTGCATTCTCCGTGACCGTAAATCCAAATCCTTTGAATGTGAATCAAGGTGTAATCTATGCGATTCTTCTACTGTGCTTCCTTTATATACTGATCATCTTCGACATTGCGGATCGGACATTTGCCGCACTGCTGTCAGCCACAACTGGTATTGGTATACTCTGCATGTTGGGTGAACGACCTTCTCTAGAAAAAATCATCTCATGGATCGATATGGATACCCTCATGCTGCTCTTTGGCATGATGATCATGGTGGCCGTGCTCGCAGAGACGGGTGTTTTTGATTATCTATCCGTATTTGCATATCACATGTCGAAGGGACAGCCTTGGTTTCTCATCTTCCTCCTATGTATGCTGACTGTCGTTCTCTCCGCCTTTTTGGATAATGTAACTATCATTATGTTGATGGTGCCCGTCATCATTCGACTAACGGAGTGTATGGGTCTGCGGACGACGACGGTTCTCATATGTGTTGCGATCTTTTCGAATATTGGAGGAGCACTAACGCCTGTGGGCGATCCTCCCAATGTGATTATCGCCACGAATCCGTATGTGGTTGCCGAAGGGGTTAACTTTCCCACCTTCGTTATTCACATGCTACCAGGTGTATTTTTTAGCATTGTTGCTGCATGGATTTATCTGTACTTAGTCCTCCGACGAAACCTGTATGCGGGCAGCGAGGATCAAATGAGGGAATCTATTAGAAATCTCACGAAGACGGCAGCCAAGTTCAATGCGCCAACGCCGAGTGAGGAGCAGTTGCGTCGTGATATTATAAATCGAATCGATGAGCTCAAGGAACGATATAGACGCAAACAGGATGCGAGAACCTTTGGGCTGCAGCCCGCATCCAATTTCATTGAAACTTTGGCCGAGATGGAGGCCAAGTATAAGATAAGAAACAAGCCTTTATTGATCAAATGCTGCATCGCCTTATCATTTGCCGTCCTGCTTTTCGTAATGAATTCATTCCCCTTTATGAAAGGCATTACATTAGCTTGGGCAGCCATGTTGGCGGCTATACTGCTTTTAATTTTAGCCAATAAACCGGATATGGATGCAGTGTTGGATCACGTGGAATGGTCCACTTTACTCTTCTTTGCTGGCCTCTTTGTCCTGGTCGAAGCTGTCTCAGAAATGGGCCTCATCGATTCGGTGGGCGAATTGACAACATCGATTATAACCACCGTAGATGAGAAGCATCGTGTAATAGCCTCGATTATGTTGGTAATGTGGATCAGTGCGTTGTTCTCCGCATTTGTCGATAATATTCCCATTGTGACTATGATGCTTAAGTTGGCTATCAAACTGAACAGCAATGATGATCTGCATTTGCCAATGTTGCCACTAATTTGGGCGATTTCGATGGGTGTTTGTTTCGGTGGCAATGGAACCCTAATTGCCGCATCCTCCAATGTGGTAGCAGCTGGCATTGCCAATCAACATGGGTATAAAATAACTTTTATGGAGTTTTTTAAATATGGATTTCCAATTATGATTATCTGTGATGTCGTCGCTTCCATTTATCTCCTTATTGCACATGGACTGCTCCAATGGCACTAGATAAAAAAGAGGAGGAGAAGGTGGCATCCTCCTTCGCAACTGACCCACAGACAGACAATTTCCCCATTTACATCTGCTGTCAGCTGGTCAAAGAAACTTTATGTTTCGCGTGCTCAAGGTGCCTTCTGACAAACTTTATTATTTCGCTGGAAACTTTTAATGACCAAATCAAATCAAATCAAAAGTTGTAATGTAAGTAAGAAATGGAAAAATTAAAAAAAAATACAGGAAACGGAAACGATTTTGTCTAAAAAATTTAAATAATTGAATCTTTATTAATGGAACAGTTGCAATAAGTGAGTTAAATATGCACACTGTCCATCGATTGAATTCAATAGATTTTCCATCCCACTTCTGACTTGACAAGTGTCATTTATTGGAACCGTAGTGACGTTTAAGGTCTCCTTTTCCATCGTTTACCTGATTTGAATGGGCAATCGATTCCTGTTATTTGTTAAAAGTGGAAATAATAATTTCTTAAATATTAAATTTTCATGATGCAGAAACTCTTCAGCTTGGTAGTTGATAGTGTTTTTCTCGGTTTTGTGGGCGTATCATACGAGATTTAAAGTAACCGATTGGTCCGGATCCTGCAAATCATCGTATGTATATAGTATGTAGCTTTAAAATTGGTCTTGTTATTTCGTTTTTTTTTTTTGTGGGCAAAGGAGCGTGTCAATTAAAATTTGAAATAAACTTGCTCTGCCTTCTAGGTCTTACCATCTCTGAGATCTGTTTGTTCATCAAGAATCTATATACTTTATGCCAAGCCTCCTTTTGCTTGTTACATACTACTTATTATACCCTTGCAGAGGGTGTAATAATATTGTCACTAAGTTTGTAACGCATTGAAAGAGGCTTGTCAGACCCCATAAAGGATATATATTCTTAATCAGGACGACGAGCTGAGTCGATATAGCCATGTCCGTCTGTCCGTCTGTCTGTCTGTTTCTATGCAAACTAGTCTCTCAGTTTTTAAGCTATCTTGATGAAACTTGGTACATATGTCGGAACCGGATCGGATCACTATATCATATAGCTGCCATAGGAACGATCGGTTCGGAATCAATATTTAGTATGAACAACTTTTTTGTTTCTCAATATACATATCTTAACCAAACTCACATATTGTGTAATTGATACAGTTTCATACATCCCTACCAAATCTGGCTTAAATCGGACAACTATATCATATAGCTTCCATGGGAACGATCGGCGCAAAATCAACATTTAGTAAGAAAACTTTTTTGTGTCTTGAGATATCTCAACGAAAGTCACCAATTTTGTGTTTGATTCAGATTTATATAGTCTGATCAAATTTGGTGCAAATCGGACTACTATTTCATATAGCTGCCATAGGAATAAACGGTTCGAAAATAACATCTAACAAGTTTTGTAAAAAATCGGACGGCTTATGCAGGACTCTGCAAGGTATCCAAACTTTGGCGCGCCAAAGTTAGCTTGCGCTATATTTTTTTAACTAATTTTATATATCCCCACAGGGTATAAAAACGTGACTTTACCATTAAAAAAACTGACAGTATTGTTGGATTCAGCTTTCACTTTCGTTTTTAACATAGATAGTGGTCGGGTAAATAAATACTTAATAGACTACATATTGTTAAGAATTAAGTATTAAGAACACAAACAATTAAACATATTATTTGCGCTCATTAAACTTTAAAATAATTTTAAACATTTGATTCGACATTAGTGATATTTCGCTAACTTATTTGCTGCGCCTCAAAAGTAAGTAGGATCGAAAAATTGCTGTTCAATTCCACTGTTATTAAGGGCCTCCTGAATTGTAGTCCGTTAGATGGTTATCAAAACCATTTATCAAAACCATTTTAGTTTCTTTTACAAATTTGAGTATGAACGATTGTTATTGATGATTATGCAGTGCTTTATGGAAAATTTTGAAAATATTGATGCATTTCTGTCAATGGTAAGCAATGGAAAACGCTCAACTTGAAAAAATTCTGCACACTTTTATAGAAAATCCCAATTTGTCACTTTCAAAGATTGCAGAAGCTTTGAAAATCGCCAAGTTAACCGTGGGTGGTGTTAAAAAACGTTTAAGGGGGTCTCACACTGTAAATAGAGCCAGGCACCAAGAAGCCCTGAAAAGTGATTATAATAGCGGTGAGCGAAGACGAAAGGTAATAAGGTCATTGCGAGCAAATCCTGGGTTGCGTTACGGTGGTAGAGCAAAAAGACTGAGAACCAGCGCTTCCACTATTTGACGAATACGACTTTCGGAAGGTATATGTGTAAAAAATACTAACAGGTCGGATAAACACAATTTAATTGCAAAAAAAACGCGTTCGACTGCTCTACAACCAAGTTCTAACCAAATTTCAAGGGTGCATAAAATGGATGATAAAACGTACATCAGCTTCTAGGCCGCAAGCTTTATTTTTCCCATAAACGTGGATGTGTTGCCTCCAATTTAAAATTATACCGACGGACAAATTTAAAATGGAAAATTTATTCAGGCAATGTATTTGTAGCTGCTGTCTGAAGTCGCGTGCTTTTGTTATGACATCTTGAATGACGTCAGAGGTGTACGTGAAAGAGTGCCTCCAAAAACTCTTTTTGCAATTTATACGCAAGCACCGATCACCAGTAATGTTTTGGCAGATTTGGCGACATGTCACTAATCAAATACGAAGCGAACAAATGAATATGAAGCAAACAAGGTCGATGTGCTACCGAAATGGCTTAACCCACCAAATTGTCCTGAGCTCCGTCCAATCGAAAGATATTTGGCAATCGTTAAAGGGAAATTGAGTGGTAGTACATATTGTGGAAAATGAGAAATCAATGCTGATTGCCTTGAAAAAATATGCTACGAAAGTGGACAGAAAATATAAATACAAAGCTTCCTCTTTAAATTAAACCGTATTTAATTAAAATCGAACAAAAGTTAAGAAAGTTATAGCCTGATTTAAGCGTCCGGATTACAATAGAGGTGACCCTTAATTGCCTAAACGAAGCTGTGTCTTTTACTTTAGCTGCAAATAATTTAAATTGAATAAAAAATGTAAATAAAATTATTATACAAATACATCAGAAACCTTGTAAATAAACATTTTGAAATAAAATAAATAGTAGATGAAGACTTAACAATTTTTTAAGTTAAATATAAATATACATATACATGCATTCTGATGAGAATCTTCGTCGCTGAGCTATTCGAAAGAACATATTCTCGATTATAAAGATTGTAGTTCTTTTGATAGTATGGATTTTACACCGCCTCATTCACCGCCCGAAATGCTCGTACCGCTTAAAGCCAATAACACAATTTCTATATAATTAGAGGAGGAACCGACTGGTAAATTTGTTAACATTGAATTGAAAAGTGATATCGACACTTCAAAAACGTTGAGTCCTAGACAGGTTTCTGATAGCGATCCATATATTGGCGATAGCCTAACAACTATTACTATTGTAACTAATGAGAAGTTGTGGAAATCGAAAATGTGGTGTGTCTATATCAATGTACAAGATCTGTACTTAACAGCCGGTGTGAAAAGTTCATTTAAACTGAAGAAAAGGAGTAGGAGGTTCAAGCAGAGAAGCTTACGGTCTTGGAGTAGTTTTGATACTACAATGCAGGTTGCACTGTTGAATCTTCATACAGAGTCGATTGATGTCTCATTGATAACCAACCCCAATTCAATTCATACTACAACAGGCGTATGGCTGGGACTGTTCCTGATAATTTTTCTTTACGCCCTTATCGCTTTCGAAATCACTGATCGACCATTTGCTAGAATCGACCACTTGGAATACTCTGCGCGATGGATATGCGACCCTCATTTGAGACAATTCTTTCCTGGAACGATTTGGCAGGATGACTTTAGTATCGATTCTATCAGATAAGGATTTATTCCATTACACTATGCAATAATTTATAGCGTTTTTACTGGTCTTCGAACTAATTACGATTTTTATGATAGATATGGACCCAAAGATTATATTATATATCGACTTTAAAACATTTTTCTGGGTGTAGTTTTTTAGACCCAGTACTTTGAAAAAGTACAAATGGGTCAATTACGTTTGTGCAAATGTGCGTAACAGGCAGAAGGAGGCGTGGCAGACCCCATAAAGTATATATATTCTTGATCAGCATCTACAGCCGAGTCGATATAGCCATGTCCGTCTGTCTGTCTGTCTGTCTGTCTGTCCGTCTGTCTGTCTGTCCGTCTGTCCGTCTGTCCCTTTTTGTGTCGCCTAGATCTCACAGACTATAAGAGCTAGAGACACCAAATTTGGCATGTAGGTTCATCTATATCTCCCACTGATCAAGTTTGTTTTAGATTTTTGCCACGCCCACCTCCGCCCCCGGAAATTGAAATACAAAATTTCGAAGTCGAATTACAAGAGCACCTTTAATGCTAGCGCAAAATAGGACAGACAGACGGACATGGCTATATGGACTCGGCTGTTGATGCTGATCAAGAATATATATACTTTATGGGGTCTGCCACGCCTCCTTTTGCCTGTTACGCACATTTGCACAAACTTAATATACCCATTTGTACTTTTTTAAAGTACTGGGTATAAATATACTAAGTGAACTATTTATTTAAATTAAAAACAATGTATGAATGATTAGTAGGTACATTCATTATCTTTTGGAATCTGAAAAGATTTTTAAAGGTTGCCCAGCTCTCGAGATATGATGTAAATTGTAAGAGCACCAAAAAACTAACAATGTTACGGGCAAAATGAAGAAGAAGAGACGCTAGCGACCTCTGTGTTAACTTATTTCGTAGTGGCGCCATCTACAATGTAGTAAACGCTTTGCACTCAAAAAGTACTGGGTCTCCTACTGTCGAGCTTGCTCCACTGTAGCTTACTACATTTATTTCATTAATAAATTATTATTAGAAAACCTGACCTTTTCCAGTTAAAAAGTCATATCTCTTGAACTAATAAATATATTCTTCATATCTACAAATTATGTAACAGTAAAAACTTTGAGCTTTCAAATGAGTGGTGATTCAAATACAGAGAGCTTTAATATAAAATACCAAAGATAAATTTAAAATATTGAAAAATTCAGTTAAAAAGTCGTATCTTTTGATTTAATGGATATATTCTCCCGATCTAAAAATCATGTAACAGTAAACACCTTTAGCTTTAAAATGAGTGATCAAATAGGGTGCTGCGAATACAGGGAGCTTTAATATAAATAATCAAAGATTAATTTCCAGCTGACTAAACTAGACAACAGTTAATAAAACTGATGTAGCAGTTGTTCGTAGTAGACCTGTACCATTTTTCCCTTTGAGCTTTCAACTTAGATCTCAAATATCTCGCCTATCGCAAAAAAGGGCACGTCCAACCTTTGCAAATATGTCCAGGAAGGTTTATAGTATTTTTAAGAAAAGAATGATCGCGGGCTGGCTTGGCCTTCACAACGAAATGTCTACATAAAGTCAAAAAATTGTACTTTTTTTAGACTATTATGGAAAAAAATGTTGGAAAACAAAAAATCATTTCTTTTGATTTTAAAAATTTACCATAAAATAGAGGAATATTCACAATGTACTATAAAATAGAGGAATATCCAAAGTAAAAGAGTAAAAAAATAAAATCATTCCTTTGAAAATTTTTGAATATATGGCGCCCACAAAAGGCACCAACAACAAAAAATCTATTTTGAGGTGGCATCACTTAAATTTTGGAAATCTAAAAATCAGTTTTTGAATTAATCTGCAGTTTTCAGAAAAATACCCCACTGTGCGATGGTGCCGATGCTGGTACCAGTGACCTTACGTTTCCATCAAAATTCATAAAAACTATACTTTGAATAATGAATTTGTATCGTATGTTATGACATGTTGCGTATTTTTATTTATGGAACAATCAAGATGGCATTTCTTTATTCCTCCCTGTATTAATACGGAAAGTGATGCTGGTGAATAATGTATCAACACGTTTCGTATGTTAAAAAATTGCGGAGCAACTTTTTCAATCTTTAATGCGCTTTTTAAGCAGCTTCAAATTTTGTTCATTGTTGCTTAGGAGAAATGTTAAACTATTCAAGCTTCCCCAATTAATTTTGGCCGTTAATACATATATAATATATAACTGAAATCCATTTGGGGCACATAAAATGTACAAAACATGCGGGCAATAAACATCACAGAACGGTTTTTCTAGATACATACACTAAACGCTGCTGGAAACTGAGGAGTGTCGTATGATACTCGTATGCTATGCTTGGTCTTTGGTCAAAGTGTACCAATCAATCAAATACGTGCCAACTTCCAAAGTGCACATCTATAAAATCAATATAATTTTTTTTTTTTGATTGCGCGCCGCTAATTTAAACAATCCGGCAGCCAAATGCGACTGAAAACTACAATTGTTTGCCACTGGGGGAGGATTTTGATGGCTTTTGTTGGTTGTCTTTTGACACAATTTGCAGCACTCACATGTATTCCCAGCCTTTAAACTTGGCTACAAATTTTATTTAAATTTTACGCGCACTGTTGAAAATTTGCACAAGTTTTTGTGTATATTTCAGTCAAAGTGGTCATAATTTTTTTTTATCTTTTCTAAAATGGATTGGCTTTAAAGTGTAGTTATGTAGGTTTTAGATAGAGTTCCATACATTTTCGAATGGAGTATCCATTTGTAAAAGATTTTAAGTAAACACGTACTAATTGAGTTTATTTACTATCTGTTAAAGGGTTTATGCCAACGTCTGTTATTCAGACTTATTTGCATTGTATTTAAAAACTTATGATTACATTTAGTTCTCTTGTTTGTGTATTTTTAATAATGAATTAACGCGGCATACCTTATTAAATGAATACCTTTAGAAAGGGTATAAAAGAGTCCGACTTATTTACTTGGGCGACTCTAATTTAATTTCACACAAAAAGCGAACATTTGGTACGATTTATGAAGCATAGCTGGAGGGGCTTAATAATGAAATATTTATATACAAAACAAAAGAAAATGGCCAACTAATGAGTCCCATATTCTTGCTCCCGTCATTCCATCTCGCCTTTCGCCCCTCTCTCTACTTTTCTTCCTTTCTCTTTCTCTGGCAGTGACAGGCAGGCTCAAACAACTGACACTGAGAAATTGCACCCATGAAATTAAAAATAACTCAAGCGAAAACAAAAGCGCTGGCAATTTATGAATCCAAATGGATCTCTTAAAAAACGTCGATCCATTCTAAAACAAAAGGCTTAAAATTACAGGCCCACTTCAAAAACACATACCTTAAAGTTTTGTTAGCCAAAATATACGTGAAATGCTCGCATCGTTGGTGTTCCTTACGTTTTGCGAACAAAAGCCGAAAAATGAAGGCAAAAGCAGAGCAAAGAATTTGTTAGCTAGTTGATTTATCATCGACAGACGAGCTATGATTCATACTAAGGAAAGGTAGACCTCAGCCACAAACTAATTCAATAACAAGAGTACTGAGCAACCGATGGAATGGTCCCGAGTAGAATGCGGAGTAACAAATGCTAGTAAATTGTGATATAAATAACAAAAATTTCCCATGTCGGCAGCTGACAGGCAACGCCTCGGAGTCCCGCAGTTTGTACAAAAAAGAATAGAAAATAATTTGGCAAAACCGATACCAAACATAAAATTCGTCAGAAGTTTTTCGGTCACACAGCCATGGCAAAAGCAATGAAGTGGCAACAAACACAAACTATAAACGCAGTTGAGGCTACAGTCGATTGCAAAGCGTTATTTGATTTCAACAAGAGATTTTCTGCAAAGCCTTCAAAAATTGTTCGAACTTACTCTATTTCTAGTTGCAAATGACTTGCAATTTAACGCAATCAAATTATACTTATTGTAGCATTAAAGTAAAATGCCAAAAAACTATATATTTAATTTTTAAACTGGACAGTTGACACTTGTGTAGGTTCATATAAAAGAAAGGAACTTTCTCCAATACAATTTGTGTAGACCCAAGAAGGTATTATTTTCAATAATGACATTCTAGTACAAACAAATGTATTTAGATGCCCAACTGACTCTTTGATGAATGGTCACAAAATGGACTTTAATTAAACTGAGTAAAATACAAAGAAAACAGAAACTCATAAATAAATTTCATTTGGCGCAACGGGCAAAAAGTGGACTTTCACGCGTAAAACAGGCCATCGTTCATAGAAATCGGTTGATTAACTATGGAGTAATACGACTTTTATATTTCAATTTTCGTGCGATACTTCAATATCGATATTGGATATCTTCGTGCGATATACGTGTATCGCACTTGTGTCGCATGTATATCGAACGAATTATAAAATATTATAATAAATGCGATTTTATTTAAAGCTCAACAAATGGATTTCGTTAGTGATATAGGTACAGACGGACACGGCTATATCGATTCACCTCATCGTGCTGATAAAGATATTTATACTTTATGGGGTCTGTGAAGCCATCTTCAATGCATTACACAATTCATGACAAAATTATTATACATTCTGCACGGGTATAACAATGAATAGCCGTAATAAAAGTAGACAGCCTGCTTAATTGCATTTAATTTCTCAGGCCCTGTACTTTAAAAGAAACAAAAGGGTCTTTTAAGCTTGCCTGACAAAATGTGCGTAACAGGCAGAAGAAGGCGTGGCCCCATAAAGTATACACTCCCCCACTTGAATAGGACACCCTCTACACTCGTTTTGCAATTGCGTATAGCTCCAAAACGGTAAAATATAATAACGGAGTTTATGCTTGTTTTATTTGTGCAACTATTCTTCTCTCTCACTATCAAGTTGCAAGGTCTGGAAATAATCCGTTATTTTGTTAATCTACTTTATGTTAGACTTTGTAGTAAATCTGACATAATTTTTGCGCCACTTGAATAGGACAACCCTTTAGTGTAGATCGATATCTTGGACACGTGCATATAAAGTCTTTGTTGATTGAACTTTTTCGTTAACTTTAACTGTTTTCTATTGTAAAAAATTAAAATGGGTCGAGGAACATCCTTAAATAACGTGGAAAAAGGAAAGATCAAGGCATACAAGGAATGTGGCCTATCTATTGCCAAAATAGCTAAAAATATCAAGAGGAGTCAGCACGTTATATCAGAATTTTTAAGAAATGAGACCGAATATGGAAAAAACATGAAAGGCCGCACCCACAGTGTGTTATCTGAGGCGCAAAAACGATTAATACTTAGAAAAGCGTCAAAATCTCACGACTTTGTGACGAAAATTCGCGAAAAATGTGGCATAAAGGCCAGTCTTTCCACTGTATGCCGAGTTATTTCCAATGCCAAACATATAAAGAGATTAAAAATAAAGAAGAAGCCACCTCTTAACTCCGTACGAAAAGCGCAACGTCTCAGTTTTTGTCGAGAGCATGTGACTTGGATAACACAGTGGCACAACGTAGTCTTCTCTGACGAAAAAATTTAATTTGGAAGGCCCAGATGATTATAGCTATTATTTCCATGATCTTCGTAAGGAACCCCATCATTTGGACCGGCTGAATAGCAGAGTAGGAGGTGTGATGGTTTAGGGGGCTATTTCCTTCTATGAGACCTGTAAATTACAATTTTTGTAAACTACTATGAATGCTTTGTGTTACAATGGAGTATTGAAAGAGGCTTTTCCGCATTTTCAAAACCTGTTCGGACATCTACCGTGGATATATCAACACGATAATGCGCCGATACACACAGCTCGGGGTGTAAAATCTTATATAAAGAGCCAAAATGTACAGCTTTTAAGCTGGCCGCCCTACTCACCAGATTTAAATATAATCGAAAATGTGTGGGGATGGTTGACACGTGAGGTTTATGGCTCAGGACAACAATATTCTGATATACCCGAGTTAATCAAAACAATCGAAATAGCTTGGAACTCGATTTCGCTAAATTACTTGGCCAGTTTGTACAGTTCCCTTCCAAGCCGGATGACTGAAGTATTGGAGCAGAAAGGGGGCTCGACACATTATTAAAATATTTTTTTCCTAATTCTAAATGAACCCGATAATCCAAACTATAAGTTTATTTTAAGGTATTATGAGAACAGAAATCTCTATAAAAATTTGAAGTTCACATGTCCTATTGAAGTGGCGCAAAATTTCTACTCCATATTTTGTCGACTTTTGGTTAATAATTTTTTTGTTAATAATTAAAGCTTTATAGTGAAGTAATCTATAGAATTAAATAACAACTATTAATTCAATATTTATTTAAAAAAAAATTAGGTTTTTGGCATGCTTGGTTTGGCAGCAGTGAGCAAGACAGTGAAGGGGGTGTCCTATTCAAGTGGTGGGGAGTGTATATATTCTTAATAAGCATCAACAGCCAAGTCGATATAGTCGAATCGGTACGGTAACGATACAAATTTGTTTCGAATTCGGTTTCAGATTTATGCATTATTTTATTGTATGACATGTATTATATTTTAATTGAGCTAATTTAGAGCAAATCAATACTCATAGTTACGAAGACTAACATATTGCTCTAAATTTATGCCTTTATTTATGTGCGTACATGATAGTGTTTTGTGTGTGTGTGTGCGTGCACAGGTAGGTGTGTGTTTCTCAAGTATTTTGGTTGTTGGGATTAATGCAGATGACACAGCTGCCAGAAGCCTAACTGCAACAATAGGACAAACAAGTCAAAGAAGAAGAAACAAAAACCCATGTGGCATATACTTATTTACATAGAAAGATGTCGAAAAGACCACAAAATGGTCGAGTCACGTTTATCGGCCACAGACGGTGATAAAATTATTTAAGTTTGGTAAATAATGTCCATAAAGAGCAGACGTTAAATCACATGGAAATTAAATGTAATTCTAATGTAACTATAATTATATATGCGAATATAAAATATAGCGCAAGCTAACTTCAGATCAGATTTTTTCAAAATTTGTTAAATGGTGATTTCGAACCGATCGTTCCTATGGCAGCTATATGATATAGTAGTCCGATTTACACCAAATTTGTTCAGCCTGCTTAAAACCTAATCAAACACACAATGTGTATATTTGGTTGAGATATTTTGAGAAACAAAAAAGTTTTGCATACTAAATGTTGTTTTCGAACCGATCGTTCCTATGGCAGCTATATGATATAGTAATCCGATCCGGCCGGTTCCGACATATGTACTGCGTGCAACAAAAAGACGGATCTGTACCAAGTTTCAAAACTGAGAGACTGGTTTGCATAGAAACAGACAGACAGACGGACATGGCTATATCGACTCGTGTGTTTATGCTGATTATGCTGGGTTCTGCCACGCCTCCTTCTGCCTGATAATTATATACATATATTTATAAACGCTTATTATCATTTGCTCCTAATGCTCCAGAAAATTTTGAGTATCATAACCGGCACTTACAAAGATTTAAAGGAAATTCGCACATATTCAGAGTGAAGGCAGCACCGGCTAAGAGTGACGAAGAAAGATGAAACTTTGTTTTTGAATAAGTCTATTTGTTCATTGAGCGGGCCCTTAAGAGTATGCAATGAATTGTCGTCAAATGTGAAATGTCGGTAACATACGTACAATATAAGTAGAACGTAGAACGATGCACTTTTGAAGGTTTTGTATCACTCGTAAGCTTGTGTTTTCGATACAGCAGAGTCCCCATAAGCTTTGCATATTACGACAACTCTAGGGGACAGAGAGTGTACCATATGTATTAGAGCTGTATCTTTACGTTCCGAAAACGTTCAAATGAACGAATCACTTCCACTTGAATATCACTTCAATTTCTTTCCGCTGTGACACCAGCCAAATTCGTCTTCTAATTTTAGGCAGTCCGACGTTGCCACCCAGTCCGATTTAGTTTTTCGGATTTAGGGTCAGCGATGTAACATTTTTCTGTTAGAATTCCAAGGTATGTACTCAAAAAAAATATATTTGGAAACAATTCGGTTTTCTTTAAATTAAGCATTAAAAAATAGCCCTCTTGAGGTAAAACAAGTTTTACTGCAAAATACTATTACTTATCCGAATTCGAAACGGCTGATGAAAATGTTAAATGAAATTTATGTCATCTCGGAAATGTCCGCGCGGATATGTTTTCAGCTGCATTTGATTTCACTAGTGTTTTTTGCAGGGAATGAAACCGAAACGAATTTCGGTTACGGTTCCGGTTCCAGTACGTACCGAAACGAGTATTTCGGTAAAAGGTTCTATTTCGGTTTTGTCCTTTCGGTTCCGGTTCTCGTATCGGTCCATACCGGTACAGCAAAGTAATTTTTAAAAAAATTTTAAAAGTAAAGAAAATCGAATTTTATCAAATGCATGCATTTTAGCATGTTAATAGTTTATAGTGCAAAAACCATGATCGTACGAAAAATAACAAACAATTTTTTTTAAATGTACGAACGTTTCGGTTTTCGGTTCTTAAAAAATAATTTATTTCAGTTCCGGTTCCGGTTATGGTATTTCATTTAAAACGGTTAATTTCGGTTAACGGTTTCATTCCCTGGTTTTCTGTGTCACCACTGATTTTCAGTAATTCATGAACAACAAACCAGTTGTATCGTTCATTTTGTTCAGTAGGACAATTGTTTATCAACGAAGCTCTGAAGCGGAGTGGAACTTGGAAATTACTGTACCGGCATTTACCGCTACTGATACCCGAACCAAAAAAGGCCGATATAGAACCTTTTACCTTTTTTTAATATTTCTGAGTTTACAATCCATTACCACTATTGGCTTTAATGATGCTAATTAAAGGTGTTTTAATTTGTACTGCTAACAATTAAAAAAATGCAATTATTATACTTGAAAACTGCAACTAATTAGCTGACCACTACTGTTAAAAGCACACACCACACAATGCAACACAATTTCGCTTTAATTAGAAATAAGACCAATGCATTGGTCAGGCAAAAGTGTAAGCGTGTCTACAGGGAAGTAGCTTAGCAGCTGCTGTTTGGTTCATTTTTGTGGCAGCCAAGTGGCGTTGATATGCGAGTTTTTGTGTATGTGTGTAGCAGGTCCCTCTGTTTTGGTTTGCAATGCACATAAACATACACACACTAGAACGAGTTGCGTAAGGCATGCTGAGGCGCCCTTAACTACTTAGACAAGGAGATTCGAAAACAATAAGCACAAAGCAGAAATGTTCTTGCTACTGAAAGTTAATTTGCAATTGAAATCAGCAAGTCAAGTTACAAATGGAAGAACAGCATTCGAAATGTTAGTGAGACAATACAATTTTGCTACAATGGCAATACTAATTTTTGGGGGGCATATGTTTCAGTTGCTGCAACTTGTAGTAATTAAAAGCACCAGCATTTTAGCATGTATTTTAAATGCGTTGCGTAATCAAATTGGGGCCACAAAGAGGGATCTCTGTATTGTCACTGCTGAAAACATATATGCGCATAAATTGAGTGGAGCGAATTTTGTTGCCCGACTGTTTGACTGGACTCTCATTATTATGCCAACTCTCTTAGCTATGAAAAGTTGACCTCATATACTCGTACATATATGTGTTAAATGTTGAGTTCTCCATTGGGAGAGTTGACAGTTCAGCAAGTGTCATCAAATTGCCATAAATTGTTAATTTGCTGCAGTTGCCCATAAAATAAAAAAATAAAATGAACATTTATAGCAATCCAAGGCTTTTTATTTACTTCTAATGAAGCTTGAGATATAACAACTGGTTAACTGACTGCATATTTCTATAGAACTATTGAAAATTCCATTTAGATACGTCCTTATTTCAGGAATGTATCATGTATTAAAATGTTTAAAAAAATTAAAAATAATTAAATCCCAATTTTAGTATAAAAGTTATAAAAAAACCCTGGTTTTATATTTTTTCAATAAAAATTAAGAATAAGAGTTAATTATTACATAATGTTACATTCCGTAACTTTAATTTTTAAAATATTAAGGACATGTAATAAATGTTAAAAGGTATTGAAGCATGGATCAAGAGTACCTTTAAATTTTGGGAATGCGTCTCCTAATTCAAAAGATTTTTGAGTTTAGTTTTTGTTCATTATAAAAATTTGAAATATAAGTTTTTGGCTGATATAGTATATGTTGCTTTGATTAACAATCGCTGCCTTATTCTTGGGCCCTTTCTTGCATTGTCTATATTAAGTCTCAAACAACTATCCGAATGATAAACTGACGTAAAATGTATAGAAACTAATGTCAAATTAAAGATATCTTCCAAATAAAGCTTATATGGACATTAAAACAATGGACTTTAATGTATCTTAAACAAATTCTTGGTAACAATACTTTAGTCTTTAACATTACTTTGTTTAAAGGAACTTGCTTATATGGTTTGAAATCTATTTCATTCAATAACTCTTTAAAAGCTGGGTCATGATTAAATGATGATAAATCATAATATAAATTTAATTTTTTCCTTCAGTTTAAAAATAATATTATTTGAATATTGTTAATATCTGTATATGGCTTATGCTACACATAAAATGAGGTCAATAAACATAGTATTGACACCTTGGAATCAATTTGTTGTCCATAACCATGCATTACATATGTACATGCATATTCTGTTTATACGGATCCAACTGTGTAAAAGAAATTCTCGAAATAGAGTATAAAGTGTGTTGAAGCTCCATTTTATATATTTGGTAACATACTAATGTTTGACACCATATGTGAATATATTTTTCTGTTTACATAGCAACTTGCTAATTTGTACATATGCTTAAGTGAGGCTTAGAAAAGGTTGTAACTTCCCTATAGTATTCATTATAGTTCAATTATGATTCAAAGTAAAATTCAAGTTTAGAATCTGAATTTTTTTTTAAGGTAGCGCAAATACATTTTCTTGCATGTGAGGCAAGTTAAGCCAACTTAATGTCGACCTAAAAGCATAAAAGCTCCAGCTTATCGTTGCCCAGTCTCCGAAATCCATAAGGCTATCAATTACTTCAAAGAGCTATCAATGCTAAATCTAACTGTGCCACGGCTGGCAATCATCCGAAAGCAAAACTTAAAGCAATCAAAGCCAGCAAAACAAAAACCCCAAAAGTCCCAAAGCTCCAAGGCCTAAACAAAAAACAAGAAAAAGAAAAGAGAAAAAAGGAAGAGAAAAACGTAAAGAAAACACAATGCAAAACTAAAAATACAATAGGGCTATCTTGGGCATACCAAAGATTTCATACTCTTACAGAGAAATGTATTCAATTCTTGACTATATGATAAAGTAGTCTAATTTTAATCAAATTTGGACAGGTGTGTATAAAACAATATTATTCACAATCTGAAATGTGGTTGAGATACCTTTTTTTTTACAATCTTATTCTTACATATCTTATGGCAGCTCTTTAATATAGCAATTCGATCTAACCGGTCCCAAAATATGTACTTACAGCAGAAAAAAGACAAGCTGGTATCAAGTCTCAGCAAGGTTGCTTTACCATAGCAGCTAAGAAGTTAAAATTTTACACAACTTACCGGACACCAATTCATTATGCAATAATATGGCGTCTTAGAAACTCAACCAGTAAGTTGTTCAAATCCGGGGTCAACGCTTTTTCTGTTAGCAGCTATACTGATTTTGACAGCCTCGAAGCATGTTGTATATACTTTATACGGTCTGACAACCGACAACAGTGGGCGTCGTTGGCTTTTTTTGAACCCACAAACTCTTTTTTGTTGTGAGAAACCAATAGATTACCACTGAAAACAGACTATTTATTTTTACACAGATTTCGTATGTACATTTAGTTGAGGGAGTTTTAAATTGTTATCTAATTTATCTTGAGCTTCCTCATTATTTAATTGGTATTCCCTGAAGAACGATATTGAATTGAGTTTTTCGATAGGCAGCTGATGTTCGTTGCAACAATTGTCGTTATGCTTTCTACTGTATCTATTTCAATAAAGATATCAAGCGAAAAAATTGTATTGTATTGTATACAAAATAACCTTATAACTACAAAAATACTAATACGAATCCGGAGTTTTAAAAAACCATTAAAAAACACTTCGAGATTTTAAGTATATAATTTTGATCAACTAGCAGACAAAGAAAACTAGTTTAAACCTAGTGGCAAAAACACAAAACCGGAAACTGGACAAAATTTTAATACCCTCAAGAAGGGTATAAAAATACGGTTTGAGCGAAATAGGTGCAAAAGTTTTGTGTGCGGAAAGAAAGGGAAGGCACATTTCAATGTGACGACGCGACGTATGTATCTGGTTATAGCGAGGGATTACACGTGGCTAGCTGTACAAATCTGGTTTGGAGGCACTTTGGCACGCAATGGCGGCCATTGCGGAAACGATGCCGGCAAAAGACAACAGAAAATGGCGGTTGGAGAAAGCACATCCTTGCCAAGCCTTGTGCATATGCACAACATACTTTTGGGAGTTTGCTGAAACTGATAACAGCGAAAATAATTGGATTCCTAATTTTCAACTGTTTGCCAACGTTTATAAACATTGCACTACAAGATGAGCTGCGATTAAAAGTGTTAGCTTAAGAATACCCTTCAACTTAAAGTATGTTATAAAGTATATATAAAATAGGTAAAAGTAGTTATCTTCAGCTATTGAAGCAATGATTAG
The DNA here is from genome assembly GCA_035043265.1 of Drosophila testacea. NCBI lineage: Eukaryota > Metazoa > Arthropoda > Insecta > Diptera > Drosophilidae > Drosophila > Drosophila testacea. The sequence continues at coordinate 291,918 of JAWNND010000956.1, read as the reverse complement.
AAATGGACTGTAGATTCGAAACCTCTTTATTTTTTAAATAAATATTTTCAAGGTTATAGGATTCCGTGTAATTATTATATGTCCACGGGCTATTTAAAAAGCATTTAATAAGTTTTGTCAAACAATTTGAATTTAAATTTCCCAAAAATTTTATACGATTCGGTTTTAATTTTATGTCAACAAAGTCATTTCCGGTGCAGGAGAGGGTTTCTTCTTTCTACCGATTGTAATTAGTCGATAATTTTGTTTGCAATTCTAGCAAATACTATATCTACAGCTGGCTTTTGCAATCAAAACGAAATTAGCACAAAGTTAATTAATTACATTTTAACTTAAATTAGAACACACATGAACACAGATGCTTATTTAAGCACACATGTGCGACGCGAACACATTTAAAAACAACATGTTGCGCTTTGTATAACGTATGTATGAATAGGTGTACCGGCTTATGTATAAACATGTAAATGCAAGATCTACACGGAGCGATAAAGTCAAGTATTTCGAACTTAAAACCCAACAATTCAAACTTGATATCTCACTAAGTACGAATTGCTATAGTCGAGAATGTCGATCTTATTATATACATATACCCTTGAAGGAGCCGAGGCAGATCCCATAAAGTATTCATATTCCATGACCGTCTGTCTTTCCACCGGAATGTTTGTCTTTCTTTTTTATTATTATTACAAAAAAAAATCGGACAACTGTATCATGAACCTTTCATATGCCGAAATTTGTTAAAGCATTTCATTTGGTGTGAAAGTAAGTGAAGACTGCAGACCCGTTTGAAAATGCCTTGGAAGAGAATGCGAAAAATTGACGTCAGAATTTCTCAAATAACTTAAGATGTATAAAATCGTTATGCAAGATTTAAATTTTAAAACATCTTCATTTAAGATTTTTTAAACATACTTTGTGAGTATTAGCTGTAATAAGCTGCTTTGAGGTATATCAAAGCACATAAAGCACAAAGCACCCATATAACATCAATAAAATTGGAAAATAATATTATACGCATAACATAATTTTTAAAAAACCAAGACCGAAATATGGTTTGAGCCTGGGTTCCGAACTTACATCAAGAAGTCTCGTACACATTTCTAGTAAAGTTAGAGTTTTACTTGATTCAAGAAAATTTGTACTTGGTCTAAGAATTGTTATGCTTATTATCAGCTATTCGTATTTTACTCAAGAAAGAATTTGAAGAATCAGAAATACTTAATTCGAGGTCATTCGAACTTAATTTTAGCACGGCTTTATTTCTCTGTGTACCTACTTATTTTCACTATGTCTTCATTATTCCTTCATTAGCTAGTTGAGTTGATTTAAATCGCAGCTGAGAGTTATTCATATCCCCTACATTTACACACACAGTGTAACATAATCACACACACACACACACACACACACACACACACATGAGCTTGCACAAATATTTCTTCAACAAGTTTGCAACGTCTGATTTTTGAATCTCTCGACTTTGTCTTGTTTTTCCGCGTCGTTGTTGCTTTTGCCTGACGTCTACGTTTTGCGTTCTTCCTATCCTAAAATAATGTAACAAAACAAACAAATAAACAAACACACATACACATATGCATATACTTACAGATATACATACATGCGAGCCAATACAGGAGCACACATACTCTTGCATAGACATCAGAACGCACCCACTTAGCGCGCCTCCGAATTTCTCTCACTCTCCCTCTCATGTCTCTCACAATTTTGCCCACCGCAATTTCTCAGTGTCAGGCAGTCCGCATGCTTTTTGTGTTTGCCAAAATAACAGTTTTATTAGGCAAAAGCAAAAACAATGCAAAACCAAAGGCAATAGCAACTCTCCAGCAGTTGCTCTCAGTTGTGCTCTCTCATGCGCACTCTTGCTCTCTCTTTCTGTGACGCATACACTGTACCAAAATTCTATAACAATTTAATGGATCAGAAGCGTTACAATTTACTTATTTATTTTTTAATTATTAATTAGTATTTATAATTTGCAATAATATATTAACTTTATTAAGAATGGTATTGAATTTTATAGCTTTTTGTATTACTTACATTCAGATAAATTTTATATTATTGTACAACGTTATATTTTGCAATACTTGCTTTCACATTTAACTAATAATTTTCCATCAATTTCAATCCGCTGCCAATGTTGTATCCGTAACTTGAACAGAGAACAGATGGTAGAGAGAGACTGTGTGAGAGACAAGAGCGCGTTTAGGCAGGAGTTGCGCTCTTTGCCGCATTTTTTTTTAACCATTTTGCCTGGCCACATTTTCCAGGGGGTATTTCATCTGTGTGCCAATCTCGGGCAACATTCAGTTTCATCTGAGACGTTTGGCGCAGCGGTCGATAAAAACCAGCAAAAATTTGGGAACTAACTGACTCGCCAGCAAAAGCAGCGGTAAACGCGTATCTGGGATCTTAACTGTGCATAAATATATTAAACAAAAATAATATACTTGAGTGATGTGAAAGTTTTGTGACTGTTTTTCCATACATAAATGTTTGTTGATAATTGCCAAAAGGTATAACTAACAGTACGGAGGTCTTGTTAATTTAGTGCAGTAAAATTGCCGACGCTAATTGTTGAGACACTCCGTATTGGCTTCAAACTGGGCGAATACCGCAAAATGACACGCGTCCGGCGCATTGTGGTAAGTTTTTTTCCACGCCTGAACAGTCTTTAAAACTAAAACAACTACAAATACATATACTTATTTACATTATACACATGCAAATACATAAGCACTTAACCCTGTGGAAGCAACGGCCTACAAACTTGCACGTAGTAAAAATATTTCACAAAATATTTAACATACCTATCCTCCTGCCCAACTTTTCCTAACACTTTACCCTCGAACGTAACCATTGAATTTCACATTTTAACGCGTTTGCATGTTAGCCCCATTTTGCTTTATTTTCGTGTAAATTTAGTGCTAATTCTATATTTATATAATTTTTCTTTGAGCTTCTGGTTTTTTAACTTTATACGATCCCAAAATCGCATAAAATGTTGTTGAAAATCTGTTATATTAAGTTATACTTAATCTGTGAAACATTAGTGTTAATTTAAATAACATGCGTTAGCACTGAAGCTTTAAAATTCATTTAAAAAGCAACCACTGATAACCGCCATCGAGGATATTCTTTTCGTGAATTTTAGAGGGGTTGTGCATAGACTAGACAATTACCAAGATATATGCACTGTAATGACTGAATGATAGAGGCAAAAGCATCGCAAATTTTATCCAGAATCACTTAATTTCCAGCTAAGTTGAAACACACGTAACTTTAATAACTTTTAATGTTGATAAAAAACTCCAAAGTCAAGTAAGGGTATTAAAATTGCTTTAATTCTTATGCTTGGTCACCTTCTGTTTCAACATATGATTTCTTTTTACGATTATTGCCCAAAAAAACGGCAACGTTTACGTGACGTATACGCAATGTGAGGCAAAGAATCTGTATGTGTGTGAGTCTCATGCTTACTGCTCCAAGCTGTTGAGGTTAAATTTAAACACACAGACAGATCGACCGAGGTATGGAGGGACAGATTTACACTGACAAAGGCATTGTGCACATATTTTTGCCTTTGCCTACCAGTTAAACCCCCCATCGGTTTGTTCGCCATTGGGCTGTATCTAGGTCTAAAGCGAAGAAAGGGAAAGTTTTTATCAGAATCAGCGAGTTACGTATTGTGTGCCAACCCTTTTTTTTACAGATCCACACGGTAAACCCAAACAAAGAAAAAAGCACGACTTAAAAATACTCTAATATGAATATCAGAAAGGTTTATGTTTAAATAACTTCTTAGCTTAATAAAGCGAAAAATTAGAATAAACACAAATTTAACACACAAGTTTCAAATGGATATATGGTCAAATGTCTAAATGCTTGCACAGTTTTAATAAATCGTACAAAGAAGTGTCATTCATTACCACAAAAGTCTTTATCTAAGCATTGAAACTGGCTAGCGAGTTAGAAATCCAGCATAAAACGAACATACAAAAACTTTAAAAAGTGCAAATCTTTTTAGGTCAAGCGGCGGAACAGTTTTGTCATTCATGTTTCCCAAAATGTTTCTAACTTATGGCGACCAGCCAACTGCTGCAACTAAGGAATGGACCAATATACAATAAAAATTGCAGCGCGAACAAAAAATTGAATTGCTAAAACAGGCTGCACATACGATTGAGATCATGGCCTTTTAATAAACTGAACAGATAACAACGAAATGCTTAGTTGAGCTAAGTCAAGACTAGCAGGAGAAAAAGACGAATCACATTTTGAATTGAGTTGACATGATGTGGGAAAGTTTAAATGCCTTCGAAGCCTATGACAGTGGCTGAGTTTTGAACAAATTTTTGGCATATAAGGAATTTATATATAGTATATATATAAAATATGAAATTATTAATATTGAAATTCGATTTTGTATAGAGTTGCACGATAATTAATTTTTAATTTAATTTAATTTAGTTTTAATTTGAGATTAAGAATGATAATCTTAGAAAGAAAAAAAATTCAGTAACAAACCGTGGAGCAAGCTCGGCAGTAGGAGATCCTGTACTTTTTCAGTGCAAAGCGTGCACTATAATTTTGGGTACCAGAAATTCCAATAGATGGCGCCACTATGAAGATATCAGTTGATAAACACAGAGGTCACTAGCGTCTCCTCTTCTTCCTTTTCCCCGTAACGTTGTTATTTGAATAATTTCCGCGTTTATCATCCGATTGGAACAAAATGTTGTATTATATCAAGGTGCGCATTAAAGGTGCTCTTGTAGTTGGACTTCAAAACTTTGATTTTCGGGTTACGAGGCGGAAGGAGGCGTGGAAAAATTCTAAAACAAGCTTGATCTGGGCAAGATATACAGTATTGGCCAATTCTAAAGCACTCCCCTAGGTCACTTATTTTCAAATGATCATTTTTTATGAAAACAAAGGTTTAAACCAAGGAATGAAACCGTAACCGGTACCGGAACCGTTAACCAAAATTAACCGTTTCAAATGTAGCACCGTAACCGGAACCGAAATAAATTATTTTTCACGAAACGAAAACCGAAACGTTCGTACCGGTACGGTTTCGGTACTTAAAAATTTTTTTTTTGATGTTTTTCGAACGAACATGGTTTTGCACTATAAAATAAATTTCTCGAATTATATGTAAGACTTACCATCCGAGAACCGGAACCGAAAGGACACAGCCGAAATAGAACATTTTACCGAAATACTCGTTTCGGTACGTACCGGTACCGGAACCGGAACCGAAATTCGTTTCGGTTTCATTCCCTGGTTTTAACTTACTTTTTTGGTTTTATTTATTAATTTATATATTTATTACTGATAAAGAAAAACTTAAACAATTCCAAAATGTATACATAAAAGAGTAAAAAAGTAAAAATTATTAAAATAATCATTTTTTTGTGAATTTTTTATTCTGGATGGCACAAATAAATCTCTTAGGCATTATAGATTCTAAATTCTAAATTATATCCGGTGATACTGCTTCTCAGGCATCTTTTACGGCTTCGAATAAATCCTTCTATGTTTTTGTTGTTTTTTGATCTCAATCGGGTTTCGTAGATAAGACTATATATCAAGTTTGGTGAAATTTTCGAAATTTCGAACAGCCATACTATCCGTTTATTTTCCTATCCGGATAAAACGTTCAGGACAGGATTGGACTATAGAGTTTATCATGTCTGCCGAAAATCTTATCTCTAGCATTTAAGGTGCTTTCGTAATTTGACCCTTGAAATTTTGCTTTAATTTCACGGGGGCGGAGTTGTCGTGGCAAAATTCAAAAACTTACTTGATCAATGTAAGGTATGGATGAACGTATATGCCAAATTTTGTGTCTTTAGCTCTTATAGTCTCTGAGATATAGGGATAGACGGTCGGACAGACGGACAGACAGACGGACAGACAGACGGACATGGCTATATCGACTCGGCTGTTGTTGCTGATCATGAATATATATACTTTAGGGGTTCTGCCCCCGTCTTAGGCACATTTTTTTGCACAAACTTTTGTACTTTTTTTAAGTACAGGGTCTAAAAAGTATTAATGCATTAAAAGTGTTTTCTTAACTTATCATATTTAAAAAGGTTTTATAGATCAAAACAGCGTTTGAAAAAATGTGTTAATCTTTTAATATTAAAGGTTTTTCTATTATCTTTTTAAATTTAAAATTGCTCAATTTAGTAACCATTTAGCAGTTAACCATGTTAAGAAGGTAGCAAAATTGGACAGATCATTAATTATTGGAATTGTTACTGTTCCTAGGCTGAATTTCACGATGTAGTTCTAATGCTTTGTCACATTACTCATACGCCCTGGAGGCACATTAACCTGTTGGCCCATTGCTCACAGTCGTGGCAGTTAGGCTGCTACACACACAAATCAAATGTGCGACAACCACTTGAAATGTCCTGCTACCGCCTTGTATCCTAGCAGGGGAAGTGTCCTTGTTACAGACGCGTCACGTTTATCACAACAAAGCAATAAATTTCATTCGTTTGCCGCTGCTGAGAAGAAGAAAAACATTTTTATGGTCGTTTTCGATTGTTTTGGGGTAGTGGGAAAAGTGTTGCAGCATCTGCCGCAGTTTGCATACTATAAGTCGCATTGTCATTGCATGCTCAATAGGCAATACTTAATGAACAATGTTTAGTATACGTCGCATTCTTCTTCATTTTCCTCCCATTCCTCTGTTATACTTGGCATGTTTTTTGCTGCTTCGCTCTGGCAAACAACTAAAACAAACATTTTATTTAAGCATTTTGATTGATGGCATAAGCTTGACATTTTTTGCGGCAAGTGGGGCGTTCTGTCAGTTTGTTCGCCTTTAATTAAAGTGCCAGTGGGCGTATGGGTTAGTGGGCGCGCCACACTGTTCTGTTCATCAAGCTGTGGCAAGCTTAATCAGTGCGCTCTCTGAGCTGCTGTGGTTAGCGTTCTGTATGCTGGAAGCGCCTTTGGGACATAAGAAAGAATAAATTTATATATACGTGTATATATGTACATATATTTCGTATAAAGGGGTTGCAACTCTCTCGCTCTTTCTCTATGTGGCCTTAGGGGGTTTTTTTTATTATTGTTAGGATTAAACTATGGCCAAGCCATGCAATCATTAGCAAAAGTTCTTTTTGGTTCTTTGGAAAAATTTTGAATCGTTTGCGGTCTGCGCATGAAAACTTATAAATTACATGATAAATGACGGAAGTATTATTTATGCTATCATTAAGATTGTAACAGAACTTGCTTGAACTGCTTATTTTACTATTGTATATTAATACTTAGTATAAGTAGTATGTAAGACTGTACCATATTGGATATAATGACAGCTAAGATTTGACTCAGTGCAATATAGTTTTAAGTTATCGATGGTAGTAAAGCGCTCTCTGGCGCATATACATAAAAAGAGAAGAAGCGCGATGCCACTTCGAAAAGCTACGCCGATCGAGTCAGACGTGCAAACAGTAAAGAAAATCGAAAGAAATAATAAAAATCGGAGTTATTTCATTAAAAACCATCCTAGACAATACTATCTAGACCATGGGCTCCCAAATTCTTCATGTGAGCTCTACAACAACCAGTGCGCTCGATCGCTTTGCCGCTTCTTCTATTTTTTAGCCCTCTCGTCTTCCTTAAACTTCACCTTTTCTGAGTGGCTAATGTTGGTTTTTATAAGGGTCATAAAATTGTCGTGTCCGTTTCGTGTCTTTTTTTGTTCTTCGGGAAAAGACGACTCTCTTTAGAAAATGTGCGAGAAATAATAATAGTCGTCCGATCTTGACCAAATTTTCTCAGAATGTGAAATGTAGTACAAAATTCATAATCTGTGAGTTTGGTTTTGATAGCTCGAAAAACAAATTTTTAAACTCAGTAATTTTGAACTTTCAACTACTTTTTTTTTTAAAGATTTTTAGCATGTGTCTGTTTTTTTTAGACCTAACAAAAGCGTCTAACAAGTTTGAGCAATAAAAATTTACGTAACAGGCAGATAGAGGCGTGCTTAATTTAACCTGGGGTAACCTCTGCGACATATATGAGTTTTATAAAAATTTTTAATTTTTTAAGCTTTAGAAGCTTCTACCGTCAAAACGATTCAATTGATTTTAAAACTTTGTATAGAAATATAAGGAGGGTTCATTACCTTTAATTATAAACTATTGTTTGCTTAAAAAGGTAACTCCGTTTACAATTTATTTTCGTGCTTAGGAGGCCAAAATCTATAGGTAAAAATTATTAAGACCTCTGAAGCAAAATGGCTGTAGACTTGTGTAATTAAAGACTCAACAAATGTATTGATCATTAAAATCAAGTCAGAATAGGTTTCGCCGTTCTCGAGAAATTATCAAAATTGTAAGGTCACTCAGAAAACGGTCGAAAAACAGCTAAATTAAAAAACAAAATATTTTTTAAAAAACTATCTTCAAGAACATTTTTCGAACTCATCTTTCGACATCTGGTCGTCTATATGCATCATAAAAGTGGAGTTTTGCTTGTTACATAGTGTTATCAACAATTTAATAATAGCTTTAATAAAAATTCTTGATTTTGTCAATGAATTTTGGAAAAACGAATCCTTAAAATATGTGTGTATATATAAAAAAAACCATTCATGATAAAATTTAAAATTTTCGAATAGATTTAATAGAGAACAGGTCTGTTTAAGTTGCTTGCAATAAAATTTAATGTTAAACTATCATAATAAATGTGCAGCTTTCATTGTAAAGCCACTTTGCTGGTAATCTTGGATCATCAAGTATACGCTCAATCAGTCAAAGGAATTTAATAGCTGTGATTATACATACATATATATAATGAAACCAACTGCGTTTTTTAGGTCCATAGTAGACGAAGACAGTCTAACGATAAAAGTACACTTTAATTTAAGAAAGCCAATGTCCAATGGCCAATGTTGAATACACGGAAGCCACAGACCATTAGACAGGTACCAGGTACTCGCGGCCAGAGTTGTTGTCACTGTTGTTAGACTACTTGCCTTTGTTGTTGTTGTGGTTGTTGCTTTCGTTATAAAATTGAAGTGCCAAAGCCGGCGGGATATCAACGCCGCAAAGTAACAACAACAATGAAACGCCTTGTTTGAGTTTTGCGTTCAGCAACAGACAACAACAAGAAGGTTGCCAAAGAGCAGAGAATAGTTAAAGAGTCTTCATGGGGTGTGACAGGGACGGGGAACAACGGAATGTCAGACCAAATTGCTTTTTGCTGACTATAAAGCCGACCCGTGGTTAGCAGCAGGTGACCAGTGACAAACGCAGCGAATGCAACCCAAGAATAAATTTATAAATACGTAACAGGTGCTAATCAAGTTTAAAGTATTTTATCTTTAATAATTCGTTGAGAAATTGCTCAGAAGAAACTGGTAAAAATAATAAAAAGTCAGAGAACACTGCTATACTGATCATTGCAATCCGTACATTAGTCGTACTTTATGCTGTTACATATTCTGTCACAATCTGTGCATACTTTCTGTAATTGTAGAGCATAATAAGCTAGAAATTCATTTTTGGTCTCTTGTTATACCCACAACTTGGGTATTTTAATTAAGCTAAACAAGCACACTTCCCGTACACACATACATGTAAACTTACAGAGAAAAGGACCCTCTCACATGTTTAGTTTGTTGGTATGCTTTATTTTTCTACAATTTCAGAAAATTTCTGTCCATTTGCTTTCCACATCATTTATTTGTATTTTAGATTGTATGCGCTTTTTGCGTATGCTACATTTTTTTATGACGCTGAAAATTACGCCACCAAGTTGCTTTATTATTCAACTGAAGCAACAGAATACAGCTGCCATCTATTCCCTTCTCTATCCTTCACCATCTCTCAATTGGCTGTCATTTGAAAATTCTTCCTTTTTTTCGTCGACATCGTCAAAAGTCTTGAAGCTTCTTTATTAAACCATAGCAGACGCAATCGCGTAAATGAGCGCACTCACACACACACAGACACCCATGCAGACAATCAAACACACTATCACACACTTCTACGCTCGCATATACGTAACACACACACAAACACACATCTCTATAGAATTACCTATAAAAGCACGTGCAACATTTGTATTTAAATTTAAATGTCTATGTCTTTCGAGAGAGAACGAGAGGAAGAGTGCTAGAGAGAGAGAGAGAGAGAGAGAGAGAGAGAGAGAGAGAGAGAGAGAGAGAGAGAGAGAGAGAGAGAGAGAGCGAGACAGGCAGTGGTAGAGCTAGTGAAAGAGATGGGGAGAGCAGTTCATACCTACAGTGGCAGAACAAAGCCAGAATCTGCTAAGGCAGCAAGATGGGTAGCTCAACGAATAAGTGATAATTTAGTTTCTACTTTAAGAAAATACAGATTGATGTTTTAACCAGCAATTTAACAATTGTTAATATACGTAGCTAGAACTAGATTTGCTATCAGCTGCTAATTAAAAATGAAATACGCATCTGCATTTATTTATTTCTAAAACTAAATACTTTAGTAAATATTTATAATAATAATAAATACTTAAGTAAATATTTATAATAATTATAACAATATTAACAACAATAAATAACAATATATAACAATAAAATTATAATATATAGTAAATATAAGCTTGCTTATGCTCAATTGCTGGTTATGTACATACATACAAGTATTTCTGAATCTCCCCAATGTATTCTGTCTTCCCATATTCTCAATGCCAAGCCCATGTCCATGACACGAGTACCAGCCCACTTGTAACGCCAACACTCTTTCCTTTCTTTTCTTTTCTTTCTTTTTTTTTTACCGAAATGCGTTCACATCAAACACTATACAACACGTTCATATTTCTTACAGTTCGTTACACATTTAATATTAAAGCAAATTACCGACTCTTAACATTCTCCTTTGAGTGTGTCTGTGAAGGTAGATGTGCGATTGTGTATGTGTGTGCCGTGAGAGGTAGTTTGTCTAAGGCCCGTTTTTGAGCACATTCTTCAGTCGCTGGGGTCGACGCTAAATGATATGCAAATAAAAACGTGGCTGCCCCCAAAGAGTACGTGAAAATCTTGATCATATGCCGATGTGCTTGTGTTCGTGTGTGTGTGTATGTGTGTGTAGTGCTGTGAGCCTTTTTAAATTCAAATTTAAATTGCTTGCTTCATTTAAGCGCTGTAAATCGCACACCTGAAAAGTATGTGCATACTATATGCGTGGGAATGTGTGTTTAGGAGGTCAGTCAAGGAACTTTTGACTTAATTAACATAATTATGACCAGGGATAGAAGTAAAGAAATAGTTTTGTTCTTAGTTTACCTTTTGGCAAGCAAAGTTTTTGTCTGCGTGGCAGCAAAATTTGCACAAATTTCACTCGTTGAGAGTGGCAGAGAGTGCACTTCCCGAAAGAAAAGGGATGGAAAGTGAAAATATCGCTGTGTGACGCGGCAGGTATTTGTATGACGCTTACAGCTATTTATCTTAAGCGCGCTAGCGCCTCAAAGTGTGCAGTATAAGAACAGCCGCTTTACCAACACATGATCACTGTTTCACAAATGTATGTATAATCGCATGTGTGCACACACTTCTCTTAGTGTGCACTTTCCACTTTCATATGGCGCTCGCTTGTTGACTGCAGCTTTCGCCATTTTCATCTTCGTTCCACTTTCATTATTTGCGTTTAGCGCACGCAAGTCTCACATTACACGCACACAACTACAGCAACATCCCGACACATGCAAACATAGAGAAAGAGAGAGAGTCAGACACACACACACATGCACACAAAGAAGAACTTTTCAGTGTCATTTGAGGCCGAGGAGAGCGTATGCATTGCATTTTGTCGCTGACTCATCCCCATGCACTATAAATTCCATTTCACCAGAAATTTCAACTTGTTTTACTCTTTGCTTAGGGCATAATGGCATTGTCATGCAGCTGACAGCTACAGTGACAACAGCTTTTAGCCACCGTCACCCACCTCCCACTGAAAACTAACTGACATTTGAGTTCAGAGAGCTTTTAAACTCGCGTTTACAATTACCAAAAATTACTTTTTGGGTATTGAAAGTGAGAGTATTTCTTTAAAGCTAGGTATCCATTACAGCCAAATCCATGCTTCTAGCAGTCAACTCCATATAAAAAATAGTGGGCTTACTATATTTTCAAGTGGTTTTCCATTTTTTTTTTTTTTTACTTTGTTGCAACTTGTTATTTGTATGGCTTTAAGTTGTGCATAGCTGACACATTAGTTTGACCACTCAACTTTTCCGAGTTTTTTTTTAAATAAATGTATTAGCTATCTTAGGCCTTGTGTTAATACTGAGAATATTATATACTTGTTTAGATGATCAATGTTTTATAAGGCAGCGACACAATTTAAAGTAACATCGCTTAAAAATAATATTAAAAGTTTTGTGTGCATTTTATATAATACTCGCGAGGAGTTAAATAGCACGGCTGGTAACAAACAGATTAATATGTTTTCTATAATTTATCTTATGTTAATTACAATTTAACTGGCAACTTTAAAGACTACAGGTTTGAAGTCGTACACAAGAATTCGACATACGGCGCTTTGCGATATGGGAAGTGGAGGGGGTTCAATTTTGGGGTCAAAGTTCACATTACGAGGGAAATGCTTAGTATGAACATTTTTTTCACTTTCGGTGAAATTTTCCGAGTTGAATAATTTGACATTTAGCTAGTGTATTCAAGTCCACTAAAGCTAAATTGATGATTTTGGCCTACATTGCAAAATGAAGAGGGTAAGCAATATATTTATTAAACATTTTAATAGTTTTAGAGCGAAGTTGCATTATCATAAATAGATTTATAAATATTATTTTGCCAACCTAAAAGATTGGTCAAATTTGGTATGAAAATTAATGGGAAACTTAGTAGGCCCAGCACTTAAAGGCAGGGAATGTAACCGAAACGAATTTCTGTTCCGGTTCCGGTACGTACCGAGACGAGTATTTCGGTAAAAGGTTCTATTTCGGCTTTGTCCTTTCGGTTCCGGTTCTCGTATCGGTCCATACCAGTACAGCAAAATAATTTAAAATAAATAAAATTAAAAATTTTAAAATGTAAAGGAAATCAAATTTTATCAATAAATATATGTGTATAAACGTACAAATCCATGCGATTTAAGTCTAACATACATATAATTCAAGAAATTTTTTATAGTGTTCGTACACTATATGTTCGCAACAAAAAAACCAAATAAAAATTTTAAAATGTACCGAAGCCGTACCGGTACGAACGTTTCGGTTTTTGGTTCTCGAAAAATGATTAACTTCGGTTCCGGTTCCGGAACTACACTTGAAACGGTTTTAATTAACGGTTCCGGTTCTGGTTACGGTTTCATTCTCTGCTTAAAGGTGAAGGAAAATTCGGTGGGAAAAGAAAGGAAGTTTATGCAAAATTTCGGTCAAATCTTTCGGATTGAGATTCGCAAAATATAGGTGAAAACCGAAACAGGTCTGCATGTTTTTGACTCAATTTGAAATTTAGATTCCAAGAAATGAAAAAAAACTTTCTAGAATTTACAAAAAAAAAATATTAACAAATTTTTCAGATAAATTTGAGGAACTTATCATAATGTCACCATGGTCCTCCAGGGTGTTGGCAAGCTTCACAACGAATTGGTTAATGCCACTTCATTAGTTTTTGTTGATGCTACCATTTCAACAATTTTCTGGCCTTGCTGTTGATGTTTTCGTTTCTGCTGCTGTTTCTATTGTCTTTATGCGTTTTGGCCCTTAAAGCATTGTGTGCTGACTGAGGGTCTCAAACAGGCTAAAAACCTCATACGATCTCAGCTCAGCGCCTAAGAATGTGCAGCATGTTTTTATTTTTGTTTTATACCCTGTAGGGGTGTATTAAGTTTGTTAAAAAAAACTATGTAAAGGGCAGGAGTCGTGGCAGACACCATAAAGTATTCATATTCTAGATCAGCATCAGAAGCCGAGTCGCTATTGCCATGTCCGTCTGTCCGTATGATCGAAAAGATCTCAGAGATGGTAAGACGTAGGGACACCAAATTTTGTACGCAGACTTCTTATTTTTGCTCGCAGAACAAGTTTATTTCAAATTTTTGACGCCACGCCCCCTTGAACCACAAATCGACTAAAACGATATAACTAAAGAAATTTTAAAGCTGCAGACTTGAGACTTGGCACGTATGATGATTAGGAAGGTCCGAACCGATCGTCAATTTAAAATTTTCGATGGGCAATCTTCCACAAAAAATATAATTCTGACCATTATCAAGCTGGATTTGAGTTCTGGTATGAATGATACTTGGGATGATGTTACACCACCATGCAAATTTGATCGCAATCGGATAATAACCACGGAAGATATTCAATGACAAATATTAACTATAGTGATTCTTTTGTGCGTGCGTGCGTGTGTAATGTGTTTGCATATACATATACATATGAGCAAGTTAACTTTGTTTGCATGTATTAGGAATCCAACAGCGTCCTTTACTTCCACAGGGTATTTTAGTGTAGGGCCCTCCCGGCTGAATGTTATGTTTTATTTTTATTTTTTTTTTTTGGCATTTAACTTCTATGTATTTGACATTTGCCTTTGTTTCAGACGTCCAGTTTTGTCATGTTTGTTGATTGTAAAAGTTGTTGAAACTCGTTCTAACAGTTTTCGTGACACTTTTTTGCTGTTATTGTACATCTAGTTGCAGTTGTGCCCGTTGCCGTTGGCAACACAATTGACATGGACATGTCCCGGCCATGGTCACCAAGTGTACGACCTTTTGGTGAAACAAGTGAAGTGTGTACCGATTATCAACCATATGCCACAAAACATGCAACATGTTTCCCTCTTCAATTTGTGACGCACAACGCAATTTCATGGCAATTTTACTGTCACTGCACATGGAATTGCAACTGGAATGTTGCTGCATAATTCAAGAGTCCGTATCTTCCACTTTTTTCGAAATTAATCAATAAATTGCATTTGAAAACCGCTCGATTGATGGCAAAATATGGTATCTGCTGCCACGGTTGCTGTTTTGTGTGGTTACACGTACATATGTATACATACTTACTGCACCCACTATGGCAGTTGCTGTTTCATTGCGTGTGAATGAAATATTAATATTGTAGCCTGTACAATACCTGCTAAGAACCGCATTTCTGCCTCATTGAAGAAAAATGGTTTGTAATGTACCCTCACGAATAGACGTTAAGATAAAAAGCATCTTAAGGAAATAGCTAAGATATTGCAAGAAACAAAAAAGTTTTTTAAACTAAAAGATGGTTTCTATGGCAGCTTTTTGATATATAGCAGTGATCCTTTTCCGACATATGTACTGCATGCAGCAAAAAAACGGACCTGTACAAAATTTCAAGCTTCAAAATTATGCCCCTGCAAACCAAACCCAAGCCGGACCACTTTCTAAACCAAAATGTTTAATTTGAAATATTAAAAAAAAAAAAGTTAGAAATGAGAAAAATATATTAAATCTTATGCTGAGGATCGCAGCAGCTAAAGTCAAAGCAGAAAGATTAGTTTTCTTTCCGCTATTGTTTTTTTATATGGAGTTGCCAGTCAGCGTACACTATTTTTCAGTACTGGGGACTAAGCTTTAGTCTTTAAAGAGCTATAAATATTTCCTTTTAAGAATTTCTAAAATCATAAAATATCAAGAACAGATGGAAAATTATTAAGTAAATACAAATATTAAATTGAACCAAGGCTCGAATCAATACCTTAGGTTCAGAGACGCTAAAAACTGGTTCGCAAACCGAACGATTGTTTGCTCTAATGTTTGTTTCTCCAAAACTTGGAAGGTTTGCAACCTTGACAAAAAAATTTGTATTTTTATGTAATGGGCTTACATAATTTAGTTATTTTGACAAAATTATTAAAATAAAATATAGCGCAAGCCAACTTTGGCGCCCAAAGTTTGGATACCCTTGCAGTGTCCTGTGTAAGCCGTCAGATTTTTTACAAAATTTGATAAATGTTAATTTCGAACCGATCGCTCGCAGCTATATGATATAGTAGTCCGATTTATACCAAATTTGTTCAGCCTGTTTAAAACTTAATCAAACACACAATGTGTATATATGGATTAGATATTTTGAGAAACAAAACAGTTTTTCATACTAAATGTTTATTTCCAACCGATCGTTCCTATGACAGCTATATGATATAGTTATCCGATCCGGCCGGTTCCGACATATGTACTCCGTGCAGCAAAAAGATGGACCTGTACCAAGTCTCATCAAGATAGCTTAAAAACTGAGAGACTAGTTTGCATAGACAGACGGACAGACGGACATGGCCTATATCGACTCAGCTCGTCGCCCTGATAAAGAATATATATACTTTATGGGGTCTGTGAGGCCCCGTTCAATGCGTTACACATTGCGTAACCAAATTAAAATACCCTCTGCAAGGGTATAAAAATATCTTATTTGCAGCATAAAAGTTACTTCATATTGTCAGTTTAATTTTTCTGAGTGTACTCTAATTTAAAACCCATAAGCATATATTTTCTGCTTATTTCCATTTTGTTTAGTTTAGTTTAATTCACGAGCTGATTATGCCCATTGTTGAGGTATTTTTCAATTATGCTATAAATAATTTTTACTTATATTTTAATTAATGAGCTGCCCGCTGCGACGACTGAATAAATAATGAATCTTAATTGAAATAATTCGCAACGCGTTGCTCAACTGTATTTTTTTTGCATTTCATGTGCATTTAAGTGGACTCCGGAAATGAAATCAAATGCAAATTCTAAATCAAAATAAGACCCTGACCCCAATCCTAAAATGAGCTCCTATTTATGTATGTGTGTTAATCAGGCAGGTCGAACATGAAAATCGACTGCAAATGGAATGGGAAAAACATTAAAATTATTTCAATATTAATTTTACCTAGACAAAGGCAACCTTCCTTCCTTGAAGAGGGTACAAAGAGGGAGCTGGTGGCACCACCAACCACCGCGTACAACCATCATTTGTCCCATTTTGTTTGTTGACTTAATGTAAAATATGGCGCATACGCCACGTTGTACATTAAAAGCTTTTATATCAGCGAACCAAAATTTGTTTATATTTATAGCTGTTTCTGCTTTTTTTCTCTGCTACCTATTAATGTGTGTGTTATTTGGATTGTTGTTTTACTATGGTTTTTGCTTGGCTACTCGTCATGCCGTGCTAAGCATAGCCTGACAAGGCAGACAATTGACTACATTTGTGATAAAGAGTCAAACATACAATACATTTGTGAACAGTCTATCTTTTTTTCGTTCAGATTTGATTTATTGTTGACTAAGTCAACTGTTCGCCTATTTACATATTTAAACTAAAAATTTAATCTTGATTTAACTTTAATAATAATCATTATCCGAATGACATAACTTCTTTTTTTAAGTGCCTTAAAAAATTTGTATTTCCAAAAAGTAAATGTCAAATGGGTCAATGGGTCTTTAAATACTCGATCGATTATAATTGAAATTATTACCGCAATCAAAAATTATAGATAAAGAAATTTAGCATTGACTTTTCAATTGTTTTTCTTACTTAGCAGCAATAGGCAATGGGTGCACTTTTGTTTATTGATCTTTTGCGAGCTTTTTCTTGTTCGTTTTTGTTATTTAAACATAGTCTGTTTATTGTTGTAAAATATTTGTACAATTTTCATGTCGATTTTAACATTACTCAGCGACGGCATTTGTTTATTTTTATTTGCATTTGCCTGCAGTTTTGGCTCTGAGCTTTTTCGAACTTGACTTTTACAAGGTGAATAATGTTTTGGTCGAAATTGTGTGGGTTATAAATTTACTTTCCAAAATAATTCTCTAGTCGCAGCTCGTAAGAAGCCGGCGACAAATTGACATGAACATGTTGTATACTCGTCTTTGGGCGTCTTTATTGCTTCATTTGCTTTGACTTTCGCTACAAAAGCTGCGAATATAATTCGGAATTTTATGCGCTGTTTTCCAATAGCACAACATGGCCCACTAAACTAAGCTTCAGTTGGAGGCCCAAAAATAGACCCACTTTAGACAGCGACTGCCACGACGAGTCGTCTGGGCAAACACGTCAAGCATTTTGTTAGCTTGAAAGACTTTGGGAGTCGCTATTTATGGCTCCAAAGACGACGACAACGAAGAGGAGGAACTCCTTATAGTACTTAAAGTCTTGGGCCATAAAAATGGCGTCAAAAATGTGCCAACCGATGGGGTAGAACATCGCCAGTAATCACCACAAAACCATAGTCAAAATATGCGAAAAATGTAAAAAGAAATCGCTAAAAAAACTAACTAAAAATATAAAATTTAATTCCAAATCTTTGGGCAACCTCAAATTGGAACTAGCAAAAAAATAAGCAATAATAACTGATTACAATCCTCAATAACTTGATGAAGTGATATTAGAAATGGCAACCAAATTTTTATTTATAAACAAGAATTAATTGGGAGGCCAAAGATAATTATAGCTATTCAGTTAGCTATTGTAGTTTTTTATTTTTGCCTTAAATTTATTAGGCAGACGCTAACGTCCATTATAGGTTATGAATTCATTCTAAAAGACGATATATTTATATGTATAAATAAAATGTAATTAAATTTAGTTCATATACAAATAATAAAAACAGCTAAAATTAGACATAATAAACTTCCAAAGTTACTTCTTGCTAGAATAAAGCTAAGTGCGTCAGCACTTTCCATAGGCGTGGGCGTTTCTGGGCAGTGGATGATGGGAAGGGGTTGCCCAATCGAATGCCGCTAGCTATGGGCAGCTGAATTTGGTATTTGCTATCTAACTTACGACAGAGGCAGAAGCAGAGTCAACGCAATGTGAATGGAAACCTCTGATGCTCAGTTCAGAAGTTCATTGGTCTCTCATCCTGGAGAGACCAAAGCGAACATTTTCATATACTAACGACAATTTATGTTCATTTTGTTATTGTCGTTGTTGTTTTTGTTGTCTCTTTCAGTTTCCACTTGACATTTGCTTTATGCTGTCTGTTGTGAGCAAGGCATTGAATATATTCTATAATTAAAATTTGAATTTTTATATATTGCTGCATAACACGATCCCTTGTTTATCCTCGAAGGCTGCTTAAATTCAACATAGGAAGGCTGCAGACAAGACCGAGAGAGAGAGTGAGAGAGAAAGAGAGAGGAGGGGTATACAAATATGCATTTAGCTGACGATTTATACAAAGTGCAAAAGCAACAGCGGGATGCAACAAACTGCAATACTGCCAAACGACAGGTTGTTAAAATCATGAACCGTCCCAGTCTCTCGCTCAATTCTTAACCCTCCTGAGGTTAGCAGTTGGTGTTCGCAACATTGAAACTCATTTAAGTTGGGTCGGGCAACAGAAATGAGAACGCCACTAATTAAGCCTAATGGCGCATGAAACATGCATTAAAACTAATGTGCAATCCTTGCAATCCTCGCCATCCTCTCGTCCTTCCATCAACAACAATTTACGGTGTCGCATTGGGACTAAGCCTCTGCTCCCTGTTAATGGCCTCTGCCTAATTTTATGCCACACAATATACTACATATATTTTCTGCTTCTCCTTCTGCAACTGCCTCCTCTCTCTCCCCGACTGGGCGGCAGCAACACTTGCGCTTTATTGCGTTGACCCAATCAGGAAACTATATTGATTATTATCTGCAAATGTTTCGGCGAAATTAAGCAAAATGCTACAGAGAGTGTATACTTTAATTAATATTATATTATATATTAAATACTCTTTCTGATGGCATTATAATAATATAGCCAAGCCTGACTGTCTGTCTGTTTGTTTGTTTCTATGCAAACTAGTCTTTTAGTTTTAAAACAATCTCGATAAATCTTGCCAGCAGGCAGTGCATGTTTTTTATCTTAAGATATCTGACCCAAACTGACAGATTATATGATTAAAAGAGGTTTATATAGCATGACTAATTTTGATTCAAATCGGACCACTATATCGTAAACTATATGTGAAATGTTGAATGCAGATCTCTGCAAGGGTATGAAATTTTCGGCGCAGAATATGGAACAAGAATCCATTGGCAGTATGTTTTATTTTGACCGGACGTTGACTAATTTCGCATATTTTTCAGGTATTATGCACTTGCAGTAGCAGCAGTAAGCTCCAGTTCCATCCGTAACCACTTTGAGAAGGCACTTTTAAGCTCAGGTTTTCTTGACCAGTCATCGCGATAATTTTGTTTGTAACTTTTTTGGCATAACCTTGTCAAAATTTTTAGCTCAAAAAATTCAGTAAGCTACAGTGGAGCAAGCTTAGAAGACCCAGTACTTTTTGAGTGCAAAGAGTTCACTATAGATTGTTCTTCAATATTGCGTACCATACAATAGATGGCGCCACTACGAAGTTAATAAACACAGAGATCGCTAGCGTCTTTTCTTCTTCTTTTTGGCCTTAACATTTTTAGTTGAATAACTTCCGCGTTTATCATCCGATTGGAATGAAATTTTCTGGACAGTTTTGGATCATAGTGCATATTATATGTACCAATAATCAAGTTGCTAACATTAAAGAGGCTCCTTCAATTCGAAATTTTGTATTTCAATTTCCGGGGGCGGATAGGGGCGTGGCGAAAATCTAAAACAAACTTGATCAATGGGAGATATAGATGAACCTACATGCCAAATTTTGTGTCTCTAGCTGTTATAGTCTCTGAGATCTATATGAGAGATATTTTCGAAATTTCATACTAAGCAATTTGGACCTTTAACCCCCATTTTAACCCCTTACAGTGGGAATATCAAAAATCCTTGCACGATAATTTTTCTCAGCTATGTTGTGTGAAAATTTCAGCTCGATATCCTAAGCCGTTTGGGCTGTAGCCTGATATCTCAGCAAGTCAGTCAGTCAGGACAAGAGTTTTATATGTATAGATAGAAAATTTACTTTGGAGAAAAATATCAGAATTAGTGTGAAAAACGCCAGATTTGGTGGGAAAGGGTCAGATTTGTCGAGATAAAACCAATCTGTGAATTTGGTTGAGATAGCTTAGAAAACAACAAAGCTCTTTATACTAAACGTCAATCCGATTGTTTCTATGGCAGCTATATGATATAGCAGGGAATGAAAACGAAACAAATTTCGGTTCCGGCTACGGTACATACCGAAACGAGTATTTCGGTAAAAGGTTCTATTGCGGTTTTGTACTTTCGGTTCCGGTTCACGTATCAGTCCATACCTGTACAGCAAAGTAATTTTTTAAAATTTAAAAATGTTAAGAAAGCCGAATTTTATCAACAAATATATGTGGTAAGCATGGTAAGTCTTAAAAAAGAAGAAGAAGAATTTACTAGCTGAATCTTTAAAATATATACTAGATTTAGCAAAAAATTCACTAAACTGACAACACAGCATGGAGCTTAAAGAGTTACAAATTTTTTTTGTTTAATTGTAAAAGAGTAGATTGTAGAACCTGCCCAATATTTGGGTTGATGATTGTCCGGCTAAACTCAAATTCTATTAAATTAGTGGAGATATAAAACCTTAGGTATCGATTGATTCCTTTGGCTTGGTTGGTAGTCGGACAGGCTCGTTGATTGTTATGGCTTGTAGCAGCATCAGTTGGCCACACATTGGAAAAAGGCAACAACGTGACAGTAAGTTTTGCATTCAGTTGGATTCAGATGGGGGGCAAAGCATAATGCTTGAAGGCAACTCTAGACGCTGACAAGGAGCAGCGAAGCAGCCACTAATGAAACATTATGGGTTGTCGTAACCCAGCCACGCCGCACAAATCCACTAAAAACGTTTACGGCTTACGTGCAACATGGGCTGACTGCCACTAAAGTCTACGGCAACATAAGTGGCACGTACAGCGACGCTAACTTTGGCAGCAACTGCGACAGAGGCAGCGACTGTGGCACTGGCAATGGAAGCTTCAGCGGCCACAAAAGTGTCCTGGCAAATTGCTGGCTGCAACACGTTTTGTGGGCAGTGACTGCAATTGATTTTTGCACTTGACATGTGTGTCCTGTGTTCTGCCTCTTGCCTCCTGCCCCAACCCGATATTCTTATTTTAAGCGGCTTTCGAAAGTTTTTCTTCTTTTACTGTTCGCATATGTACATGTGCACAAGTGTGTATGTTTGTAAAACAATACACGTTTAATATGCTGCTTGATTGAAGCAATAAATTTAAATTTCTGCAAAACGGTATAAAACGATATGAAAACATTTGACAATGATATATGGTATGCGTAGTGCCTGAAAACCTTCGTCTCCCAAACGGAAGCCACTTACGCACGGTTGCATTTTCCCGGAAGTCAACTACGATACAGAAAAAGAGTGAGGCAGTGTGAGTGTGTGAGAGCGAGACAGCTCTCGAACTAATGTAGACATGTTGACAACGAAACACAAGCGCACACTTCGCAAAAAATGTTTTGTCTAGTACATATATAACTTATAATAAATAAAAATGCAGTAAGCTACAGTGAAGTAAGCTCGACAGTAGGAGACCCAGTACTTTTTGAGTGCAAAGCGTTCACTAAAGATTGCTCTTCAATGTTGCGTACCATTCAATAGATGGCGCCACTTGATAAACATGGAGGTCGCTAGCTTCTCTTCTTCTTCCTTGTAACATTGTTAGTTGAATAACTTCCGTGTTTATCATCCGATTGTAATGAAATTTGCAGGACATGTTCGGAATATAGTGTTTATTATTTATTATTAATAAAATCAATGCGATAATTTTAAAGGTTCTCTTGTAATTCGTTTTTAAAATTTTGTTTTTTTATTTCTTGATCAATGCAGGATATAGATGAAGGTATATGCCAAATTTGGTGTCTCTAGCTCTTATAGTCTCTGAGACCTAGGAACTCAAAAATGGGATAGACAGACAGACGGACATGGCTATTAATGCTGATCAAGAATATATATACTTTATGGGGTCTGTCACGCCACCTTCTGCCTGTTACGCACATTTGCACAAACGTAATAGACCCATTTGTATTTTTCTAAAGTACTGGGTCTAAAAATATAACGTATGATATATTAAGGCGCGCCAACCAATCGATCATATGGCAGCTACAAGCTATATTGATTCGATCATCTTGGTTCCGACATACATATGTGATGCGTACAGCAAAAAGACGGACCTGTATTAAGTTTCAGTAATATAGATTCAAAACACACGGAAAGACGGACAGACAAATATCGACTCAGCTCGTCGTCCTGATCAAAAATATTCATATATACTTAATGCTAATAATAAAAGTCTGCCGAGCCTCCTTCAATGCGTTACACATTTCGTGACAAAATTATAATACCCTCTGCAAAAATATATAAAGTGCAGCAACAAAAAGCCGCTGTTTTTATACGCTTTCTATATTTTACAAATTGTTTGATTCCGAGTTTTATGGGCTTAAATTAAGTTTAATAAATACATTTTAAAGTATCATACAGGTTGTAAATAAAACGTATGATATTTATAGCAACATTTTTAATATACATGTTTCATTTAAAGTTGAAAAATATTTACGAAAGAAAACTTCCTAGATAATTTCTCTAAGAACTGCATTATTTTTGAATTTTGTTGTTTTACTTTATGAAAATGTTTTAAACATTTTTAAACGCAAAAACTTATTTCATAGCAATAGTCTAGATATAAGCTTAAATTACATAACATTAAAGATACAAAATTAAAGTTATTCTTATTTTTTTTATATATCACAGAAAAGTTTTTATTATTTTTACTAACTTGTCCATTAAAGGTATTCCAACATGTTTTTGCGCTATTCAATAAAATGTTGCTACATTTTTATCGTGTTAGCATTTGGAGCAGCAATGTGTGTGTGGGTGAATGTGAATGTAGGTTTCCCTACTCTTCTTTTGTTTCACATGGTCAGCATTCAGTTATTCAGCGTGTTTTATTTATTACTCTCTTTTTGTTTGTTATATTTATGCTGTTTTTCTGCATTTTTGTGATTTTTTGTGAAAAAAAACCTGTCTTCAAAATGAAATTGATAAAAAAAAAGTATACCCATTTTTATGAAAACAATAAATGCGTTGCTTGGTCGCCCAGCATAAAAAAAACTTGGCTACGCAAAAATTAATGAAAATTTACTTTTTGTTGTTGCTATTGTTGCAGTTGTCAGGTTTCCTGTATAAAATACTTGGATTTTTCCAGCTTTTGTTCCTTTTTTTCTTTGCCAGTTTTCAATTTATAAGCTGTGCGTGAAGCTTTACGCTGCGAAAAGCATAGCAGTGGCATTCAAAAAGTAGAAGACATACAGCAAAGCCAAAAGTTTTGCATTGTCATGTTGTGCACACACAGTGAATGCTGCCTAGCATGACTTGAACAAAAATTAAGGCTTTGTGTCGAAGATGATTTTAGGAATTTCAAAGAATATATGCGACCTTCGTATAGATTATGACTGTCACAACATATTGGCACGTGGACTAATGACATTATAACTACATATAGGTCGCCCATAAAATGTGTTTTTGTTGCTATCAATTATGTGCCCCAAATAATTTATGCCTTTTAGAAAATTATGCAATATTTTACGGCGGATTAAACATTTATCAAATTAATTCTATTCAATAGTACATGATAAATTTGTATGAAGATGTAGCTTTAAAGTCATGTTGTACCGTAGCATAAAGTCAAATTTTGCAATAATATAAATAAGTAAATATTAAACTGAAAATAAATAAAAGTTGCAACTTTATACTCTGTGGGGGTATATTAAGTTTGTTCAAAATGTAAAAGTATGTTCTATATATACATACATATATGTTACACTAGTCGGCATATTTATTTTGACATAGCTTACCTTTGACTACAAGTCCATTTTACCAAGTACTGTTGTACTCTACGGGTCGAAAAAAATTTCAAAATAAACTTCTGTAATTGTTATTCGATTTGGTTCAAACTACTTATAAAATTATCGTAGACGAAAAAGCTTTAAACGCTATGAGAAAAAATATTTTTTTATAATTTTTATATTTTTATTTTGAAATTTTTTTTCGAGCCGTTGAGTACAAAAGTACTTGATAAAATGGACTTGTAGTCAAAGGTAAGCTATGTCAAAAAAATATGCCTACTAGTGTATGTTAGTTTTCATAGTATATAAATTAAACTTGTTTGAGTTAAGTATATGAGAATCGCTTCTAAAACAAATTTGTGCAATAATGAATTGCATAGCGTAATGGCCAAATTGTGGAAGAAATAGCTTTTTTTCTAGTAAGGTAAAATACTCTTACAAAAAGTGAGATAGGTAGACAAAGAAAAAATGAACAGGGTACAATAAAATTACAATTTTGTGCTTTTAACTAAGAGCTAAATATAAGTCAAATTCTGAAGCAGTATAATCTGTTAACAAGGAGTTCTGTTGGTTAAAAAGGTAATCATTATTTATTATCCTAAGTTATCGATTTAAATGTAAATGTAAAAACAAACAAACAGAAAAAACTGCCGTCATGTTTATTATACCCTTGCAGAGAGTATTATAATTTTGTCACGAAATGTGTAACGCACTGAAGGAGACGTGGCAGACCCTATACAGCATATATATTCTTAATCGATAAAGCTAGCCCGTCTCTCTGTCCGTCTGTGTACCTGTCCATTTGTTTGTATGCAAAGTAGTCTCTCAGGATTGAAGCTACCTTGATGAAACATGGTTCAGATTCGTCTTTTTGGTTCACGCAGTAGATATGTCGGAACCCAAATGATCGGATCACTACATAATATAGCTGCCATAGGAACGATCGGTTAAAATATCTACATTAAGTATGAAAAACTATTTTGTTTCTTTAGATATCTCAAGCAAATTTACAGATTGTGTGTCTGGTATCGTTATATACAATCTTATAAATTCTAGCTACTGTGTTATACCATAATACTGCTAGATGTCGAAATTTGTATGTAGGTCTCTGCAAGGCTGTACAAACTTTGACGGGCCAAAGATAGCTTGCGCTATTGTTCATACTCTATATTTTCTCTCCCTCTCTGTCTTTCTCTACTCTTTTCTCATATTTTTAAAATGTATTAAAATATATTATATTAGCATAGTACTTGTACAGTAAATGTGTTTTTAAGTTTCTCCTTTTGTTATTCCTTAGGAGCTTTGTTATTTGTACTGCATCCATCTCTACCCCCCTCACTTTTCCAGTTTTATTACTGTAACAATACCAAACATAAGATACATTCGCAGCACATTTATTTTGCATAATAGTACGCTGCTTAGAAGACTATGCAAAAACATGCTTTTACTTACATTGAAAATGTAATGCTATTAACACTACACACTTTACAGAATACACACAAAGCAATTTGCATCAAATAATTGCGATAGTTATATTCGTAGCACCTCCCCCCTTATCACTTCCTCCTAAAACACCAAAATGAATGCAGCAATCTGCATACGAAATAGTTCAGTTTAAATGGCTATAAAAACAACAGCAAAAAAACAAGAAAAAAAAGAGAAGGAGTATGAAGAGGGAAGAAAAAACCTACTGTAAACACAGAACGTAATTAGAAAGTAGCATTGCCTACTTTTCGGTGCTGTCCTTTGCTAATGCAAATATAAGACAACTAAGTCCAAATATACAAATACAGGCAAAGGATACACACCCACAGATATCACACATATACACATACAAACTCATGCACACTTACCAGCATGCAAAAATATGAGGCATGTTAAATAAGCACAAGAAAAACCACTACAATAACAACAAATTCAACTACTAACATTATTTCAAATGTGTAACACTGATTCTCTCATACATATTTACACTAACACACACAGGCTACATGCATAATTTGCCTAAAAAGCACACAAAGCACAAAAATATTGACACTAACAACACGCTGGCATCGCAAATGAAAAAATTAGAACAGCTACCACAACAACAACAACAACAACAACCACTATCACTACAAGGAGAACAACTTTGATGCACTGTTTTAAATTGTGTTTTCCATTCTCTTTCAATTTAGCGCTCGACCTAAAAGAATGTTGCATCATTAGTGTCAAGTTTTGGCGTTGACGTTGAAAGCGCCTAGGAAGTCGACTGCAGGCTCATTAGGATAACAGCAAAAGCGCATTACGAGGGCCAAACGACAAGTTCCTAAGTCAAATACAGCAACTCATACAACAAAGCATTCATAATTACCAACAACAAGAACAATAACAACAATAACAGGGAGGAGAAAGCAGAATCTGGCAAAAACTCAAGGACACAAAAAGTGTCCTCCAGTAAATTTAAAAGTATGAACCTAGCACTGACTGCCAACAGAAGTCACTTGTGCTATACAACGCTCTGCAGGATGTCAGCATCACCAGCAAGCTGATGCGTTCCAGAAACCCCAAAGACGAGGCAGAACAACTATTATAAGAGGACAAAAGAGAGAAAGACGGAGAAAGTGTGAGCGAGCAAACGAAAAAGAAGAGAAGACAAATTAACAGTACTCGCAAATTGTTGCCAGGAAATTGATATATTCGATTAGCAATCTAGAAAGCTAAAGTGAATGAGGGGCAGAGAACAGCCCACAGCATTGTGTTATCGTTGTGTATGTGTGTTTGTGTCTCTCTTTGAGAATTTAAAAAACATTTACATTCTGTGTGAAACGCATTGGACGCTTTAAGCCAACGCCGAACGCCAAGTCATGCCTGAGCAGGATAATTACGATGATGAGGTAATTTCCATTTATGATGTTGCTGTTGCTATCCTCATATTGTTGCAAAAAAAAGCTGGGCCGTTGATGTACAGTCAAATATTATATGCAAAAATATCATTAGGCATTATTATTAATTAATTTTTAACCAAATATTTAAAACCGTGTGTTTGTGTGCCTTGAGTATATGGGTCGAAAGCATTTTTAGCCGGAAAACTGTTTGCTGTTTAATTTGTTAAGCTCAAAAGGCCTTTTCTTTGGAAAATGAACGCTACACGTATTCTTTTAAAAAGCACGATGTACCCTCAACTCCCTCTTTTGTCCTGCGAATAAAGCCAAGATATAACATGAAAGTGAAAATTAAACTTTTTAAGCAAGCATCAGAAAAAAGGGGAAAAGCAGAATTTGATTACAATTCTTTGGATTATCTTACATGTCAAGTTAAAATAAAGTAAGCGAATTTAATCTAAGGAATTATAATTCGGTAATTTTTTTACATACTATGATTACGGCAATTGAAAATGAAAAGTATGGAAATTTTCAAAGAAGCCTGTTACCGATTTTTAATTTGAGTACAAGAGTTTCGAGATTTTTCCAGAAGAGCAGTACTTTCATATTTTAATTTCTTATTTGAATGCCTTGGTTTTTTATATACTGAATATACCTTTAATAATTCTTTAAAATCGCACAAGTTAGATTATAATGAATGATTTAATCAATCGGAAATACCAAGTGTCGTAATTTAAAAAAAGGCTGTTAGCAATTTTGAATTGGAGTGAAGAAATTCCAAGATATTTTCAGACAGCAACACTTTCCCATTCAAAACTTTTAATTTAAAGCCTTAGTTTTTTATCTTAAATTAACTTGAATAAATCTTTAGCACGTACAAGATAAATTGTAGGGAGATACTTAATCCCTTGATTATACATTTTCTTTACCATTAAAGTATCTCCATTTGTTGTCGTTTTTTAACTTAACTTAATGAAATAGTTGAGTATAGAACTTTTTTGTTGCTTTCATTAATTGAAAATAAGTTTATTATAAAACAGTTTATTAAATCTTACAAGCTAAATCATAATCAACTGTTTTATCAAATGCGAGCTGATAATCAAAGCTAGATCCACCTTCTGGGAGAGCTCTCAACGCTTGGATTACATCACTTGAGCATGCTGATTCCCGAGTTGGATAAGTGCGGTATTTTGTTGAAAAGTTCCGTCAACAACTAACAGGAAAATCAAGTTGAGTTCTCATCAGCATTGTTCCTACCCCATCCCCATCACTATCCTCATTCCTTATCCCATTTTCATTCCCCTCCTTATCGTTGGTCAACTTCAGCTGGTACTTTTACGCTTCGTTGCACACTTAGTGCCACTCTCTGGTCCGCGTTGGGCTTCAACTTTAGTCTGCTGAATGCCAATGCCGCTGGGAGAAGCAAGAGGGAAGAAGGAAGAAGGCTGCAGGCGGCGTTTATAATTGAAATAAATTCCTCATGTAACTCAAATGCAGAGCGCTGACAGCGTTGACAACAATTGCAAAATTGAATTATCAAAGCGTTGCGTATGCGATTTGCATACAAATACAAAGTGCGAAACTTAGCTTAGAGCAGGAGGCCTAAGGAGGCTGACAGTAGGTAGGCAACAGAGGTCAGGGAAGGGGGAACTGCCTCCACGCAATTTCAAATGCTGAGTGTCGAGCATACGGCACGATAACCAGACTCTCGAAATGTTAATTAGGCATTGAAGCGGAAATCAATTAGCTATCGCAGTCTCATTGTTCTTCACTGGATCTGACAGCAAAAAGTGTTGTATTGCAACTTAATAACACAATTATTTTAAAATCATATTGTACTAATGAAAAGGTCACATTGCACCACAAATACGGCACAAAGCCTCAGAGGTACATGTGGGCCTCAAATTCGGCAATTCAAATTTCGGAAGTACAGACGAAATACTGTGCCACCAAAAAATTACACAATGTGAACCTGTCATAACTGAAAAAGTTAATCAGATGACATTAAATAATATTAGTATGGAACTATTTATTTATTTTCTGTTTTTTACCATACTAGTAACTTTACAGTTAACTCTAGGTAAAGCAGATTCTCACGACAGTAATCAGAAATAGATATACATATCTTAAGCGAATTGCAGTATCGAATTATCGTTTCTCCGACTCAGTTTATTTAAAACAGAATTGAATACGAATATTGCACGATCTATGTTTTGGTAGGGTGAACGTTTTTTGGGAGCTTCACGAGTTGAAACAACTGTTTAATTTTATATTAAATGATATACCAAGCCTTTTTACATGTTTACTTATTTCATTGATTCATTTATACACAGTGTTTAAAATAAATCAATAGGTGTTCGGTAATCCATTATTAATTTAAGAATATAATGATTTGTCATCAAATTTTTACCCATAGCAGACTAGTTAATGGCATATTTAAAATACAGGATTAAAGGAAGTATACCGTTTTTTTTTTTCAAGTTTTCCTTAAAATTAAAATGTGGTAAAAAAAAATAAAAATACCATTATAAAATAAAATAAAAAAGTTCGATATTGAAATTTTTTATACCCTCTCAGTTTTAAAGCTATCTTGATGAAGCTCGGTGCAGGTCCGTCGTTTTGCTGCACGTATATACCTATGTATGCCGAACCGGCCAGATTGGACCACTATGTCATATATCTGCCATAGGAACGATCGGTTAGAAATCAACCTTTAGTATTGTTCTATGGTGTACAACAGCTAAATATCAATTCCAAACAGTGATATGTCAATTATAAAAGACATCAAATAAGGATTGTTTTATTTTTGTTACATATGTGTACATATCATATACATATGTATATAAAAATAAAATAATAATTGTATGAGAGAATTCAATATTACTTAATTTATCCGTCAGGCAAGTCATTTAATTTAAATATTACTGTTATAAAAAAATTTTTTTGACAAATTTAAACAACTTAATGACTTTTGTATGCCGCGACATCTTCTGGAAGATGAAGAAATAATCATGGTCATGACATAGACGATAGCACACGGAAAAGAAAGAGAGAGAGAGAGTGAGAGAGACAGAGAGAGAGGGGATGAAGAGGGAGGATATTCACATAGTTACACCTATGAGAACACATGGACATATGTAGCATAAGAATGCGCGTGACAGTTAGAGCGAATGCTATGCCGTTATGGCCTTGAGCTTAACTGTTGTTGACAATGGCAAACATAGAGGGACAAAGAGTAGGGTATTCTAAAAGGGTGAGAGCTCAGAGACGGGGCACAGACATTGGTACTAGCATACCGGAAAGCCAGACATTGACGACAATGACAACGAGTACGACAACAGCAGAGTCACCTAATGGGACCCCTATGCACCTTCAAGAATATCATTGGTAATAGCATGCCAGGATGTGTGTTTGTCTGCGTATTCTTTTGCAATCATGCCCGATGGGGCTGTTTATGGATTTCATGTTTGACAGGAAGGCAGGCAAGCTATAAAGATTGGTTTGTAATGTCGCCCAGTAGCACAAAATGCAATATTATGGCCAAGGGAGGAACACTTTCGATTGCATTTTCTAAGGTGAATAACCCACAAACTTGAAGGATAACAGATTCGATATTCATCAATAAAATAATACATTTTCGATTATTAAATTGTCTTTGAAATACCAAAGGAGAAAGTTACATTTAGCTAATGTAAACCTGTGCAATCCGACTAAAGCAGAGAATGAAAGCAGTAAATTAAATATTAAGAAAATTTAATAAGAAAATCTTTTTCTGGCAAAACCGGTTTGGTACGAACATATTTTAAGTGCAACAGTTAGTTGAGAGGTTGAGAGTCTACTTCATCGACTACTAAATGCGATTAACACCTGAGTAAATTCCACTTTGAACTCTCCAGGCGATTTCATTGCCTTTGGGGTATTTCGCTTAGTATTTCTGCTCCCTCGCTCCCTTTCTCCCACAATTGGTGTCTATTTTTAATGCGCTTAAAGTATGCAGCGTCATTTATTTCTTTTTCTTTTCCAGTTTAATAACTATGGCAACTTATGCAAATAACTGGCGGCATTCTCGCAACTTTGAACTTTTTACACTCAGCCATAGCAGAGGCAACAGAAACAACAAGAGAAAAATGCTAAAAACTTTTTAACCGCAAAAGCAGCTAATGCTCTTAGTTGAGACAGGTTTGATGGAGGGTTGAGGTGTAGAGTGGTGAGTTTAGTTAGTTAGTTCATTCTTCATTCACTCGCTCCACTCCACAGTAATCTGCGAACTCCCCAGGCTAGACACCAATAGATATAAAGCATACGATTCCTGTTTAGTTTTCCTGTTTTTAAATTTTAAAAAGTACAAATGGGTCTATTACGTTTGTGCAAATGTGCGTAACAGGCAGAAGGAGGCGTGGCAGACCCCATAAAGTATATATATTCTTTGTCAGCATCAACAGCCGAGTCGATATAGCCATGTCCGTCTGTCTGTCCGTCTGTCTGTCCTATTTTGTGTCACCTAGATCTCAGAGACCATAAGAGCTAGAGACACCAAATTTGGCATGTAGGTTCATCTATATCTCCCATTGATCAAGTTTGTTTTGAATTTTTGCCACGCCCCCTCCGCCCCCGCAAATTGAAATAAAAAATTTCTAGTCGAATTACAAGAGCACCTTTAATGATAGCGCCTAGATTTTTGGTACATATAATATACACTATAGTCCAAACCTGTCCAGAAAATTTCATTCCAATCGGATGATAAATCGGATGTTATTAAACTTACAATGTTACGGGCAAGAAAGAAGAAGAGACGCTAGCGACCTCTGTGTTAATTAACTTATTTCGTAGTGGGCCATCTATTGCATGGTACGCATATTCAAGAACAATCTAGTAAACGCTTTGCACTCAAAAGTACGGGGTCTCCTACTGTCGAGCTTGCTCACTGTAGCTTACTGCATTTTTTTATTACAGACATTAAAAAAATTTTGGCTTTAACTTTCAACTCAATGCCATATGAAAGTTTGACAAAGTTCAGGTAAAATAATGGATAATAATCAACAACAACTGAGCTTAGATCAGTTTCATGAACGCCTTCTGAAAATTAAATTTAGCTTTAACAAATTGTGATTGGCTATTGTGTTAATGGGTAACGGGAAGTAAAATAAGAAAATTTATTTTTAATTATAAAAGAAAATTTAAAAATAAATGCATTCTTTCATTGGATTTTTCCCTAGCGAGAACACATTGCGGTTGAGTTAATTAGTATTTCAAATTTAGATATCCACAACATTCACTTATTAATTATTAGGGTCTGAGAAGAAACAAAAAGTTCAGTTGTTATTACCCAGGGGAGGCTTTTCAATAAATGGATCAAGCTGCGCCTTGCCTTGAGCTAATCCATAGAGAGTTCATTCAGAAGGTACTTAAAATTTTACATATCAGCAAATTTCGTAAAACTTTTAAGACCCTAACGCGGTTTTTGGCCTCTGAATTATTTGATAAATGTTAGTTTTAATCTTGCCCTTCGGTTGAATTGATAGCCGGTTCACTTGGTTGAGATGACTTAATAGCTCAAATATTAACTTAATTTTTGTTTTGACAGTAAGCCGTATGCTTCCTGACGACCTTGAGCTATTGCCTAATTGAGAGCCATTAAAAATTTATTGAAATAAATAGCACGCATACGCCCTGAGGGTACAACAATCGCTCACTTCGAAAATATTTATATTATTCCAAGAGTGGAGCGGTTGAGCTGCAGGCCATATTGATGACGGAAATTACTTTTAATTCTTTTGGCGTTAACGGCAACTCATCAAGCTGAGTGTTAAAAATTCATTTATACTCGCAATATTTGCATATTTACTTGGAAGTTTCGACTGCAATCAACTTAAGTGTTTGCTTATTTTTCTTTGTTGCCCACACTTTTATTCTGCATATCCTAAATGAATTCCTTAAGGTCGCGATTGACCCCTCCTCTAAGAGCACAATAAACAATTGAGCGGCATCATAAATTCAATTCAATTAAATGAAGTATGTGCGCCCTGAGTTATTAATATGATTCATAACAACAGTTTTTTTAAGAGTAATCAACTAAAAGACACAAATACAAGAAATTTTTGTTTTATTATCTTGATTTTCGTTCTCTTAACTTGATTACTACTACGCTTTTGCAGGGTATAATTTTTATTATAACGCAATTAGATAAAGTTGTTTTTTACTTTATAGCTCACTTTTTAGTTCAATTTTAGTCCTGCGGTCAGCCATACATAATTTGTTGCCAGTTCTAAGAGGGCACATTTGCTCATGTGTGTATGTGCGTGTATTTAAACGGTTGTGTGTATGTGTTTGCTTATAAATTAACATGTGCACATTTGTTCATGCATTTGTATACCGGTGTTTGTTCGTTATTAATTAAGACCCCCGGCAATGCAATTTACTGCACTAATTGCAAATGTTGCCAGTAAATATTTCTGAGTTTTTTATTGAACATATTTGTTTTCGACGGGACAGCATTTAATAAAAGGTAAATGAAAGTATTGATTTGTCTGATAAACTCTAGTTTTAGAGGACACATTTGCTTAGTCTGTTAATGTTTATATTAGAAAAGCATTAATAAAAATGCAGTAAGCTACAGTGGAGCAAGCTCGACAGTAGGAGACCCAGTACTTTTTGAGTGCAAAGCGTTTACTAAAGATTGTTCTTCAATGTTGCGTACCATTCAATAGATGGCGCCACTTGATAAACATAGAGGTCGCTAGCTTCTCTTCTTCTTCCTTGTAACATTGTTAGTTGAATAACTTCCGCGTTTATCAACCGATTGGAATGAAATTTTCAGGACAGGTTTAGACTATAGTAAGTATTATATATGTAAAAAATCTAGGCGCTAGTCTTAAACTTGATCCATGCAAGATATAGATGAACCTACATGCCAAATTTGGTGTCTCTTGCTCTTATAGTCTCTGAGATCTAGGAACTAAAAAATCGGACAGACGGACAGACAGACAGACGGACATGGCTATATCGACTCGGCTGTTGATGCTGATCAAGAATATACAGTGAAACCTCTCTTGGGCGGACACTCATGGTCGCGCAATTTGTGTCCGCTCAAGAGGAGTGTCCGCTTAAGGGAATAATTCTATCTTGATGGGTTTTTCCCCAATTTTAATAGTTTCTTCATTTCAGCGTTTATTATAATAATAATGACCTTAAAAAATAGGAAAATTAACTTCAAATTAATTTACTAAGTAATTTATCATATAAGTGTTATTAATAACAGCGATTCTATAATTTTCATTTATAAACTATTTTAGTTTGTCGTGTTTTTAAGTCTTTTTTCAATTATGCAGGACTGCAAATGACTTTCCAAATAATTTAATATATTCCAACGCCTTGTTGTCATCTTTAAGGAATTTTTCAATTTTGAAATTTTGGTCATTCGTCATGTGTGTGTCCGCCCAAGAAAGGTTTTCGTTCGTTTTTGTCCTTTTTTTAGTGTCCGCGTCCGCTCAAGAGAGTGTCCGCTCAATAGAGGCAAAATTGGTCTGAAAACCCCACCAAAACCAACGTCACGGAAAAAGTGTCCGCCCAAGGGGGGTGTCCGCCTATTAGAGGTGTCCGCTAAGGGAGTTTTCACAGACGGACAGACAGACAGTCGGACATGGCTATATCGTCTCGGCTGTTGATGCTGATCAATAATATATATACTTTATGGGGTCTGCCACGCCTCCTTCTGCCTGTTACGCACATTTGCACAAACGTAATAGACCCATTTGTACTTTTTTAAAGTACTGGGTCTAATGACTGGTCTTCTTGGAATTAACTTGTCGATAAGTTTTGATTTTTTTTTTTAAATCGATATAACTTGCTTCAAAATTAGACCTTCTACTTTACACAACCAAAATAAAACAAACATTTGTTTTTCAAACTACAACTTTTTTGGAATTTATTGTCGGAGTTTTCGTAGACCATCAGGACAAAAATTTATGTAGCTATAAAATGTTGTCACTTTGCTGTCTCTCTGGCTTATCTGCCGATCGTTTTATAATAAATGATTTCTTTAACACCTTATTAATGCATTTAGAAATGTAAATACAGGTAGAAATTTTGTCATATCGAGCCCTATTTGCAAAAATAACGTAAGCGACATTATTCCGAAATTGACTTTTATTCAACTTTCCAAAACACATAATTTGTTAAAATATTATAGCTGAAATCCTTATAGATTCGCAAAAAACTTAACTGTTTATTATGCCAATTTATATGCACTTTTCTCTTATAAAGTTTCTTTTTGGCGCTTACGTTATTTTACGCAAAAAAAAAATAAAACGTGTGCTCAATGACCAAGCAGAAGATCGGGCTTTTCTTAGTGTATACTTTATCAAATTAAGTTCAGCCTCTTAATAGCTTAGAGTTATGTATGTGTCGCTTATTAATTATAGGTAAATGGCAAGGAATATAGGACATGATTGACTAACCGACTGGCCTAATGTCTAACTAACTCGAGCTTTGATTATGCTAACCAATAAAAAAGAAATAAAATCAGTGTCACCGCGTACGAGTTGCGTGCCACAGTTACCACAACTTGCTCAAGTTGTTGAAATTGCCACATTTGTTGTTGCTGGGGATAAACTTAAGCTCACATTTGTTGCTGTTGTCGTATTTGTTGTTGACTACATTAAATATGCATTAAGGGGGAATTTCCATAGAATTTGCTGTCTGTTAATTTGTATGCATACAATAGTCGTCTCTGCGTGTGTGCGTGTGTATGAATATGAAATTGTATGTGTGTGGGCCACATAAATTAGTCAAGAAGTATTACGGGCAAAGGTTCAACAGCCTGACGCCAGTATCCGAATAGATCCTGCACACGTTCTTAAGGCTAAATAATCATAAATTGCCGTTTGCCGTCCAAATTGCAAATCCAAATTCTGTTGAGCTAAGGTGACAAGGGGTAAGGGCCATCACGTTCAACAATTATTTGCGGTCGGTTTGGTATTTAGCCCGATTTTTTGGGTCTCTAATGTGCCGCACGTGGCTTTTATTATGATATTTGCATTGGCATTGCTCATTGTAAATTAATTATTTTGAACGATTTCCTTTTTCATCTCTTCTTTCTTCCCCTTTTTTCTCTGATTCTTTTAGTTGGTTTCCAGTAATCCAAATCAACGCAATTGGCGTGGAATACTTATTGCCCTGCTGGTCATCATCATCGTCTTGGCCCTGATTGTTACATCGGTGGTAAGTCGAAAACTGTAACACGAATTACTCAAACTGTAACTGGTTATATTGGCAAATGGTTCAGGTTATTGATTTCGATTGTAGAATACATATAAAGAGTTTTATCTAAAAACAATATGGGGCTTATGCATTGGTAAAAATTATAATCTGACAACTCTAACAATCTTAAATCGTTTAAAAAATAAGTTTACGATGATTTAATATTAAATGAAGTTTATCTTAATTGTAATCAAGAAATCATTCTTTCTTCACGCAAAATCTAAGATAATTTAAAGTAAAATCATATAATAGAGTACCAGTATCAGTATTATATAAAATGGCGATTCCTATTGGCATTATAAATAAAGTCAAGTACGGTCACACCCTGCACCTGATATCCAGGTCAAATGAGTTAATACGAAAACCAAGCTGCTTGCCAAAATAAGCGATTACAAAAGGAATTACCACTAACTGTACACAAACATATGACAAACATTAATACACACACAAAGTTGTACAAATAGCAACTCCGCATTAAATATGCAAAATAAAATATAAGACAAATAAAATTCAATACAATGTTCACAAAAATTCATTGCAATTGTATTTAGATTTGTGCTTATAAAAAAACAAACATACACAAACTCAAATGTTACGCGTGTAAATACGTTGCGCTCATTTTTGTCTTTTGTCTTTGTTCACTTTTTTTGATGCCTTGCTGCGTGATATGTATGTTTCTTCCACCACCCTACATCGATTTTCATTCACCATTTAAATACATTTTTGTGTTTTAATGTTTTTGTTCTCGTTGTTGTTGTTGTTGTTGTTGTTGATGTTGTTGTATGTTGGTACAATGAGTACCACGTGTAGAAAACAACATATAAAATTTCTGCATTTATCAAAAAAGGTGCTGCTCACGCCTCCCGATGAGGGACCGCGCGTCAAGGGGCAGCGCATCAAGCTGCAGGACATTGTTGACGGTCTCTATGTGCCACAGCGCGCCAATGGCAGTTGGATCGATGGTGAGCTCTCAATCTCTCAATCCCATTTTGGCCTAAATCCATTTTAATTTCCGTTTCCATATGGATGACGTAGCCGAGGAGTTTTTGTACCAGGACCATTTGGGTCGCGTCTGTCTGCTGAATGCAGCCAATCGCACGGAACGTGTCCTCATGTCTAATATGACGTTTGTAAGTACATTTCAAAAGCCAGTCTAACCAGCCCCCCTTCCCACTCCCATATTCCATCTCTCCACACCAAAGCTAGCATTCAATGTGTGTTTATTGCTTATCTCCGAGCAGAATAAATATTGCCGCATGTTATTTACGATTGAGCGTAGTGGGCGTGGCAGCAGGACATGAATGCTATCTCAAGTGTACACACTTGACTTGGCAGCCAAACAGTTGGCAGTCACTGTTAACTGATACACACAACGCACCAAAGTAGGCAAAACAAATGGGCCAAGTTATCGCTACCCCATAACGATAAAAGCCAAGCAATTTTTATGTCTATGCTTGGGTAAACACGGAACAGTGCCTACGTCGGGGAAACATAGTGGAAATTTCCGGCTTTATTACGAGTACGAATGAATGTTATGTAGGTGGAAACCCTGACTAATGAAAAATGAGCACTTTCCAATTGAAAAATAAACAAATAAACATTCAAAATGATTATGTGTACCCCCACTCTATCTTGCTAGGGGCACGTATGCCAAGTTTATAAAAGCTGCCAAGTCGCGAATATTTTGTATGCCTTTAGGCCAAGAAAAGCAACAAGTGCCACAAGCCGCCAACTGCCAACTGCCAACTGAAAACTGCAACATGCAAAGCAATCACTTGTGTCAACAGTTGCCACTTACCAAATAATTAATGTGCCCCCTTACCACCAAATTGTGCAGTCACAAGGATAATGAAATAAGTCAGTCAAGTGTGAACAATAGCTCGAAGCATTTGATATTCGGAGAAACACAAATATTAGCATACTGTGAGCACACATACATATACTCAGACACAGAGCACAATATACAATTATCAACAAACCAGGCTCAAGATAAGTCATGTTAGCCCGAGGAAACTATTATTTAAGAGATCATATTAATAAGAGACAAGGATTATTTCAATATATTACCTGTTGAGGCTTAGAGCTCTAAGGAAGGAGAATCTCTACATATTGACGCATTTCCTAAAAAGTATCAAATGTCAATTTACCAAATTTTACAGGAGAGCGTTTTTATTTTGCATATAAATCGGCACAATATACAGTTGATTTTTGGCAGAACTGTAAGGATTTCAGTTATTATATTTTGTGGGCTTGTGAGATACAAGTTTTTGAACAATTTTGATAAAAAGAGA
Source organism: Drosophila testacea (assembly GCA_035043265.1). Classification (NCBI taxonomy): domain Eukaryota; kingdom Metazoa; phylum Arthropoda; class Insecta; order Diptera; family Drosophilidae; genus Drosophila; species Drosophila testacea. The sequence goes on along the minus strand of JAWNND010000956.1, from coordinate 252,715 downwards.
CATACGATACGGAAATGATTTGATTTGTTAGACAAATATGTACATATATGTATCTGTTCTAAAATGTTCTAATGTCCTGTCCTCACTGCACTTGCATTCTGCATTTCTTCCTTTTCGGACAAATGTTGCATTTCACCCTACACATTTCTTATGGGTGCTAGTGGTGGGAGAATGTGAGAAAAAGTTGCATTCAGTAAAAATTGAACTGCATTTCGATAGAACTATTCGTTTTTTATTAGATTTTTGGAAATCGGGAAAGTGCTGTCAGTAGAATGCAAAAACAAGACAAATTAAACAGCTGTCGTGCAAAATGTTGAATTGCTTGGCATTGAATTTTATTTTTCGCATATATGTTTTTACAATTATTTTTAGAAAATTAACGACACATCGACGGTGCCTGTTGAATTAGGAGGCAACAAGTTGTCTGTTGGACCACAAATAGACTTATCAAGTTATTATGCACGCAAGTCCAAGCACACTTCAAATTGAAGTCCGATCTATCTTTTACAAGTTTAAAACGATTGCAATTGTAATTTTTTTTCTTTAGAACGCAAATGCTGTAAAGTGAGGACAGAAAGTTGCATTTTACGGAAAGTTATCGATTTCTTACAAAATTCGTGTCAGTGAAGACCGAGCATAAATCTACCAGGTTGTCTTGAAACTACAATTTTTGCTTATTATACAATTGTAAGCACAAGCTTGCAAACATACTAATAAAATACGAAATAATATTTGTTGAGATATGCAAATTGTTTAAAATTGAAATCTGGAAATTAATGACAATTCCCTAGATACTTATCTGAAGTTAAATAAGAGATGATTTCCCTAATGTTTTTATTTCTTTAGTATATCATTATTTTATAGCTTCAACGACCTTCAAATGAACCCATTTGGGGCCATTATTAGCATATCTAACAATGCTTGGTAAACTAACTTAAAAAAAGTCGGCAATTGAAAATAAAAAATTACAATTCTAAGATGTAACCAGTGCCAGAACATGCGCGAATGCAAAGCCATTAAAATTGTAATTAAAATTACGCATACGCAATACTTGCTGCTTGTATACGCGCATTGTCCCATAATCGTTGTACACAATTTGCCACATTTATTTCGAATTAAAGTCAGAAAACATTTTAATGAAAAACGTTTTAATGGCTTTGAATGTTCTCAATTTTCTGCAGAAAAATTTGTCGCCCTTTACATTCAGCCTATCGGCGGATAAACGTTACCTGCTCCTGGCCCAGAACGTTGTCAAGCTGTTTAGACACTCGTATCTGGCACAGTACACACTTTATGACATACACACAAGGTAAGCGAACCTGATGGCCAGTCGACTCGTCTCGACTTAATTGCACGTCAAATCCTTTCTCAGTGAGACCGTCAAATTACGCAACAATCAGCTAGAGGATGAGTGGCCCTATTTACACTATGCTCGCTTTACTGGAGCTGGAAATGCCTTGACTTGGGTTTACAACTACGATATCTACTATCGTCAGGAGGTGCGTGCCTCACACACCTATCGTATTACTCATGATGCAGTGCCCGGCATCGTATATAACGGAATTCCCGATTGGTTGTACGAAGGTGGGTCAGAAAATTATTTAAAAAATATGCATAGAACAAAAAACTTATTTATAAGCTATGGCTTGAAATTAGGACAACGAAGCATATACGAAACGATATATATTAATAACATAGATAATATAAATAAAACATTTCTTTGGCTTATAAACTTATCCAAGTCCGACATGAAATACATAAATATATGAATAAACGTTATTACCGATAGATATAATTTCTTCCCAATGGAAATTCTTTGAAAAACGTTTGGACGACGTTTTTTTATCCAATCAATTCCTTGATTACTATGTCCTACAACTACAACTGAAACATTTTTAGTGAATTTAAAATTTTGTGCTAAGAACTGATATATTTCTTTATCATTAGAACTAGCTTTTTTAATGGGAATTAAATACTTTAAATCTTTAATATACCGTAATGTCATATATGTAATTGCCTTTCATCACTATTCATTTTGCATTCGTGTCGTCCTTTCTTAGAGGAAATCCTGCATGCAAATAATGCCATTTGGGTGTCGGATTCCGGTGAACTGCTGCTCTATGGGAGCTTCAACGATACACACGTGCAGGAGCAGCACTTTGCGTGGTATGGCACCACCTCGACAGGCCCCGCAGGTGGTACTGCGACCAGTAGCACTAGCAATAGCGGTGGTGGTGGTGGAGGAGGTGGAGGTAGCAGTGGCGGTGGCACTGTTGGTAGCTCTAATCCACATGCCAACTTGTACCCGGAAATTAGATCCTTACGGTAAGTTGTGTACCTGTCCTGAGCTATATTACTTTTCGATTAAGTGTTAATGATGTGCTCGTGACTGTCATTAGCCCTAATAGTGCTCGGGTAAACTCTGGTAATGCTTAAAATTCATGAAACGACTACACATAGTTTTTGGGGTCCTTTTCCGTCCTTATCCTGGCAGGTGTCAAGTGTGTGGCGACATTAAAATTAGTTTGAAGCAAGTGGGTAAAACAGTTTTGCAGGGGCCAGTTAAACTGCTGTCTCTTTCGATTTGATAAATTGCCGAATGCATAAAAGGTTTGCGTTTGCATAACTTCTGTCCCTAAGGCGGTTGAACTCGGAAAGGATTACCGACCTGACACAACTGAAGCATAATCTGTTGTCTTAAGTGTAATGTCATCATTTGAGGTTTATTTATGCAAATATCAACGTGGGGTTTATATTTACATACTTACGTACGTATATCCAAGTGTAGTTATTGTCAGTTGTAATTGAATAAGCTGAAAATAGAATAAAACACTAAGACAATAACAAATTCAAATACAAGTCTGCAAATCCTTTTCAAATGGAACAGCTGCGAGTTGACATTGACCTTTTTATATTCGATACCTTAAAGAAAAGTTTCATTTTAATGAGAGAAAAATTCATGATTTAACTGTTCATTTATTAAATGAACATTAATAACAAATATTTTTCCAAACTCAACAGATATTTTGGTAGATAAGGCTAATTTTAGTCAAGTTTTATTCTGTTATATTCATTACATAACTTACTTCTTGTATACAATTAGCTTCCTGACAAGAAGCTTCCTGTGATTTGTTAAAAACTATTTAATATAAAATTCCAAATTACTTAATTTAAGTATTGCAATATACAATTTACAGTTCAATACAGTTACTAAAAAGCAAAAGAAAAGTAAATGTTTCATTTTCACTTATCAATTTAATAATTGTTTAAATATATTTTTATTTAGTATTTTTCAAATATTTTTTAACACTAAATATCTTTCTTTATTATTTCATTAGTAGTCTTACTAAGTATGTTTTATAACAAATCAAACCAAATACAAACTCAGGACTTTAAGCTTCAGTGTCGGATACTCTATACAGTGAGCTACAATAAAACCTTTACCTATTATACTTAAAAAATATTTTCTACACGGACGGACAATATTAAAGAAATCTCAACAAAATTGAATTCAATTTGTGCTTATGCCGCCGAAATCTAATATGCATACAGGCATAGTATCATCTCAATTCTACCAATCTTAAAGCATTCTTTGAGAGACAGTTGATAAGAATGCAAATATTTGTTTTTGATCAACTATCCTTAATCTGGACTGTTTGCAACCTGTCAAATTCAAGTTGACTTCATATAAGTTGCAAAACTATTTTTTTTTTTAAATTAGTTAAAGACAGGGACTGTTTAAATCACGCAAATGTAACCCCTTCCCAACTAGTTTCATTCCCATCTCATTTCATTTTATTGAAATAGTTAATGATTAACTTGCCTAGATCTAGTCCGTTTGCAGTAAAATTCACGTTTCTCCTTTACTAAACCTAGGACTATTTCATTCTTTTACTAGGTGCCTTATAACTAGTCATAAAACTAGTTGTTCAGAGTTTCATAAAAGTTTTAGAACTGCATTTTTTATACTAGCGAACAAAATGAGGAATGCAGGAATTTTGCGAGCTTAAAGGGGGCAAAGCCCCTCCCCCCTCTGCCCACTTCCTACGGCCTTCTTGGCAACTAAAACAAGATATGGCAATCTGCGGCTATTTGGAAACTTGTCGTAATCGATTAGATGTTTAATTGTACATAGAAGATAAAAAAACAATGCCTTTTAAATAACTGATTATAACATTTAGTTTTAAGTTACAAATTAACACGATCTTAACATCTTAACAATTAATTTACCTCCTTTTTCAACATGCAGATATCCAAAGCCGGGCACACAGAATCCCACAGTTGCATTGCGTGTTGCCGATTTATCGGATCCACAGAAGATCCACATAACGGACCTGAAACCGCCGAAAATTATACAAAACGAGTGCGTATACCATTTTGAATGGTTCATTTGAATACTAATCGTTTGTGCTGTATTATTTTTAAACAGGGATCATTACTTCAGCAGCGCTAGTTGGGTGAGTGGCACGGAGATCGCAGTGGTTTGGTTAAATCGACCGCAAAATATATCCGTGGTCAGCGTTTGCCGGAGCCCCTTGTTCGCCTGTATTGAGGTAAGTCGCAATGGCCTAGTTCAGCCTGACCATGTTTATATCCTTTATTTAAATCGGTATCGCTATCTCTATTTGTATCTTTGGCCCAGACTCACCGAGTAAGCGGCGATGGACGTGGTTGGGTGGACACAGTCTCAGTGCCATTGTTTGCGGCAAATGCCAGCCACTATGTGGCCATATCTCCACTAAGGGATGGCTCATTTGGTAAGTGAGTCATATGTCAATTTGGCTTTTGTTTCGAATTGAGTATACACACTCTCTTACACACAAACACACGCATGCAAACCGACAGGCTATTTCCGGCACATCGTGCACGTGGACATTGACAATAATCGCGTGCTTCCCCTTACACATGGACCCTACGAAGTGAATCGATTGCTGCACTGGGATCAGTTGAATAATTGGATGTAAGTAGCCATCGGAAGTAACAATTCCACAATCTAACTTACAAACCTAATCCTTAATGTGACAGAAACCCAAATTCCCAACCAACTGATTCTTACACACAAAACGTGAACGAAAAGTATCAATTGTTAAGTTAGAAAGTGTTGAAGCCGAAACTAGAATTATAACGTGAACTGTGAACTGTGAATGTAACACCTGAAAATGATATTGGATTAAGTCCCCGGCTATCAGATACTTTGCAAATAGGTCTTAAATAAAACAAAAGTTGAATACAACTTAAACATTTATTTAAAGTAATCCAGTCGGCCAGACAAGTGAAAAAAGATCGAATATGCTATGAACAATATTAGTAAAATTAAGGACAAGTGTTTTCTTACATGTTCCATTGAGGCGCAGTTGACTTTTGACTAGGTATACCCTCTTGGAGGGTATTAAAAAAGCCAAAATCATAGGCTTTTTTTCACAAGTGAATATTATGCTTGAATATTAAATAAAAATCAACAAATCTTTTTCCAATTCTTTCCTAAATCTTTTTTTGCAGATATTTCTTGGGCACTCCGGAGCGTCTTCCCTCACAGCAGCATTTGTATCGCGTCTCGGCGATGCCCGCTCGCCAGGGACTGGCTCTCCAAGTGCCCGATTGTCTAACGTGCCCGGCTTTGATGCAACGCAACGACGGTTATGACGAGGGTCACACGAAATCGCCGCCAAAATTAGTCACCGCCTGGGACGATGATTGGGAGGACTCTGAGGAATCAGAGGCGTTGCCACCGTCACCAGCCTTATCAGTGGAACAGCAGCGACAGGGACATGGCCATGACAGTTCACCACCTGCACCACCGAGCGATTGTCTGTATCACGAGGCGCAATTTCCCTTATCTTTTCGAGCGCGCTTTGTGCTCATTGATTGTTTAGGTCCAGTTGTGCCCAGCTCCACAATCTATGGCCTAAAGGTATCGGGAGTACCCAAGGCCAAACGACAAAGTGCGCCACAGGAGCAAGTAGAAACCGAAACAGAAGCAGAAACCGCTGAGAAACTTATCGAGCCAAAGTCACAGTTTATGGAGATAATTTTTACGGTGCAGAACAATACGCGTTTAAAGGAAAAAATGGCCAAAGTGGCGCTGCCACAGATAAAAACCTTTCCTGTCATGATCTCCGGTGGTTATCATGCCCAGGTGCGTCTCTACCTGCCGCCCGTGCTCCGCGAGGATGAGATTACTCGTTATCCCACCATCGTACACGTCTACTCCGGTCCGGGAACTCAACTGGTCACCGATCGGTGGCACGTGGACTGGAACACCTATTTGGCAGGCAACAAGGATTACATTGTAATTGAAATCGATGGACGTGGCTCGTCTGGTCAAGGCTATCAGCTGCTCCACGAGGTATACAAGCGTCTTGGCAGCGTTGAAGTATCTGATCAACTGGAGGTAAGCGAATATCTGCGGGATAATCTACACTTCATCGACGCGCGTCGCATGGGGGTCTGGGGTTGGAGCTACGGTGGATATACAGCTGCTCTCGCTTTGGCAGGACAACAGTCGATATTTCAGTGCGGTATCAGTGTGTCTCCAGTGACTAATTGGAAGTTATACGGTAAGCTCATAAAGTTTCACTCCTCAAGAGTTGCCTTGAGATCTAACACTGTCTATCTCTTAGACTCCACCTATGCGGAACGCTACATGAGTTTTCCGAACGTAACAGACAATTATAAAGGCTACGAGGAGAGCGATCTATCTAAGTACGTGGATAATCTACGTGATCGTCAGTTCCTGCTGGTCCATGGCACTGCCGATGACAATGTGCATGTCCAGCAATCGATGGTGTTGTCTCGAGCTTTGACCAGCAAAGGTGTACTTTACAAACAGCAAATCTATCCAGATGAAGGGCACAATTTATCTGGTGTGAAGCGTCATCTTTATCGGTCGATGACCGCTTTCTTTGACGATTGCTTTAAGAAGCTGGTGAGTTACTGTCTTAGTTTTGGTACTTAACAGACCCTTTTGTACATATATACTATTCTACCACTCTCCTACCATATCTCTCTATTTCTCCTGCTCTCAATTACCACGATCATCACCACCACGACAATAACCACAACAATGATTTTATATCATACCCAATTGCCATATATATCATTATTGCTATGATCTTTCACGTAGCTCGACCAACAACAGCAAAATCAAACAGATTCCATGGATTTCCTGGATTTTCATAGTTTCTATGGCGGTTAAATTCCAAACCCAATTCCCCCCTTCAAAAAATAAAGAAAAACAAGTACTAGGTACAGTCGCCGTTGTTATCAATCGTCATCGTTGTTATTTGTTGTCATTAGTAGATTTCTCTCTGTTTCGCTGTTTTCAATGACATCTTGAGGAACTGAAAATTATGATCATTTTCTTAGCTATTTTCATTGATTTATCACCATGCTACTTATTATAATTTTATAAGACACAAAATATTTGATTGTTTTTAACAAATCTCTGTTAATCTTGAGGAACTGAAATTTAAGATAGTTTTCTTAGCTATTTTCATTGATTTATCACCATGCTACTCATTATAATTTTATAAGACACAAAATATTTGATTGTTTTCAAAAGATCTCTGTTAACGGCATGATTTTTCTCTAGTTAGTTTTAAGCTGATTTGAATTTTGTAAAAACAAATTCTATTTTTTCTTAAATAAATGTGTGACTTGGTTTTTTAACAATTTAATTTTTTTGATTTATAAATCAATCAATTTAAAGACATTTTCCCAACTGCGTTTTCAAACCAATTCCTTTAAATATATGAAAATATTTTTTAGAGCTACATATGTATGATTAATTATTTTACTAAAAAGCTATTAGTTTTTAATTTACAGTTGAGGGAAATACACATTTTCTTGAATATTATATTATATCGATCTGGTAGGAAAGCCCTTAGCATATAATTGAAATTTACGAATGGAAACTATTTGGTTCGTTATAATTAATGTCGACCCCTTTTTGCGAAATGATCGGAAGTGACTAAAAGTAAATTTTGCAAGGGAGAGCTTTTTCTGCTTACTTAGCCTTACATATAAATTGACATAATATACAGTTAATTTTTTGCGGCGCAATTAAAGCTCTAATGTTTTGACAAATGATGCGTTTTGGAAAGTAAATCTATTTGCATCAAAAACTCAATTTCTAAAAAGAAATGAAATACTTGCGATCATTCTGCATTTTCTATGTAGACATCATTTATAGACTATGAGCAGTTTTGTCAGCTCAGGCTCTGGCGTTTTGGTAAATGCCAAAAGTTACACAAATTTTCAAATAGCAGGTGACGGAAATTATAGTTATATATATTTCCTTCAGCATTTACAAAACAACTGGAATCATTCCAAATGTCAAAGCAGCATCACTTTTAATAGGCAGTTGTGACACTAAATACAATCCATGTTTCAAAATAAAACAACATTTTTCTATAGAGTTTTTACCAAATTTCATTTGTGTTACTATAATTTTAAAACTTTATCCCCAAAAAATTAGTTTAGGCTAGGTTGAGAAAAGTATTAAATCATGGGTCCATTGTGATACAAAGCCCCTAAGGGGTTACCAACACTCACAGATTAGAATTACCTTTTTTCATAATCTTAATTAGAACTGAAATGTTTTAATTTATTTTAATGTTGTTGTTTAATTAAACAATTGATTTAATTTTATTTAAAATTAAACTGAATTTTCAAATAAGCTTTACAATAATTAGTGTAATATTTCTTTAAATCGCCACACAGAATTAATTACCAACAAAAAAAAAACTAATCATTTTTATAAGTTGTTGCTCACCTTGAGCTTATACAGATTCCTGCCTAGACAAGATTAAACATATTTCTTCAATTTATTTTTATAAATTTCGTTGCAAAAGTTTTCGTTTGTTCTTTCGAGCTTTTGATATTCGTATTCTTTATCTTATGGGTATTTCGTGTAATTTTGCGTTTCGTATGCAATTGTTACTTTAAGTTTTGTCTAGTTACTTGCATTTTGTTTTTCTCTCTTTTAATACTATTATTTCCCTTGTTGTTTCAATTTGATGCCACAAAACCAATTGTTGGCTGAGTTTTGTATATTTGAGTATGGGTGTATTGCGTGTGTGTGTGTGTTTGTTACGGGACTTTACGTTGTTGCTTGTTGGGCGAAATTCAATGTGTTTTTTCTGTTTACGGGTGTAATCATACACACAGACAACCACACGCACACTTATAGACAAAAACATACACACATATGTACACTTGCTACTTTACCTGAATGTTGCTTATGCTTCGATTGTGCTATTCTTTTGGTTTAGTTTATGTCTCTGGTCGTATCTGATGGAGTCAGATTCAATTCGAAACTAACTTGTTTAATTTTATTTTTTCTGCATGTGTACAGGTGCCGCCGGAGTCTAAGGCTGGCCTAGGCAGCGGCGGCGATATGCAGCAGCAATAAAAACAGAAATAAAAGCACCAGCAACAGCAACAATAACAACCATATTGCCATATTTTATTGCAACGGCGAGAAGCATAAAACTAGAAGGAAACGTGCGAAAAGCAAGTTTACGTAAATTACATTAAATGTAATTTATCATAAACAAACACAGACAGAAACACACACACATACAGACCCACAACCACAGTGGTTGCCACAATAGTAGAGCCAAAAATGGCACCAACAAAACGTAAGTGGCATTTTGTATAAAATTAATAAAAAGCAAAACTAAAAAAAAGCAAACCAAACGAAAAATCAACATGGTTGTGAAAACATAACTCACACGGACACAAACACACTCCTACACATATAAACGTACCAAGCTACAAAAGCAAAAAGATCGCAAAGCAGTGACGCATAAAAATATGCTATAAAAAGTGAACAACCGTAAACGCAGGAAGTGGGCGCTTTTGGGGTGGTAGCAGAAGCAACAACAGCTCATAAGAGTCACATATTTTTTATTTAATATTTGTTGCATTTCTCGCACAAAATTTCCAATGAATTTTATCATAAAAAATCATTAAATTACAAAACATATTTATTGAAGTGCAAACGTAGAAATTTGAAATGTGCACGGTTTGGTTTTCTTTTTGTGGTTATCATGGAATTGACCCGACCGAAGGGTCACAGTTGAGTTCTATGGGAAATTACTAACATAAAGCAGTTTACAAACATTTGAAAGGCAATTTAAATGTCATTTTGTAGTTGAAATCGGTTTAAAAGAATTTCAAATGCAAATAGATTTCACAAACTGATTTCAAATTTATGAAGTGTAATTATTTATTATGTGTTTTTTTTTTTTGTGAGTTGCAATAACTTTACTGAACTGACTGCAAATCAATTCAAATAAATAAATCGATCATTGAAAAGTCTGCTGTGCTTGCTCAAATAGATAGAAATGCTCATAAAAATATATTTCACTATATATACATATATGACGTACATATGTCTATATAATTTCCTTTGTTGCCTTCTGTGTACCAGTTAAAATTTCGGTCCATCCGATGTTTTATTAAAGCCAATAAATACTGAGTTTGTGTGGTACATTTTAATTGAATGAAATTATATAAAAATGTAGCAATAAATATAACCTAAAAGATTAAATAAGTCTCCACATGAAACATAAATACATATATAAATATAATAACAAATTATTTGCAAACAAGAAAAATTATGAAATGTAGAAAGAAAAACCTTAACTTTTGTTACGAGAAGCGCAGTCGGAAAAAAACCTAAATTCAATTTAATTGATTACAAAAATGGCCAAATAATTAAAATTTAATTTTAATTTAGCAACAAAAGAAAATATTTGAAAATTACGTTATGCATGTAAGTGATGCAATAATAATTAATAATAAATATTTAAAATAGTAATTTCAATTTAGTTCGTGTTGGTTGCCGAAAACTTTGCAATGAAGGGCAAACCCAAAAGTACATTTCTAAATGAGCATAGTAAATGTAGCATAATAGAAAAACCTTCAAATTTGTCTAGTTATTTAAGTGAAATACAAAACTAAACATACATAAAGTAAACTTAAAGATAAAAATTAAAACGAGAAACGAAAAGGTCAAAATAGCTGCGATACACATTAAAAATTCGAATACATATTGCGACTGGCAGAACGTTGACAAATGACAAGAAAATAAATGACATCGCGCCATAGTTCGGTTTCCCGAGTCCTACAGAATGCCCCAATAAAAAAGATAACGAGTAAAAAGCAGCGAACATATGTGCAAAAGGATTAGCTTTAATTAGTTTTCTTCTTTGGCGCAGCGACTACCAGTTAATTAGCAGCCTTACGGCAAATGTGGTTCTTAATTATTATGCTCGAAATATGCTAGAAACATACAAAACACCTTGTAGCTTGTTATATTTTTAGTGCGGAGAATATAAAGAAATCCGAATTTTAATAGTACAACAAAATATTTATAATACTCTTTCTTCAGAGCTTCATTTCTGAGTCGTAATTGGAGTAAACGTTAGCATTATAAATCGTAAACTGTTTTTCGCGTAGAAACCGATATTTTAGAAATTTTATAATGTTAAAAAAATAATATAATAGCCAATCACAAAGAAACTTCGCGCTGCTTTAAATAACTGTGCTTAATAAGGTACACCATAAAGTTTGCTACAAAAATAGCTACATCAAAAGGAACTCGTTCTCTCATGTGCATATTATGTGTAGTATGTGTGTTTGTCCTGAAGCTTAACAAGGCCACCATAAACTTATATCTGGCTGACACTTTATGTGCGGCTTAGGCGGTTTTGAAAATTTTACGATTCTTTGTGGCACCAAAATTCGCTTGCCTCGCTTGGCACAATTAACATACGACTCAAACACGCAGAGAGTTCATACACACATACACCACACCTGGAGAGTCCCGCCCCCGCTAACCGGCAAAGGCGTCTCATTTTTAGGGTGAAATGTCGTCACAACTGTGGGCAGCATAAAAAGAGCAGCTGCTTTTTAACATTGCCTATCTGTCTGTCGGTGTGTGTATGCGTTTTGTTGACACAAAAAGGTGTTTGACTAAAGTGAATGACAGAGAAAGTGGGATGAAGCGGTCAGTTGAAAGCACACTCATAAATAAAGACACAGAAAAAGAGAGAGAGAGAGATGGAAAGTTGATTTGGTCTAATCTGTGTTTCTGAACTGGGCGCCGTGTCATTTTTATGCACGCTCAAAAGTGCTAAAGAAATTTGAATTGCTCTACAGTTTTAAACGCTTTCCATGTAGTGTACTAAGGACCAATTACCAAAACAAATTCTTAAAATACAATTATGAAACTATAGCAAATCGTAGTGAAATAACTAACTAATTTATTACCTAATTTGCAATATATTTATTACCAAAATTAGTACTAAAATAAAGTATGTATTAAATATTGACTATGCAATTTAGTAATACACATTCATATATATATACTTAGGTATATACATACATAAATAATTTATTTATACGATTATATAACGTAGTTTAGTGCATTTAGTGGATCAAATGCTGGCATTATTCGAGCTACACTTTAAAACCAAAACCACTTAAAATATAAATAATTTAGTGAATATTTCTAACCTGTATTATGCCAGGTTTGCGTTGCGTCACAAGACACAAAGGCTCAGGGGTGCATCTGGGCAATACAACCAGTAATTCAAATTTCGGAAGCTCAGATGCCCAAATGCACCCCTGACACTATGTGCTAAGCTGTATGGCGCAATGTGAACCTATCATTATGTTAATTAGATGGTTAGCTCAATAATAACGGACTCCAAGACGAGTTGATCTGTAAAAATGAAGAAAAACTGTAATATATGCACCCTATAACTATTAATACATAACAATACTTTGATATGTAATACATACATACATATACATATATTTTATAAACAACTTTTACTCTTAAACAACAATAATTGTAATACTCTGTCTTCAGCCTTAACAAAAAATCGAAAGAAAGAATCCAATCTTACTAAAATCCCAAGAAAATGGATAAGCAAAGTCTCAAATGTGCATTCAAATAAAATGTATGCAATTGTTTAATGTAAATAAGCTTTAAAATTTGATTGTTTAGTTATTATTAAATTAGCAGGATGTTTCAAAAACCAAACCTATGTGATCCAACAATTTATTCTCTTCCACGGAGCAAACAAAAATGAAAAATATCAAAAACCAAAAAAAAATTTATGATTAAATTAATATAAATTTAAATATTGACTTAATTAGCTGAGATGTTAAATAATTTCGCAAAGCATTTAGCAAAAATTAAAACCAAAAACATCAATATACTTATATACATACATACAATAAACCAAAGCATGAGAGCCAAAATGAGGTAAATGTGATTTTATTATACATAGTGCATTACGAATCAGGGTCATAAATGCAGAGCTATAAGATGATAAATCAAATCCTCACCTCTGTGGGCCAAATTAAAAATTTAATATTCTAGTCAGCGTCGAAAAGTGTACTGTTGAATTTACAGGGCAGCGTGGCAGTAGTGAAAAATCGAAAATGTAATGACGGAAAACCCGAAAACGTAAAACTGCAAAATCTGCATAAAACATTTAACGAGCTGCAGTCCAAAGCTGACCACAACACCAACAACTCCAGCCTCACCTGGCCGAACAATTGTGTTTTTGAAATGGCCAAAAAAGCGACACGCAAATGGCCATAAAATGTTCGTCTGGCATGCAATGGCCAAAGTATACGAAGCAACTGAGACGAAGGCAAAATTTTCACTTAATTGGCCAATTGTTTGCCAAGGCGGTGAACACGTTAAAGTGTTGCATATTTCATGGCGCAGCGACGTGTCGTCTTTAAGGCGTCACAACCTAAAAACCATAATTTCCACAGCACACGGTGTATTAGAGGGGTGTTTTTTCATCTAATTGGCCACTAAATGAACCATACTTTTCAGGGCGTTACAACGAAGTCAATAGAAAGTTCAATAGTCCGCATTTACGAAAACACAATGACCACAAATCACGGACCACATTAAGTGAAACCTGAGCGACTTCAAAGGAACAATCAAAACTACTTAGCCTTGACTCTTATTGTCACATGTAAGTGAATAGCAATTGCTATCTTACTTCAGTAAGGAGAATTGCATTTAAAATACATTTGCAGTATAGAGATTGTAGGGGTGTTTATTAACTCTTTCCAAATTTTACAGATGGGTAAGTGGAGTAGCAAATTTAAATAAATTATTGTTTTAATTTATAACCATACTTATTTATAAACTACATAATAATATATTATTTATTAAATATTATTATATTATTAATCTTATTTAACAAATAAATCGTATAGAAGTATAAAGTAAGATTTATGTTAATATATGCGAGGAGTTGCCATATTTGCTTTGATGTGTTTGGGATTCGATAGCTTTATTTAACCTATATTTGGCGTTGGTCTAATGCCAATAAATTGCTGGGCAATGTCACCAGCACTGACAAGAGTTTATCCAAATGTTAACACTTAGAACATTTTTTTTTCGCCTTGTCGAAGGGAGACGCGGACATCTGATAGAACGTGGTCAAATCTAATCCTGGTTAGGGGCTGCAGATATATATATAATTTACATTTCGCATGGTCACGCACAAGTCATGTGAGGCAGGCACAGACAAACTGGCAAAGCGGACTCTGACCGTATCTGCATTCCCGCCTTCCCACCGGCCATGATTGAGAATTGCTGTTTGAGAATTGCTTTGGGATTTTGTGTCTGGTTTAGGACTGGGACACCATGATGCGTATAAAAGTGACAGTTTAACATGAAAACACACTTATAATGTTAATTGATATGTATGTCGAGACGAGACATGCGGCGGGACAACAAAACTTTTACTGGATTTCGGTCCGTTCGTAATGAAAATTATGTCAATGACTATGAAATTCCCTTGCAGCTTTATTGACGACTCTCAATTTTTAACAGTCACCGCATTCATAATCTACGAGCAATCCAAGAATCACACCCCATGAAAATGTCGCAAAAGAATCATATAACTCTATACATAAATTTAGTTGCTTACATTTACGGACGTATAAATTCGTTGCTGATTGAAGCGAGGATGGACGGAAAGATCTCTCTCTACATTGCTTGAAGTAAAATTGTTTAACGATTTTTGTTCGTAAGACTACAATATTCTTTTGTGATTTATAAAAAAAAATTAAGCAAAGCTTAAAACAATAAAACTGTGTAATTTTTTGCCTTAACATTCAATCTTTACTATTTAATGTCTTTAATCACCTGGCGTATCACTTCCTGTTCATTTATTTAATTAAAGTAATAAAAATCCTTTTAAATAAAATTTCAATAAAACAACTTTATAAACACGCCAAATTTAAAACTTTTTCCCTCGCACTTAATGTACTACTTTTTGTATTGATTTTCTTAAGGAGAATTCACGCAGTATTTTTTAACGCGTTTATCTGCTTTTTATAGTTGGCAGACATGTCGTCCCCGGGATATTTTCTTTTAAAATTTCCTATAAGATGCCGTTTTGGGGATTTTTTGTAAAATGTCCTATGATATGCCGTCCACCTGGGTAGTTGTTTGTTTTGTTAACAGCTGTTATCTTGTTATTGGTTTGCTGCTCAGGTGTTTCTTTGTATTTATCTCTTATCAATAAAAATGGACATCGAAAACCTTAATGACGATTGTGTGTACATGATATTGGAATACCTACCACTGGAGGATCAAATAGCAATGGCACGTTGCTCATTGCGCTTTGAAAAATTGTGTCAAATTGTGTGGCGGAAGCCTCGCTATCGGGAAATTTCCGTGTCATATACAATGTTTGCACCGCTCAGCAAAGAGGATTACATGTACTTTTTTGAGCTGACAAGTTGTCAGATGGAAAAGCTCTACATATGGAATGTGCACGAAAAAGCCTTTGATTCATATCTCGGTCGGCATCTGATGCGTCCCGAACTTACATTCTATTTGCGCCTCGATATGACAAATCTTCAAGAGCTTTGCATTACCGACGATAATATGAACAACAGCATGATTCAGACCATAACCAGAAGCTGCCCAAATCTGCGCAGCCTGAGTGTGTCAAGCGCGTATATAACCGGAAAATTTATGGTTGGCCTCCACAAGCTAAAAACTCTGGTAGCCCGTGATTGCTCCATCGAGGCTACGCATCTGGAGGAGCTGCTAGCCCAGCTGCAATTGACTACATTAGACCTAACATCAAATAAAAACAAAGTGGAGGAAACAATTCTGCAAGCCCCTGCCTCTGGCTTGGCACGGCTGCAACGATTGGGAATTTCAGACGCACAGAACTGTGGCTTCAGCGTTGCAGAGCAACTGCCCGAGCTTAAGGAATTAGTTGTGAGCTATCGTGATGTGGAAGCACAATATTTAAGTGATATGCTTGAAAGAACACGACAATTGGCCAAGTTATCGGAGACAAAGTTTCCGAAGCGCCTGCAGTTGATAATGTGCAATGTTGTCGACGTGGAGGTGGCTTTGGAGCAGATAACTGGACTGGAGACCCGCAGTCCACGAGAGTTACCAAAATTCTGTGAGCAACTGAAGATTATCTATAAATGTAAATAATTTCCCATATTAATACTATGACATTATCCTTAAATTTAAAGCCTTTGCGGAGGGTATTCCTTCTTCTATCTAAACTAGTCTTACCATTTTCCAGCTTTGGGATTATAGAATACAAAGTGCTTATCGGCTTGCTGATATTTCTGTTCTATATATTCTAAATTCGGCACACCAAAGACAATTGCAATATCTTTCGTTTTCATTGTAAATACACGATAAGTACTAACATCTACAAAGGATTTAAAAACTTTATTTAAACAAGTTTACAATTAATATGTAGGTTTTAAATATTATTTTGTCCGGCAATATGCCAAAAGATCGAAAAATAAATTCATTAGTAAAATATCTTTAGTTGTTATTTACGTAATGCTGAAAAAATAAACATTTTCATTGTGCAGATGATTGAAAAAATTAATGAATGATATATAATTGAAACAAAATAATTGTTCACATTTTTATAATGAGGGGGCATAAGTATGAGAACATTACGCCGGCAAAGATGCCAGAAACGAGGACGGCAGCAGCAAACATGCCGGCGGTTATCTGATATTTAGCACTAACAGTCTGTGGTGCGTACATCATGCCCAAGGAACTTAAATAGCCAGAGCTAAATGACATAATGATGGCAATGATCCAATACAACCAATCGTTTGTGATGAATATGGGCAAAGTTCTAACAATATCTTTTGGTAAATAGTTACAGAAGATCATTAAGGGTATAAATGCAACGCGTAAAACGACAGGTACAACCAGGAACTTTGGTTTCGGCCACTGAATCCACGACGTGGTCAAGCTGCCCAACATTGCGAATACATTAAATGTTAAGAAGCAAGTAACAGAAGTAAAATATTCTTCTGCTATTATAAAATCTTTCTGTGAAGGTTTGATATCCGAATGGATGGCAGGAAAAACTGATAATGTAACGAAGAACGTAAAGAATACATTGAAAAGCTGAGGTGAGGCTTTCTTAAATATCTGCCAATAAGGTACATTCAACTGAGTTTTCGATCCAGAGCTCTTTTCTGCATGCCGGCTTATCATCTCATAGTGCCTAAAGAACTTATTCAAAGGCAATGCAAAATATGTATCAAAGCAGAGAAGCAAAACTAAAATAGCTGTCACAAAATAGTATATCGCAGATGTCCTCGGTGAGCTGAAGAACAATTTGCACAGTATTGACATGATGGTAGCAAAGCATCCACTAACGTTTGATCCCAAAACAACAGCACCCGTATATTTGGGAGGTAAGGCCGCGACAAGTCCATAAATTGTGCTCTGATAGATGCCATTGCACTGAAATAATAAATATTGATAAGAATTGAAATCAAGATATGATAATACTTGTAAATCTTACCATGTTTATCAGAACAATTGAGCTCATGGTAGCCCAAAAGAATATACCAGGCCACTGTTATGAAATAAAAAAGACCAAAAATATTATGTATTTACTATGAAGTATAATTAGCACCTTTGTACTCACCTCAAATGAATCCAACATTGCAAGCACTACCGTGATGATAAGTATTACTATCTCCGTTATAATGCTGTAGACAATACGAGTGGTCAGATCGCCACCAAAATTCATGAAAATATTTATCCAATTGAAGAGAACGTTTGGAATTTGTGAGGCGAAGCCCATATTTTGCATAAAGTTACCGCGATAATTGGATTCAGTTTTCACTGTATAGTTTTCACCCAATTTAAAATCCTCAAAGTATGATTTGGCGGTTATAAACATGTTCCATGGCATAAGAGTTCCCAATCCATGCAGTACAAAGATGAAAAATACAATTTTATATTTATCAACTGGAGGCTGCAGCGATGTAACAATTTTCGACATCATTGAACATGAGCCTTTTCCATTGGTGTCTGGATGCATTTGCGATTCCCATGATGGATTCAATGTCACTGGCTTCTTTGACGAAATAAATGGTGATTCCTCGCTCTTTCTATCACCCATTTTTTATGCTTGCTTGATTCAAAAGACAACGGCGCAGCTCTTGTTATATATGTTTGGGCGCGACTTCAATTAACTGTTAATTAGCAGTTGGTTGGCAACAGGTTCCACCAGTTCCACTAGTTTATAGCTAGGGAAAAAAAACCTGGTCTCCCTAAACGATAGCGCAAGAAACCGTTTACCGGCACGTTCGATACAAAAAGGCACTTTTAAGTTATTAAATAAAATTAAAACGCGTCTAGAAAGATAATCTTGCCCAAAGGTTAAGATTTGACGAGCTGACAAGCGCGTGGTTTACTCGGTATTTTGTTATCAGCTGCTGTTTTTTTTTTCAGAGTTGCCAGGTTACCTTCAATTTGTTGTCTATAGGTATGGTGCTCATAATTTTCAAATTAAATTTTGCCGTGAAATTAGTCCTAGAATACTGCCAGGAATGTCAACTGTTCGAGGTTGTTTCTTGGTATTACCCAGCTTATATATAAATATATAAATAATTATATATTTACTATAGTAAATTTATGATTATATTGCTAAGCACCATACTGTCTTGCGATAAAAATAAACAAAGCGAAGTAATCATTGATATCGATATCGATAATTCATATTGTAGTCGCGCGGCCCACAACGTGATTTCTTGTTGTCGTATATTTGTATGATTTACCATAATGCCTAGCAAAGAAATTATACCGACCATACAATTAGGCGATTACATTGTCATACAACGCCAAAAATACACAAAACTGCAGAAATTTGGCAGCTTGGATGCAACAGCTACGTTGGGAAAGGAACATTTGGAGTTAAAGTCGTTGCTGGACCAACCATATGGCTCTACATTCAAGATGTGTGTCAAGGAGACCAAGGCAGGCAAACGTGGGGCACAGCGACAACATACTCTCGAACTGGTCAGCGAGAATGAGCTGAGAAGCATCCGTGAGGTGCTCAACATTTCCAGCAGTGGAGCCGACAATCGCGACATTAGCGATAATGGAGAAGCTCAAGCACTGAAATCAGAGGTAAGTAAAAGCAAAAGAAGTGATAACTAACTTATAGTCACATTATTAATTGCAGGACATCGAACAACTGCGAGAGGCGTGCAATGAGTCTAGCAAAATCATTGAGAAGCTTGTGGAGAACTCGAAAACATTTCACACTCGCACCGAGTATTCACAGGATAAATACTTGCTAAAAAAGGAGAAAAAGTACTTTGAATTTGTACAAATCCGACAACCAAGCATTCGTTTAATGACCGACATATTCCATCGACAGGATGCTGAAAAGATAATGGGAATCCGAGTGGACACGCTTTCTCAAATCATTTCCTACTCTGGCGTCTCAGGTTTTGGCAATTATTTGCTGTATGAGAGCGGGACAAATGGGCTTTTGCCTGCCGCCATTCTGAATTCAATTGGTGCCGATACAGAAGCTACTTTGGTGCACATGCATCCGGGAAATGTGCCACAAAAGCAAGCACTTTTGGCACTAAAATTGCCACTGGAACAGCAACAACGATGCATTTCTGTCAATTTGTACTCAGTGCTGCGTGAATTCTACCAAGGTGATAAAACAGAGGCAACCACAACAGAAGCTGGAGATGCGAGAAATATTACTTCAGAGGAACAGGCAGACACCATAGAGCCAACTAACAAGAAACCTAAAATGGATGAATCGCCCAGTAGGTTACTGTAGGTTATCGTTTGGAGAAGTGTTAATCCACTAATAATTGCAGCAAACAACCGATCGGGACCATTGCGCTGGCAAGTGGAAAACAAACGTGCCTCGGCGTTGATGCATGCCAAATTCGACAACCTCGTAATGGCAGCCAAGGAGCACCCATCGAATATAATGCAGGCGTTGTTGCCCCTGGTTAAACCATCTCGCCCTGTTGTCATATTCAGCAGTTGCAAGGAGTTGCTACAGGAAACGTACATGGAACTGAAAACGTCTGGCAAAGTGACCAATCTACATGTGACCTCCAATTGGATGCGCACGTATCAAATTTTGCCAAATCGCACACATCCAGAGGTTAACATGAGTGGTAACAGTGGCTATCTCTTAACCGGCTACACACTAAAATAATTAAAGATTAAAAGAAAAAATCGGCATGTGTGGTTTATTTGATTTGCTGAAAAGTATATTATTTAATGACTGCAAATAAGCGCCAACATCAAGTAAATAAAATTTAACTTTTGATAACATCATAGTAACGTTTCTTTGTTTGTGCACAATTTGTAAAGACAGCGCTCCATTTGTCGTGTGTTAAAGTTAAATAGGTTCGGCTTTCTTAAGCACGTAATAGTGTCCGCATTCACAGCGCTTGGGACTGCCCTTCTCCAGCCACATCCATTTGGGACTACGATCGCCAAGGCAAAGACAACCAACGAGGCGACCATCAAAAGCCGATGGTATTACCGTGGGGTCATTCTCTCTGCCAGCTCCACGTTTCATTGGTCTGGCCATGGCCCACGGATCGTCGCAACCAGCTTGGCGTAGCTGCAGCTCACGCTTGAAAATACCCGTAGCAAGTTCCATATCATCAGTCAACGCTGTGGCAGCAACAAAGTGCATAAGGCCAACAGTAATAATAACCAACTAAACTTACGCTTTTGGGCCATCGGGGCTGTTGTAGATAAACCACGTTGTCCAGTGCCCTCTTTATTCCCGAGCTCAAACACGCCAAGCATCTTCTGCAAACCCAGTTGTCGCAGCAGTGCACCTAGCTTACCCTCGCCACGCTGTGTCAGATGCGAGACGAGGCGTTTGGATGGGATTGAAGACTTGAGAAATCTCAAAATGTACGACATCTTTTGAGAATCTTTAAAAAAATATTACTCTGGATAAATTTTTAAATTTTAATGTATGAAATTTAATATATGCCTGTTCAAATCCGCTTCCTTCGCAAAGAAGTTTTGGAATGTGCCTTTTACTTGATGCTCTCGAATTAAATATATTCAAACATTATAGCCTACTGAGTCTCTTTTAAAAGTCAACAGAACATTCCATCTATTCTTATATTCAAACAGTCGTTTAAACATATACCCTTTAAAAGCTCTATAGTTTTTAATACCTTTCTTCGATTTGCCTTTTTAGTGCATTTATTTATCAACATTTTTAATTCGTTTCTCGATGGCACCAACAGTTCGCAAACCAAAACTAATGTAGAAGCTGACCCAAGTTTCAGTCCAATTTTCGGGTTGATGTTTGTTTATTTTGACAGCTATATAGATGACTTTAACCTTAATAGTTGTTTGTGTGTGTGTGTTCTTTTTGTTATTAATTGGTTTATTTAATTAATTAATAATAACTTTAAACAGCTGCCTTCTCGACGAGTTTGAACCAGTGTCCGCACTCACAACGCTTTTGGTTGCCCTTTTGTAGCCACATCCATTGAACGTAGGTCTGATCCTCTTCGCCTGAATATAAATAGAGTATAAATTTCAGTTTGCAGTCGAGATATTACATTTTACTACTCACAGATGCATCCTACAATGCGGGCATCAAAGGCCGATGGAATCAAGTTGGGGTTCTCCTTGGTGCCAGCACCGCGCTTGAATACCTTCATGTCGAAGGGATTATCGTTGCCGGCAGCTTTCAGCAGCAATTCACGCTTCTCGATACCCGTGGCATGCTCCATGGGATCGTTCATCACTGCAAAAGAATGTATTGAGCATTAGTTGATAGTTGATAAGCGTATGTTTCAAATTGCAGTGGCTTTTCTTGTTGAATCAGCTCTGCGTGTGTGTGTGTGTGTGTGTGGGAGGCGCTGGTTACATAAATCCAACATAAAATGCTATTTCCTTTACACTTTACATTGTCCAATGTGCAATATTAGCCCTTAGATTAACCTAAGAGCTGTGAATTACGCATCGTTGGTTAAAGCTAATGCACTCGTTGTCAGAGCATTAAAACCCATTTGTAGTACGCGTAGTTATTACATAACCTCCCACCACACTTGCACATCATTTAGGAGACACAAACAACGATGCAATTTGGGGATCCTCACTAAAGATCGTCGGTTGGATAGTTTGGGTCGCATATTATGTAATTCGGATCGTGAAAACAACTTGAAGACGGCTCAGGTGTCACACGCGCTGGCACACGGATAAGGCGGACGTGACGGCCTAGGCGGGTTTTGTAACTTACTTTTGCAGGTACGCACGGATTGGTATGTAACATTCTGGCGAGCGGCGGCTCGAAGCGCCATGCGTCCACAGATTGAAGCCATTGTTCGTATTGCAAAAATTTGTTGGTCTTAGGAGTGATGAACAGCCGAATTCTTTCGTAATTTTTCACAGCGAAACTCAGTGCTAGGGTTGTCAAATCATCCAGGGGGACTATCGACACTATCGACAGGTCTTTTTAAAATGCAACCATCGACCGTTTTTTGAACCATCGTTAATTTCAAACAAGAAGAAGAATGCAATCAGGAAAATTTGTTATGAATTCCATCCAGCAAAAAAAAGACAAATAAAAGAACCGCGCAATTCAATGCAATTAATGGCCATCGATTTATGCTATCGATATATCGGTCACAGGTCGATGATTGCCATGGCTAAAAATGTCCCAAGTTTTTCAATTTTGTTGTCTTCTCTCCTGGTTTCCTCTGACCATGAAAATTTGCAAAGTTATGCTGAAGAAGCTAATTCATACACGCTGAATTAGGGCTGACAGGCATAAAATATATATATACATATGCAATATATACATTTTATGCAATATATACATTTTATGTATAATACATATATAGTAAAATCCTAGATAATCAATTGGTGTAGCTCACCGCAGGTGGGTAATTTAATTTGAATTCGTGGTGAGTGTTTTTGTCGTTAGTGAGAGCAGTGTTTAGTGCCCAAACCCACAGCTGGCAGAAGTCAACTTGGCAAGACAGTTCAGGGGACACCGCGCGAGGAGCGATTGGCTATGTTCTCCGGGTGGCCACAGATTTTTATTCCACTTCTATTTATAATTCCCTCAACACACCCTTTGCCATAGAGGAATTCTGAGAGGCAATTTCTGTTTTGTTTAATTTATTTGTTTATATGTTTACTTAATCTATTTATTTAAGATTAACTTATTTTGCTAAACTTATTAATATTTCTCCACAGCAATTCAGTCCTCTTTGATTCTTATCTAGCTGCTCTAGCGTTATGCTGGGTTCAAATTGCGCCACAGGCTGGCACAGTTGAACAGGGGCACAGCTCAATGTAAACATCAAATGCTCTGCCACAGAGCTGGCACAGAAGAGTGGCACAGCAATGTGAACGGCAGTGTTATTTGGCTGGCATATATATGTGCCTGGCTGTCACAGAAGATACACAAATTACACTACGCAACAGCCAAAACTCCCCCTGGCCAAAAGTCACATTTTCTGATACATGTGGTCCCCTGATGCCGAAAATCGACTTTTAAAAATTTTCCTGGGTGTAGTTTATTTTTAAATGTTATTTTTATAGTTAACCAGTTTTTTTCTATCGATTTTTTTTGGTGCTCTTACATTTTACATCATATCTCGAGAACGGGGCAACCAATCTTAAAAATCTTTGCAGATTCCAAAAGATAATGAATGTACCTACTAATCGATTGTATTTTGTTTTTAATTAAAATCAAAAATTTAACAAATTCATATTTTTAATTTGTTGTTAATTTTATGACTTTAAAATTCATGGAAAATAAAAAAAAAGTAGCCCCTTTTCTTTTTCAAAGTTAGATGGCTAGATGCATTGATTGGGCGTCGTTTAAGACATTACTCATTAAAATCGTGGGTAAGAAAGCGATGTCACAACATTTTATAGCCAAGTATGTTTTTTGATAAAATGTATGACACCCTTGTCAAATGACTCCTTTCTGTGCAATCTAATTTCTTAGTTTTGAGACTATCTGATGAAACTTGGTACAAGTCCGTTTTTTGCTGCATGCAGTACATATGTCGGAACCAACCGGATCGGATCACTATATCGTTTAGCTACCATAGAAACGATCGGTTATAAATCAACATTTAGTATGAAAAACTTTTTTGTTTCTCAAGGTAACTCAACCAAACACACAGATTGTGTTTTCGATATAGCTTTATACTATCTGAACAAATTTGAACAAAATCGGACTACTATATCATATATCTGACATAGGACCGATCGGTCAAAAGTCGAATTTTACTCTCTGCACGGAGTATAGTATCGTACAAAATTGGTCGTTTCTGAATTTATTTAAATGATCTATACTTTGCGAGAGTCTTGTGTCAAAAATGCATGTGATTTGAAAGTCAAACACCCAAAAAAAATCAATTCGGGACGGATTTTCTAGACTTAAAGTTACAATTCCGTTAGGAAATTAAAAATTTTGTGAAAAAACATGTCTGCTTATAAAAGCTGTTACTTCGCTTTCTTACCCAAGACGAATAAAACTAATTAATCCATCTAAGTTTTAAAAAGAAAAGGGGCTAATTTTTTTTTTCATTTTCCTTGAATTTTAAAGTAAAAAAAACATAACTAAGATCTGTGTTGCCGTTCTCGAAAAATAATTCGAAATGTAAAAGAGCACTTCATGAATAAATTAGAAAAATAACGGTCAAATTTAAAAAAAATTAAAAAAAACTGCACCCAGAACATTTTTTTAAGACGATATATTTAATCTTTGGGTCCATATTTATCATAAAAATCCAAATTTTGACCAGAAAAAACTCTACAAATTGTAGCATAGTGTTATTTGAACAGTCGTTTCAATTGAACAATATTTTTCTGTGGCAAGCAGAACGAGAATGTTGGTTTTTCTGGCACATTCAGATAGCATGTTTTTATCGTTTATCGTGTTTGAATAACTAATATATTTATTTGCTTACATTATATTTTTGCGATTTTATCACAATAAAATAGATAAATATGACCACTTTTTGTGTCTTTGCAATTAATTTATATATATACTAGGGGCTGGCCCCCTGTCGCTTCGCTCGCCAACCCCGGCTCGCTACGCTCGCTAAAATCTCGGGGAAAAATGTCGAGTAAAAATAGGGAACACTTCTCAAAAATCGGGGAGAAATGTGGACTGAAAATAGGGATCACATCTCACAGCTAATATCATTTCTTATAAGAAAGCGGAAAGTGTAATTTCAATCTTTCCCAGCAATTGGACTTCAAATAATAGAACTGTATATATTACCTAGGGGCCTTGCCCCCTGCTCGCTACGCTGGCTAAATCTCGGAGAGATGGGTGGATTGAAAATAGGGAACCCTTCTCACAGCTATGTCATTTCTTATAAGTAAGCGGGAAACGTTTATTAAATTTTTCCCTGCAATTGAACTTTAAATCATAGTACTTTATATAATACTAGGGGGCTTGCCCCCTGCTCGCTGAAATCTCGGGGAGATATGTTGAGTGAAAATAGAGAACACTTCACACAGCTATAGCCGGACCTTATGTCCTTTCTAATTAGAAAGCGCGAAATGTAAATTCAATTTTTCCTGCAATTTGACCTAAAATAATAGTACTTTATATGTATAAATAGGTGGCAAGCCCCTAGTGTTCGCTACGCTCGCCGAAATTTTGAGGAGAAAATATGGAACGCTTCTTATAGCCGCTTTCCACGAGCACTGTCATTTGGCGTCATTCAGTACAATTCTGTCATTCGAATCGAATGACAAATTTGGCCTGTTGAAATTCCCATAAGGCCCCGAATGACTTTACTGAATGACACCGAATGACGGCTCGTGGAAAGCGGCTATTACAGCTATAGCCGGAACTTATGTCATTTTTTATAAGAAAGCGGGATATGTAAATTCAATTTTTTACTACAATTTGACTTAAAAATCTAATAGTACTAGTAGTACTACAATAGTACTACAAAATATAATAATACTACAATGAGAATTTAAATTTTCGCTGCTCGCTGTTTTAAAATTTTCGCTGCAATTGAATTATAGCGAGCGAGTAACAGTACCATATACTGAAAATTTATTTTGAAAGTCGCAACACCACCCAGTCGATCCAGTGGGCACGTACAGACCAAAGTCGCTACGGCCGCAGTACCAAAATTTTACATGAAGTAGGGATCGACCCTTCAAGGATGTCACAGGATGTCAGCAACGCGGCCTGTAGTAAGAATCGTTCGATTCAGGGTGCGAATTTCCTACAGCAGCTTCCGCTACGAGCTCAAACGTTTTGCTGAGTATGGTACTGACTACTCTGCATGTTACTCAGATTGGAATTCTAGCTCAGAGGTTTGAATTTCCCACGGCAGCTTCCGCTACGAGCTCAAGCGGTTTGCTGAGTTTGGTATAACCTGTGCTGCATAGTATTCTGCTAGGAAATTTTCTTAGCTGTAAGGGTTGTCAATACGTTTGCGGTACTCTTAGCTTAGAGTCTAGAGTACGCGATCGGCTACATTTTGTTATGTTGACAACCCATTTTTTGTGTATTTCTATCAAAGTGTCTTTTGCGCAGCAGTGCTATTTGAACGCGTGTTGGATGAACAACGCATTTATAATTGGGTAAGTCTTAGTTTTTCTCGCATTATATTGTGTTATTGTTTTATACAGGTACATATTCTTAAATTGGCCATTATGTGGGTTAAGTCAAATGCGTTGATAAAATACTGGGCCCACACGAAATGTAAGTATGCACAAATAATAGTGAAATATATTCAAAATAAAAACTTATGTATATACATTTTCGTTTCATCTCTTTTCAGTATTAATTAAATTAATAATAACATATTATTAAGTTCATGTATGAAAATGTTTATTAAATAAAACTAAAGAATAAAGTTTAAAAAATGTATGTATGTATACGCTTTTATTTCTGCAGCAGCCAGAACCCTAGGGAGGGAGAAATGCCATCCTGGATTCCAAGTGGAATTTCCAAGAATTCCCAACTAGAATTTCCCTACAGCAGAAATGGAAACTGAATTTCCTGCAGAATGTGTCTATGACGAGCTCAGGAAAACGTTTGAGTTCGTAGCGGAACCTGCCGTAGGGTAGTGTGGATTTCCTACCGAATTACCCCGGCCAGGCTAATGTAAAAGCGAATGAGACTTTTACACGAACTCGGAGTGCAATCCTCTGAGTCGGGCTGCGGCAAATTAGAACATTTTTCTGCAGAATATTTCCTTCTGGGAAATTCTGCATCGCTAGCTCACGCAGGGACTACCAACTTGTTTTTTGTGATATGGTCTCACAATATCGATAAAATTTGAGTTTAGGGTGCACTTTTTTATCTGCAACGTCATTGCCAATTTACAATGAACTATTTAAGTTTTTGTATTAACCATATCTTTTTTGACATGATAAATAAGGAAAGATGTTTATTCTGCATTCAGACTTTGTATAAACATCACTGCATTATATTCATGTTCGTACTGGCAGCAAAAGTACCCGTCAATCAGCTGACTATGGATGCGACAAACGCAATTGAAACACTGTTCGGATTTTTTGCATGACCCCTCAAGCAAACAAAAAAATCCCAACTAGTTTAAATTCAGTAGGAGTGTCATTTGAGTTTAGCAGAACGATAGGCCCTTACGTTTTGAAACGTAATGATAAGTGTGAACCAACTTTGAATTTAAAAACGAGAAACAATCTTTCGCTGTTTTTTTTATATGGAGTTTTTCATTTCCACTGCGCTTCATGTCGAGAGTAAATACTGCTTAAGTGTAAATACTGTATTTATTAAGTATTTTCAAATTTGTTTACAGCGGCTAAGCAGAATTGCAACGAAGAAGCTATCGAGTAAATTCGATAACTCATATGCCATATCAAGTCTTAAATATTTATCAACACTGCTGTGAATGTGTCATTTAATTTCGTCAAATTCAGCAATACGGGAGGTGCTTAAATTAATTTGCATTATTTTCAAAGCAGACCATCGCCGCAGAGCTTTTTCAAAAGCTGCAACAATCCAAATCAAATCCGTGCTATTGTGCATATTATAAATAATAATACCACAAATATCTAGCTCTTAAAGGAACAATTTCGCAACTCATTCACAACTACACCCTCGGAATAGACTGCACTGTCGACGTAAGACGTAGTCAGTCTCAAGGCCAAGGAAGTCGAAACGAAATTCAATTGCAGTTAAACATGAAATTTGTGGCAACACAAAGCATCGAGCAGCATTTTTATAATCAGCAACAACATCAGCAGCAGTGTATAAATAAAAAACGCTCGTGCAATTCAACAACATTCAGTACTGTATCGGCTTTCAACAATCCCAAACGCGTGTTGTGCAACAAAAGGCAAAAACAACAGCTACAACAAAGACAATATTGGAAACATAAAAACTTTTGTATAGCTGCGTCTTGATTAAGTCTTTTAAACAATCCAACGCATAGACATAAGACAAAGAACGATAAAGGAACGTCCACAAACCCCCGCAATAAAATCTAACCTAAATTCCTGTTCGTCCAAACACATAAAATCAATAAAAGAAGAAAACACGTGCAAGTGCCGCCAATAGTTGCCGCCAAACGCGTGTGTAGACTTCTTTGTGGAGACTCTCTTATTCTCTTGCGCTCGCGCTCAAAGGACACTGCCCTACAGGGTTTGTGTTTGTGATTGTAAATCAACGATCACTGCTAAGTTCAGTACAAGCAAAAGCTCAAATATAAGTGGATATAGCGAACAACGCAGTAGTAACAACAACGACAAAAATATGCCGCGTCGCAATAAGAAAACATCCGGCAAAGGTGAGTCACTAATTTTACCCAAAAGTCATAAAACTGCGTAGGTGTGTGAAATAAAGTGCAACTGTTTGCAGTTGAAAATTATTATGTTGACCTTTGGGCACGATTTTCTTAGCATTCATTACTCATCTAGGTATACATATGTATGTATGTATGTTCTTTGTTTAATATCACAAAATACATTTCGTTGGCTTCGGAAAAAGCTTTTGTCTCCAACCTGTTTGGCAATTATCAAAACATATATATTGTTTTATTGTTGCTGTGTTGGCAAACGCAAAAAGCTTAACACGCGGTCAGCTGGTGAAGAAACAACAACAATTATTGAACCTATTTATGTGTTTACTAGACCAATGAAATACCCTGTGAGCATGTACAATAGATTCTTCTTATAAACTTTTCAATTATAAGCAGTTTGAACGACTTTCTAGCAGGTAGTGAAACCGAAACGAATATCGGTTCCGGTTCCGGTACGTGCCGAAACGAGTATTTCGGTAAAAGGTTCTATTTCGGTTTTGTCCTTTCGGTTCCGGTTCTCGAATCGGTCCATACCGGTAAAGCAAAGTAATTTTTAAAAATTTTAAAATGTAAAAAATTGAAACGTAAAAATGCATGCATTTTAGCATGTTAAGTCTTACATATAATCCGAAAATTTTTTGTATAGCGCAAAACCATGTTCTTACGAAAAATAGCAAAGGAAAATTTTAAAATGTATCAAAACCGTACCGGTACGAACGTTTCGGCTTTCGGTTCTTGAAAAATAATTTATTTCGGTTCCGGTCGCGGTTACGGTTCTTTAATATAAATATAAATATAGGGTATAACTCACACACAATTCAATTGTGAATGTTCAATGTCAGCTTATCAAGAAAAACACAAAGCAACACACACGTACAGTATGTCTACCGATGTAAATATGTATGTACGTTTGTAGATACATGTATGTGTAGGTATATAATCGAGTGCAATCACTTTATCTATATGTACACTAGGCAGCATATTTATTTTGACATAGCTTACATTACGCGCCCTCCTCCGCCCCTAGAAAGTAAAACTAAATTTTAAAGACGAATTACAAGAGAATGATTTTTGGTATATATAATACTCATAGTCCAAACCTGTTCTGAAAATTTCATTCCAATCGGTTGATAAACGCGGAAGTTATTCAACTTACAATGTTACAGGCAAAAGGAAGGAGAAGTGGCACCATCTATTGAATGGTACGCCACATTGATGAACAATCTTTAGTGAACGCTTTGCACTCAAAAAGTACTGGGTCTCCTACTGTCGAGCTTGCTCCACTTTAGCTTACTGAATTTTTTTAATTTATAAATAAATCATAGATACAAATGTATTTATATCTAAATACGCTTTTCATGCGGAAACAGTTGCAGCCAAAGCTTTCTCTATAGTTTCTTTAAAACTTTACATTGTCCAAACAACTTTCAAGACATTGTTTTTGTGTCTCTCTTTCTATCTAAATTTCTTGGTTTCTACACAGCTGTCGAAGTTGTTATTATAAAACAAAAACCGTTTTTGGAAAATAACCACACCTTAAGGGGAAAATGGAAACCCATTACCGGAAATTACCTTGTCCCAATTCAGCATTCAGGTGCTAAGTGGAAATGTGTTGCCTATAGAAAATTTCGCAGGTGTTTCTTTGACTACAACAGAAACAAATTTAAATAAATTGGTTGCCCAACATTTTTGAAGGTCATGGCAATTGCCAATTTCTATATGCTTCTGTATGTATGTATAATATATAGAGATTGTCAAGTAATTGTTTTAACCAAATGAAAAATACACATATGATATTTATTTTGCTATAAAAACATATTTCCTGGTTTTCTTATTTTATTATTATTATATATATTTTTTTTTGCTTGTTTTAAGATCCATAAGCAGCTATATAGATCTTAGGACAAAAAATGGATTATGAAATCTACAGTATTTAACTATACTTCAAAATCGAAACAATTACTTAACAAACTGTATACATAATTGTATTTTTAGTCTGCAAGTAGCCAAAATATAAAAATAAAGATTTGGTACAGTTGTTTACAAAAGCAATTGTCGGCAAAAGATCTTGAAATCTCTTGTCGCTTTCTAAGTCAATTTACGAGGGATGAGGCTCAGTTTACAGTTCGAATAGCTCTGTCAATGATCTAATTTCAAAACTCACTCGACGGTTTGAGAAACAATGTAATACCTTGAGCAGCACTTTAATGCAAATGTTTTTCGTTTTTTTTTATAGGCCGCACCAACGATTCGAACTCGGAAGACGAATCCTTTGACAATGTGAGCGTTTATTCGCATGTCTCGGAGGCAGCCTCATCGGAAAACGCAGAGGAGCTAGCCAACGAGCGCTTTGAGGAGAAATTTGAGAAGGCCCTGGAACAGGCAACTGAGAAGTCAGCACAGACTCGCGTCCAAGCACTTCAGGCCATCTGCGAGCTGTTAATGCATCGCTATATGCCCGACTTTGTCGAGGATCGCAAAATGACCCTGATGGACTTTGTGGAGAAGAGCGTTCGTCGTGGCAAGGGACAGGAGCAAGTGTGGGGAGCACGTCTTGCCCCATTGTTAGTGCTGCAACTGGGCGGAGAGGAGGGCATGTCAAAGAGCATGAATCAGTTTCTTCTAAACACTGTGCAGGATAAATCTGTCAGCTATGATGCACGTGCTAAATGCTGCACGGCCTTGGGATTACTCAATTTTCTGGACTGCGAGGATGTTGGTGAATTGGTTCAATTGATGCAGTTCTTCGAGACTATCTTTAGTGGGAGTTATTTGCGCGGTGATGACAAGACTCCGATTTCTGTTACGGCCGAAGCTGGTACTCTGCATGCCGAGGCCTTGTCCTCCTGGGGATTACTTTTGACCCTCATCCCATCCGGTGACTTTGTCTCCCTAATGACCACAGGACAGCACAAGTTTCCGTAAGCAAATACTCGAATTCCATTAAAAATTATATTCAATTAAATTTCATTTTGCAGGTCTATCAAACGTTTCTTGGGATTGTTGGAGTCACCACATTTGGATGTACGCATGGCCGCTGGCGAGTCTATTGCTTTAATACTAGAATCGGGTCGTGGACACGATGAGAACTTCCTGGAGGAGCACATCAGTGAGCTGTGCGATGCCGTGAAGCAGCTGGCCACCGATTCGGCCAAATATCGTGCCAAACGCGATCGCAAAACTCAACGCGCCACGTTCCGTGATGTCTTGCGTTATCTGGAGGTGAGTTAATGATATATATTTTAATATAACTAAAAAGAAAAAAAATACAGTGAGATAGGTATTCTATGGCAACTATGTTCTATACTTTAGATTCTAAAGTTTAGAATATACAGCCAGATAAGAATCGCAAAAAAAATGTAAAAAAGTTCATTCGATTATTTATTTAGCCAAATTTTTTGAATCAATAATCAAAAATTTTGTTTTTAGGAATCCTAATAGCATATACTTTTAATTTAAACACTTCAATTGATACAAGTTGAAAAATATACACCAAATAATTTATGTGACACAGGATCAGGAAGCGAAAAGATCTTTGGTCTCCATATTTATGGCTTCATATCAGAGCAGTTGAATCGAATTTCATGTCGACAATGATTTGCCAGACACTTGGAATGATCATGAAGTTTGTTCCGCATTATGATGCAGCCATTGCGACTGATCGAGTCCATGTACTCGGTAAAGTTGGGTACTTTTCGGAATGTGCTTGCCGCCGCCTTCCAATGTGAGTTGTTGCCCGAGTTGACGAATTGCGAGGAATCCGAGAAGCTTGTCTTGAATGGCTTATAGGCCTGTTCGCATTCATCCGGTTGTACTTCATAGCCAGTGCTATTTTCACGTTTCATTTGCCGCATCACGTCCGCACGGAATTCAGAGCATGGAGCAGTGTTTGTCAATAACTTGTCCGAGCTTATTTTGGAAGCCTTGTCTGTGGGCTTCATACTCTCATAGATGCCCTCCGGATACTCGTTGACATCACAGAAATCAATTTGATAGGTAGTAAACATACGATTCGTTTCCAATCTGCGGCCGAGTTCTTCCTTAGGCATCAGTTTCAGGCGCTCATACAGATCCGGATAAATGTTTCGCAAGATTTTCAGAAAACGATTCGGCTGCATCTTAAAACAGTCCGATTCTGGGGCAAACGCCATATTCTCCACCTGATCCTGTGCCAGTTCTGTGGGTATAAGTCGCGGATCTACCAAACGACCCATCGGTGCAATGCCTGTCCATTCGATGGCCGCACAATTTTTAATCGCATCTGAGGGGGGTTTTATTATGTCCTCCTCAACACACTGACACTCGATGATTTTCGGGCCACCATAGCCATCCTGGCCCTTAAGGTGGGTCATAAACTCATATCGCTTCGAGCTTGGCGGTACATAATCATGCATATATGTGGAGAGCATCATTTTGAATTCCAGATAAACACAATTTAAATTTTTTTTTTTTTTGTTTAATTTTTAAGTTGTAATTTCTACATAAAATTTAGTGTGCTGAGTAGAAGTGAAATTAGTTTAAAATAAATAAGGCTTTTCCTTATTTCAAAGACACTTATCTTGAAAATTTAAGTCCAGGCTTGCTAAGTTGAATTTTTGTTTTTACGCAGGAGGATATTTCACCGGAGATCAATATACGTTTTGGAAATGATGCTCTTACCTTAGACGCCTGGTCAATACATCATCAGTATTCGGCATTGTGCACCGTAATGGGTCCCGGAATGACTTCGCAACTGCAGGAGAACGAATTCATACGTGACATTTTCCAGCTGGGACCACGTCCCACAAACACTGGCATCAATGGAAACGCGAAAATCAAGCAGTCCAAGTTGGAGCGAGTAAGTCAAAAGTGAAGCAACTAACGTTTACATAAATCTAATATTTGATATGTATATCTACAGCACTTGGTGAATGCAGCCGCTTTCAAGGCACGCTCTATTACACGTGGAAAGAATCGTGATAAGCGATCGGCAGTCATCACATAAATCTTTATCTGGAGTTTAAGCATGCAGAACTCTTCCCAATTAGTTGAATTGTTTAACCTTAGATCATTAATCCGGCTTAGATAACAATAGCTGCATATTTCGGCCAAAATTACAATTCGTGACTAAATTTCAAATAACTTATAATTAACAACCCTGAAATATATAAAGAAATTCTTTAGCTTTTAGCCTTTAGTCGATGTAGCTCATAGTACATAACATATTAGCTAGTAATGTGATCTGCAAATTGAATTTTTTCATTTTGGCATTAATTTGCGTGCCAGTTGAACGACTGTGTGAAATTTAGGTAATTTCTTTTAATTTTTAAGGCCATTTTACGTTGTTGTTTAAATATATACAAATATATACACATACAAATACAAGTACATTAATTAGCAAACTTTGCTTTAGTTTAAAGTCAAAATAAATTTAATAGTTTGACTTGGCTTTTCTTATGCGTGTTATATAAGAATATTATATACGTACATATATATACAGTTGTATTTTATAGGTAGTGTGTGTAAAGTAAATATATGTATAACTTTAGACTTAAAGGACAACTAAATTTGAAAGTGTGTTTTATTTGCTAGTAAGATTTTAATAATAGAATGATAACTTCAATTCAAAGGAAATTTTTTTTACTTTAGGAATCAGAGGACTCGGCCTCTAGAAGAAAAAGATAACGCAAGCTATTTTTGGCGCGCCCTTGCATTGAAATTTCGACATACATATGTATGACAGTATTATGATATAGCAGTCTGATTTTATTCAAATCAGAACAGATTTGTAAATGACGATACTAGAGTACTAAATTTTGATTTCTAAGTTAGAAATTCTAAGCGATCGTTCCTATGGCAACTATACGATATAGTGATCCAATCCGGATGGATCCAACTTATGTACAGCGTGCAGCAAAAATACGGACCTGTACCAAGTTTTACTAAGATGGCTTTAAAACTGAGAGACTAGTTATATATCGACTCAGCTCGTCGTCCTTCTAAGAGACAAGTGTGCATAGAAAGAGACAGGCGGAATAGTCCGACTCTTTCCTGAAGATTTCATCTCAACCCCATCTCTTGTTTGCTTTTCACCATTATTTGCATTACACCACTATTGGCTTTTTCTCTTTTTTTATGGATCTTTTAATCAAATAGTATGTAGACTTTTCCTCCCTTGGATCCTCTAAGCCCAGTATTTTTGTTCGTTACTGTTCATTCCTTCCATCAACAAAGGGAGGTGCAATCGGCCTAGAAACGAGTCTTTTTTTCATCATTATTTGAAATACTAGAGGATGACAACTCAAAAACACGATGCAGAAATACAGTTGCGACAAGGGCCACAGATTCGAATGACGTACAGTGGGTCGTTTTGACTTATTGCATTGCAAAAATGACATCTCTTGATCCAAATAAGATATAGCGAAAATTAAAAAGAATTTAATAGTAAATTTTCGTAGCTTTAATGTAAATACCAATAACTTATAACTCTGACTGAAGACCTCTTATCAATAGATGATTATACTAAAAATTTTGATTTTTTCAGTTTTAATAATATTTTAAACATGTTTTACATATAAATGTACAAATTCGGCATTAAAAAGATCAAGTATTTGAAGTCTCAATTTAAAAGTATTAAGGTAAGGTCAGACAGGCTAAACATTTAGTGCAAAATCTAACGTCAGCTGTTCTGCGCAAAATACATCAAAATAGTTCCAGTTTTGGATGCTGTTGTGGATGTAATTTTGCACAAAATCGCTTTGTGTCCTAAAAATTGCCACTAAAATATATTTGAAGCAAAATTATAACTAAATTTCCATGTTTGTCAATAACTTTGATTTGAAGTTATCGTTAAGTGATGGAGTCGGCAATAAGTGCGCAAATTTTAATTTTGAGCTGTGCTGCTGCATCACCATAAGCATAGTATCCAGTAGAGCGAAATGTTTGCCAGGAAGAATGTACCAAATATTTCGAAACTCGCTATCAAAATCTCAGTGTGACACCACAAAAACTGCACAAAGATCTTAAAATATCCCAAAAATGTTGAATGGTTACATTCAAAAGCAAAATATAAACAAAGATAAAAAAACAAAAAACATTTCACTTCATTTTGATAACCAGAATTATGAAAATTCGAAGCAAAGTCCATAGCTTTAAGAATCGAACAGCTGTTTGTCAAGCAGTGTTGCAAAATGTTCCTTACTTTCTGGCAACTCTATCATTTTGATTCACTGGATACTGCCTTTCAGTTCCGACAGTCAAAGCATTTCGACTTCATTCCGAAACCATTTTTTTTGTATAAAGTTTTGTACTGCTCAGCAGTATTTCTGGACGTAAAGCAAGCCTTTGACAGAGTATGGCACGCTGGGCTCCTATACAAACTCAAAACAGCTCTGCCCGCCCCATACTACCTACTGCTGAAGTCCTACTTGGAGCACAGAAGTTTCTTCGTCAAGTGTGGAGAAGAGAGGTCAGCTATTATGGAAGTCCGAGCCGGAGTCCCGCAAGGAAGCGTACTGGGCCCAGTGTTGTACACACTGTACACCGCCGACTTGCCCCTGATACCTGACCCGAGCCTACTAGCTGCTACATACGCGGACGACACGGCCTTCTTGGCTAGCGACACCTGTCCTCAAACAGCCTCTGCTACACTGCAACACCAGCTCGACCTAACCAACGGCTGGCTAAGGAGATGGAACATTATGGTTAACCCCGACAAGTCTTCCCACTGCACTTTTGTCTTGAGAAGAGGAGACTGCCCCCCAGTCACCCTAGACGGCTCATCAATCCCTGATAGCAACACCGCCAAGTACTTGGGTATCATTATGGACAGGAGGCTTACTTGGAAGCCACACCTGACAAACAAAAGGGCGCAGATGAGCAGGAGGCTGAAGAAGTTCCTATGGCTCATGGGGAAGAGATCCACACTCAGGCTAAGGGTTAAACTCCAAATCTGCAAAGCCATCATGAAGCCAATGTGGACCTATGGAATCTCCATCTGGGGCACCGCTAACTACACAAATCTCAGGGAGATCCAAAAATTTCAAAATAAAGCACTGAGGGTCCTATCAAACGCTAACCTGCTCACGTCA
Source organism: Drosophila testacea (assembly GCA_035043265.1). NCBI lineage: Eukaryota > Metazoa > Arthropoda > Insecta > Diptera > Drosophilidae > Drosophila > Drosophila testacea. The sequence goes on along the minus strand of JAWNND010000956.1, from coordinate 215,498 downwards.
AACGCTGAAATCCACAATGAGCTCGGAGTCCCATGGGTACTAGAAGAAGTCAAAAGGCTTAGCAAAAACCACACCGTACGACTGGAGCGGCACATCAACCCCCTTGCCATTAACTTGCTGGACAACAGCACCACCACCCGTCGTCTGAAAAGGCTCCACCCACTGGACCTCCCTCACCGCTGAAGCTGAACATCTCTGTCCCTCCCCCACACCCCCCAAAAAAAAAAAAATTTGTTCTGAGCAACACTACACATTTTGTATGGAACAGCTGTGAACAGCTGATCGAAATTACAAAATTTTAAGCAAATTATAAGCAAAGCAGTTGCAGGAATGATGATGATATAAAAAAAAAATTGTTGTTGCTGTTTTTGTTATTAAACTTATAACACTTTAATTTCAAAACATTAATTTTACGAAATACCAAATTTTTATCGATGAATACCGCCCAACCAAAGGAATTATCGCTAAAATCAGCGGTTTAGTGTAAGGCCAAAATTGTGCGCCATATATTACTTTTCAAATATTATACAAATATTTATATTTGTATATTATCAAGCAAAGGATGCCAACCATCAGCTGGATATCATTTGCTAATGCATAATCCACTTGATTGTTTCAAATTAAACTTGCTATATTTTGCGTTTGAAAATAAATTGTAAATGTAAGCAATGCGAGCAATTAAACTGAACAGCTGATTAAATTTGGCCGAATGACAAATTTACAATATGTCATTGACGAACGCCCGTGGTAAGGCCAAATTCAGCGTCATCCAAATGACAGCGAACGCTCTGTCATCCAGTGGTCGTGGAAAGAGCCTATTTATAAGCAATATATATCAGGTGATTCAGATAACTGAGATTTTTTTCTTTTAAATAATTTCAAAAACAGCCACATGTAATATAAGTACAACCTACAAAATATTTTTTTAAAAAATTTGTTCAATAATATATTACAAATCCTAAATATTGGAATTATTATTATTATGTTGGGGGAAAATTTACTGCGACCTATTAGATCTATTGTACCCCTACCGAGTTCAACCCCATTTCTTGAAGGAATTCAAGAATTTTTGTTGGGTTGAGGACTACTATATTTTCTGACTGAATGATATGGTTACCTAGTATCCTACATCTTCTCCTGGAGAAGGCGGTGAAGGTCGCTATTTTATGTTCCGAGGATTCTTCCTCGGTATCGCAGTATCGGCAGGTTCCGCTACTTACTATTCCTAGATTATATGGGTGACCTCTCAGTCTACAGTGTCCTGTCAAAAGACCGGTCAGTATTCTGAGCCTGTTCTTTCCCATAGGTACGATTTGCTTAAATCGTTTTAGATTATAGCTACCTAAGAGACCCTTCGCCTGTCGTAAACCTGGAGTGCTGATCCAGCCTAACTGGCGCAAATGCCGTTCTTCATCTCTAAGAGATTCCCGTATTGTGTGGTTCCCTATGCTACAAAGCGGTTTAGGTCCTGTGAGGGACTCCTCTGCCCCTTAAGTTGAAGTCTGCACAGTGACCTATTGCACATACTTCAGCTTGAAAGATGCTGGGTTATGTTCCTATGGATTCATGGTGGGATATCCGAGGACATATAACTCCGAGGCCTGTGCCTTGATATGTTAGAGAACCATCGGTATAACACCTAATGGTGTGAGGATTCATGGGATGAACCTCTTCGAGAGTAGTCCATTCATTTTTACTGCTCAGGTTCACCTGAAAATTCCGCTCGAATTTATATTCGGCTGCCATTTTGACCCGTGGCTGTGCCAGCAGAGGGAGTTCGCCTGATAGAATGTCCGCATCCCTCTGGCTAAGGATTCAGTTGTTTCCAACTCCTTCCATTGCCATTCTTAGCGGGGTTGCTTTCCTTCGAAGTTCTATGAACGTATGGAGTATGGAGTGAAGTGAGCTCCATTAAAACTTCAATGGCTGCTGTCGGACAGGTGCGCATTGCACGTAGGTGAGCATGGACCTAACAACCAATAAGTATAGTCATCTTATTATCTTCAGCGCTGTGCCCCATGATTTTCCGACTATGTTGCGACATGTGTAAAGTGCCCTTGAGCACTTTGCTATCGCAATCTTCACATGGGGGCCGAAGTTTAGTCTAGTGTCAAAGGTGACTCCTAGGTATTTAACCTCCTTGCTTGTTGCTACTATGCTCCCTGAGAGCCTTATTTGCCTTAATCTCTACAAATTCTATCTTCTAGTAAAGGGAACGATGACTGTTTTGGCGGGATTGAAATTCAGGCCTACCTCGCTGCACCAGTCACTAGTCATCCTAAGCCCTAACTGAATAATGTCACATAGGGTTTCTTCAAATTTTCCTCGCACAATGATAACTTTGCTTACAAGTCTTCTAAGTAGCTCATCTCCCAATATATAGTGTCAGGCTACTTATCATTACCTAAGAATGGGGAGGAGTTTGGCCTGACATTGCTGTAGAAAGGCTGGTGATATACCGTTCAAGCCCGGCGACTTATAGGGCTGAATAGTTCCAATTGCCCATTCTAATCTTGGCAATTGCCCAGTCATCAGACACTAGCCGAACTCGGTCTTTTCGTCTTCCTATATTTCTTTCTTCCTGTATGGGGATAGTAGCTCCAACTTATTTATGTTGCGATTAGTGTAGGTGTTGTCCCCACGATTGAGGGCCAGATTTGCTTCTGGTGCCTTCTTTGACATTGCCCTATGTAGCCGGGCACCCTCAGTCGTCTTTTCTATGTTTTGACAGAAGTCATGATAGTTCTCCGTTTTGCCTTTCTAATCTCCTTGTTGTAGGAAATCAGGCTTTCCCGGTATTTGTCTTATGTGCCGACTCTCTTTGCCCTGTTAAAGAGTCGACGAGTGGTTTTTCCAGATTTGGGGGATTTCTGGGTATGCCAGAAGTTATCCCAGCCAAATTGCGTTTAAGCGTCGTTAAAAACTTATCCCAGTTCGTCTTCCTGGGATTACGCGTTTTCTTGCTACAATCTGTATTTAATTGAAGTTTATACAGACAAATTCTATGATCTGACAAAGATTCTTCTGGCGACAAGTGGCAGTCCCTAAGATGTATTTTAAGAGACCGACTAAGTAGGGTGACGTCTAGGACTTCATTCCTGACCCTGGCTACAAATGTCGGAGTGGTTCCGACATTGGGAATTTCTAGATTATGAGTTAAAATAAATTAAAAAAGAAACTCACCCCTTTGGTTTGTATCTGTACTTCCCCATATCTCATGGGGCGCGTTGGCGTCGCAACCTATGAGGAGCGGTAGCTTCTCCTTTTGGCAGTGTTCCACCAGTCTCACGATCTATGGGGGTGGGCAGGGCCCGCCCCTTGGGAGGTAAGCCGATGCAACCACAATTGTGTGGGCAGCTCCTGTCGCCTGTATCATGATCGGCACGCAGTCTCTGGTGAGAAATTCTGAAAGGATGGTATAATTAATACATTTCCTTACCACTATGCAGGTTCTTGGTAGTGGGTCTCTTTGGTCCCAGATCACCTTAGAAGCAACAAAGATGTTGTTGAGTGAATGGTGAATATTCACCTGGGCTAACCCGGTGCTGATAGCTTGTGCCATCATAGCAGTGGCTCCAGCGGCCAAGGCGACTCGGGCCTGGATGCCCCCGAGTCGCTGCATGGCGTGACGTCCGCGTCCTCCCCGCTGACGTATAACAGCTCTTTCGCGAGTTCCTGCGACGACATAGCCGTCTCGTGGTCCATCACTCCCTCCACCACTGGATTCATCGTGCAGTCGAGCAGTTCCTCATCCTCGGCCAGATCCTCTGGCACAGGGGGGGACCCTCTCCACACGGGATGGCTTCAGTGGCGGGTTGGGAGGATGCTGCTGCAGGGGCGGATGATTCGCTCAGCTCTGCTGTCGAGGCGGGATTCTCCGCCACACTAGCCTTCTTGCTCTTCTTCAGACCACTGACGGGGATTGATCCGAAGCGGAAAAAGAGCTGGTGGCCCCTCGGCACTATGTCCTCTCGAGACAGTTCGTCGATGCCAATGACGAGGAGTGCTCCGCCTCCTTCGTTTCTCCTGGAAACAAATCTCCAGGCCTCTGTCTCCAACTTGTTCTGGTTGCCCAGAATGACAAGCAAGTTGTCGGAGGTCCGATCTGCGCTCTTCGGGCAGAAGATCGTCATGGTGTGGGGCGACGGTATATTGTCCCTATCCTTTCACGAGCTAAGTCTCGGCGCGACTGTTGCCAGCCAGTCCACCAAGTCCTCGTTCACGCAATCAATCACTAGGTGACCGACGCGGAAATGGATTCCTGAGAAAGCCACCGCTGTGCTCCATCCTGTCACAGATATCTCATCCATGATTGCCTCCTCTAGCACTGATAATTCCCCGTGGCTGTGGATTACCTGGGGATATTCCGCTGGAAACACGGCCACCCTAACCTTCTTCGCAATCATGCCATATGATGCGCGAGGCTCGGCGGGTGCTGAGGAGGAGGATTCCATAGCCTCCGCTGCTGCTCTAGGCGTGCTTCGGCGCACGTCCAGCGTCTCAGGCGTCACAGGCTCCACCGCCTGTGATGCCACTGTGGCCGGTATTGACGCAAAGAGACGTTTTGGAGTGCTCGTGGGAGGAGTCAGCGTGCTGCTGGACCTCTTTGGAGCAGGTATAGCCGTTTGAGATGCTGGGCGTGGCTCCTTCGCCTTTTCTAAGGCATCCAGGGGGGGCAAGCCTTGGCTCAGATACCTTAGGTACCATTTGACCCTAGAGCCGCACAGCGCAACCTGTTTCGGGTCGTCCAGCCCACCTGGTTGCCCCTGGATGGCAGTAGCGCATCCTTTTTCTTCTGGCGCTGCTGTCCCTGGCGCCTGTCAGCGGTCAGCATGGGCGCATCGGTCGGGATGGTCCGGCCGTGCTCCCATGCGAACTTGATGCGGCGTTGCCCTGACGCGGGTATGACCGCGCCAACTGTCGACCATTAGTATGGCCCTGATTTGCTCTTGGTGCACTTCTGCTTCCTGCCTGATTGCGTGGAGGATGTTCTACCACACTTGGCCGCACTTTCTCGAGATCTCGATCTTCAAACTGTCTTGCGACACTCGCCGCTGGGAGATCCTGCGGAAATTTAAAATTGTCGTTCGTCTTCTTGCTATTTGGTCCCATGACAAGCGAAACAAAGAAACGGTCCACCCGAACAGAGGCTCGCATGCCCGATTAAGGCAGAATAGAACAGGCGGCCGCCACTTGCCTGAGCCCACCGTTCGCGACTGAGCCATTTTTAAACCCGGGCCCCCAGCCAGGCTGACTCTCGGCACGGTCCGCTGTTTGTCCGGGGCTGTCTATTCACGAGGAAACTCGCCATTCAACAGCTAACCTTCTTGAGAGCAAGAGGGCCGTTTGCTATCCGCAACCTGCGACCCGCCTGGTGGCCTCAGCTTAGCCCCCTCCGAACCATCTTACAAGTTCTTTAGACCAAGTCACCAATGATGATTGACTATGATTTTGTATGGCAAGTGACGTGCCACGCCTCATTTTCCCAATTGGAGCAAACGCATCCTCGCATTGGAGCAAACGCAATCGTCCCTTTTTAGGGCCACCAATAACAACAAAGAAAACAAATATTTCAATTGCTTTGCATGAGTAGTTAGTTTTCTTTAAAATTAAAAATAATAATAAAAAAACAAACAACAAAAACAATAATAAAATCAAATGCCCTGCGCGAAGCATTAAAACGTGTGTGTGCAGTGAAACTTTGAAATTACGTTAAAAAAAACTGTAAGATGCCGCCGAAAATTTTTTCCCCTAAATTCAAGATAAATCGGGGTCTATTCAGGAAAAAAATTTCAAAATTTTAGAAGCTCTGGGCACAAACTTAACAATTAACAGAAATACTATATTTTAAGTGTACTACTTAATTAAAATATTACATTAATACTTAAGAGGTGTGTGTATTTCGCGCCACCAAACCTTGCGCACGGCTCGGTTACCCTACTCCCCCCAACCCCTTTGACAGGGGTTGTTCTTACTCTTTATATATATAAATTCTCGTTATTTATTAATAAATATTCTGTAAAATTTTCAAATTCGTATCTTGTATACTTATCACGTGAGAGTACAAAAAATCTTCATTAGACCCTGTAATTTAAGAAAGCACAAAAGGGTCTATTAAGTTTGTCAAAAAAAATATGTGTAACAGGCAGGAGTCGTGGAAGTCTCCATAAACATATTCTTGATCTGCATCAACAACCAAGTCGACATAGCCATGTCCGTCTGCCTAGATCTCAGGAACAACACCTAGATCTCAGTAACTATAAGAGGTAGAGACACCAAACTTGGTATATAGGTTCGCCTATATCTTGCCCAGATCAAATTTGATTTAGAAAAAAAAACTTTCAAAGTCTGATTACATTATAGTCTGAATCTGTCCTAAAAATTTCATTTCGATTGGATAATAAACTTGTAAATTGTTCAACAAACAATTTTCCAAAGCGTCAGCCAAAAGGATGAAGAACAGACGCTAGCGCAACAACGTACAATGCCCGAATGTTCAAACTAGCGATGACTTTGCCAGATTTGTGATCGTGGAGAACCCGTAGTATAAACCGGTGATGATCAAGCTGTTATTTGCAGTTGTTTTTAACTAGGCTGTATATTTCCAAAATCTCAAAATGTTGACAAAAAAAAATTTGTTACTTTCTCTGCCACGCTTAAAATTGCACAGTTAAACGCCTTGCATAAGATTTTATAGTTACAATAATGTATATTTAACTTGTTTATCACAAAAATGTATATTAGCTTAAAGTGTAAATATGTATGTTTGTTGTGTTGACATTATGTAGTAACTACAAAATCGCATTAATTAACACACTTGAAATGTGGGCGCAATGCATATATATAAATAAATGTATAAAATGTTTTGATTATAAATTATATGTTAAGTATATGCTTAAGGTTTAACACAAGCTGTATTCGCAATTAATACAAATTATATATAGTATACTTAAAATGAAAATACACTTGTGTATGTATATGTGCTCTTACATTAATATTCGCCAAATAAACTTAGCTGTGCTTCATGGATACGAAATAAATCGCTTTCGAAGAACTTAATTTGTATACTAAGAACTACGAACATGTTCAGCTAGACTGACATTGACTGGGTGGCCATTGCTAACTAATCATAATTAGTTTTTTCTTTTTGCATTTTTGTAATTGTAATTAGAAAATACATATGTTCTCCAGCTAATTGGCAACTCGTTCTCATAATCATAATCTCAAGACGTTCTCAAATATTTGTGTCGTTTTCGTTTAAATATGCTTGTATATTTAAAGTTAATTGATACTGACTTATTATTTTATCTATTTAGATTATATAATATTTGGCTTGTTTAATTTGTTGTTTTTGTTATTAATACTTGTCGCTCGGAATAATGCGTGCTTCTTTGAGAGACAAAATTGACTCGATTATCGAACCGTTTTTCCAAAATATCTTTTCGCTTAATAACTATGTACACAGTAGTTTGCAGGGAAGAATTTTTGAGGGGCATTGAGCAAAAATGTGTGAAAAACGCATGTTTTTTATGTGATGTGAAGTTTCATTATGGCTTAGACTTAAATTGCTTTTTCTGGTTTAAGATGCAGCACGAGCTGCCGCTGAAGTGCTTGCACTGACATCCTCGCAAATGGTATGCAGTTTCTCCATCTCAGAACTGGTTACAATGTTAATCGAGCTAACCTTAGCACGCTGATAGGCTAGCACGGTATTCTCTCCAAGACACTTGCAACATACATAGCCGATTAGCACGGCAACGCCTACAGTGAGAACACGCACCATAGGATCCACGTACATTTGAATTATTGCCCAGGCTGCGGCGCCCGTTACACAAATCAGCGTTATCAGTATAACTGTCTTCATCCAATGCTGTATGGTAAATCCCTTGTCCCACTCGAGTCTGAAAATAGTTCAAATATTTAATTAAGATACTATCTTTATAAATATCTTCAACTTACTTTTTGGACTTTTCAATTTCGTAAGGATGCGCACAGACTTTGCAGGAGAGCTGGGCCTCACTATTGCTACCACAGCTCTCGACAAGCCAACGTTTAAGGCACTCATGATGCACCGAACTGACATCGCCAGTGCAACGGCACGGCTGTATAAGAGGCTCGGGTTTATCGCTATCATAGCATATCCAGCAATCCTTTTTCGTCAAGAACGTTTGGCCCTCCTCGGGCGATAACTTATTGCTGTCGGCATCGAGTGTTGGTATAGACGGATCGATTTGACGAGACAATAGCTTGCGTGGGTTTAAAATCCAAAGCTGTTCCGGAGCCATACAATTCCACAGGCAGCAAGGAAACCACAAGGCGACGCCAATTTCCGCAATGCGAAAGATGATGTCATGCCAGTTTCGCGAATTGACAGGGACTCTGAAAGGTAACAAGTAGATTTAGCCGTGGTTACCTAAAGAAATGGCAATTGTTGTACTCACTTGGTCTTCCAGAAATCACCTAGTGTTTCAGAGGTAAGGAAACCGACAATCACAATGAGCATTATAGCCTGACTCAACAGTCCAAAGCGAGACTGATGCAACTGCGAGGCATTCACAATTGCCTCGCTGGGTCCAAGTATTTTTCCTGTTTGATCGTAGACAAATCCTCCGCGCAGCTTGAAGAACACCTCCACGCCATAGATCAAAAAGAATATAACCACAATTAACAGGAGAACAGCATAGCAGCCATTAAAGATGTGTGCGTAATCCCGACGCTCCGAATTTATCAACGAACTGAAGACCTCGATGCCAAAAAGACTGTACAGGAAAAAGTTGAACGCCACAAAGCCAAGGAAGCTCTTTGAAAGAAATTGCGACTTCTCCCAGCGTATGTCGCGCAGGTGAAAGATCTAAAGTAAATGCGAAATATTCGTAAATATCAAGTAAGTACATGTTTGAAGTCAAGTGCGCACGTACGCGACACAATCGTTCACACAAAACTTAATTAATAGGCGCGATAAATTGCGGTCGCCTCTGAAGCCTTCATTTGTGATATGGCAAAGGCGTAATTGAAAGAGTGAGTACAACTGCACCCAATTCTACAAATATATGTTGAACGTAAATTATTCTTATTGTTTGATTTTAAAAATGTTGTGTTTAATTATTGGTGACTCTTTCTCTCCCTACCTCTCTCTGTCCCTCTAGTTATGATTAGATAGCACAAGTAAATTAAAGCTACTCGCTCATCGAGTGACTCTCATTTGGTTGGTTATAAATCTTTAGATTAGATTTTCCCACAGTTGAGCATAATTCATTTTTAATTCTATTCAGCAAAACAGTTTTAAGCTTTATTTATATTTTTGTTGGTATGTTGCCTATTCGAAGTGCTGACGTTTAAATTTGCCAGGTCTGCTATACTGAAGCTACGACAAGTCCCACCCTATTCAAAGGCGAAAAGCCTAAAAAAGTATTAAGGAGTGTAAAAAACTTTACTTGGAAATTAAGCAAATCATTTTATTGAATTTTTGCAAGTGGTAGTAAAATACTCAGCTACAAGGTATACATGTTTTCAACATTGTTTTAAAAAATATTTGAGTTCTACAAGAAATTATCACAAAATTTCAATATGAATAGACTTATTGAAAAACGTTTGTCTCAACAGTTTTTCAGTTGATTTGAAAAAAATGTTAGAAATTGGTTAATATAAAAACGAATAAGGTATAATTTAATTTGAAAAAGTTTGGAAGTACTTATTTAGTTAGAAGTACTATTAAAATAAAAATTATAATCCTCTAATAAATGTAAGGTCTACATTATGACAAGCTTTTAACTTTCAAGTTTCGGTTTCACAGTTCTTAATTTGAGTGAAAAAGGTAACGCAAGCTACATATATATGATGCGCCAATGATTGTAGACCTGTATTAAAATTTCGACATATGACAGGCTAATGTTTTAGTAATCCGATTCAATTTATTGAAATTTGGTCAGATTGTATATAAAGATGCCAAGAAAGTTTATCATACTAAGGGCTAATTTCTTATCTTGCCAAAACAACCTACTGTACGACAATGTTACTTTACTATAAATACAGGATTTAACATTTTTCGATAAAAAGTGTTATTTTTTGTGATCCGGGAAAAGAAAGCAATTCCGTTGCTATAAGCAATGAGTTCAACACTGAATTTTTAACTGGGTAAGCTATCGTTATGATGATATGATCCGATCCGGGTGTTCCGACATATTTATTGTTGATGCACGCATTATATACTCTAGTCGCCATATTTATTTAAACTTAGCTTACATTTGACCAAAAGTTTAAGCTCCATACTACATAACTTATTTTTTACAAATCGACCGAAAAGGAACACAATAAAATGCGTTGTGTAGTATAAAGCTTTTTGGTTAGGTTAAAATAGTGATGTAAAAAAACATCGAAACATCGATTGATCGATTTTTGCATAAACGATTTTTGATGTTTTTAGCTCGATCTACTTTTTGCCGATTAATCAATTTAAAATTTAAATTTTAAATAAATCGATTTTCATGAAAAATCGTCATCTTTGAACATCCTTAGCAAACGCGACAAAATACACACGCGGTGTCAAAATTTCACACATAGAGGGTTAAAAGGTTAAATTTAACAAATATGCTGTACTAAGTGTGAGCTATAATATTAATAACGTATACGTGTATAAATAACATAATAAGATTATGTTACTGATCGCGAGCTGAGTTAAGAATCCGATTTTTAAATCGATGTTCAGTTTGGATTTACATCACTAGGTTAAACTAAAATATATATATAAAATTTTTTAAAATTTATTTTTGTGTTTAGGTGACTAAAATCTATATAAAAAAAAATGAAGACCTCTGATGCCGAAAAAAGTCAATATTTGTAAGCTAGTGTTATAAGCCTCCATAAAAAATAAACTCACCTCAGCCCACATGCAGACAATCAAAGATGCGCAGGTCATGAGCAGCGGATAATAAGCTGACATCAAAGTAACAGCCCATTGCGGCTGTAAGTCCAGCTAAAAAGAAAATTAAGAAAATATTAATAAATATACATAAGTATAAATAGTAAATCCATTTGTTTACTTACCGGTGTGGTAAAGTAGGCGCCACGTAGAGAGGATGCTACAAAGACCATAAAATAGAGTAGCTTCTGTGTTGTGATTCGACAGGCACGTAAGATCGAGGGTTGCTTAAGCCGTTGATACTCGGCCACAATGCAGATGAGCAGCTGAATGACCGAGACAAGGGCCACCACATAGAAGATTGTTGAAATGCCAGCATAGTATGGCAGATTGAAGAAATCGCATTCATCACCAGCGTAGCGAATGTCGCAAACGCAAGTGTTATTAACGCAGTCACCTCGTCCGGAACAGCTTAGATCGTTGTCCGGCGTAAAGGGACCGTAGACGCCGCCACCGGGAGCTTTACTGTGTCCAGAGCTACGCATCTTGACCGCGTCCACCGGCGTTTGCAAAACTCGCTTCGAGCAACGCATTAAAGTGTGAAAACTGGGTAGCATTCTATATTAAATTAGCTGTACATTAAATCAGAGAGAAAGAGATACAGATATATTTAGTTATGGCATGACAGCTTAATTAATTAAATATCAAGGTTGCAAATCGATAAACCAATACTTGAGCCCGTTTCTGCATAAACAACACTGACAACGACGTCGACAAAAACCCTTTTGTTATTTGAATAAACATTTGGGTCTAGCTTGGGGTCGTTAAAAACAAATGCAAATACGCGTAAACATGCAAATACATATATGTATGTACATAAAAATCTATACATAGCTTTAGTGTCTGTCAAAGCAACAATACAAACAAAAGGGATCTTAGGGGTATTCACTGCAAGAACTTTAACTAAGTATTTCTAATTTGACATCCAAAAACAAAACTATCATAAAATCATCACAAATTAATAGTATACATATTTCTTTTTGTACGTTTGAAAATAATAACTTTAAATATTTTCTGTAATAATTTAGAGCATAACTTTAATTTTATTATAAGACATTTGAATTGATAAAGTCCTATAAATTGTAGCTATCATTTACTTTAATTAATACAATAAATCCCCTTCAAACCTTATTATTATCTTAAGATTTTAAATATGCAATTTAGTTGACATTACGACACGATAAGCTGCTTTATATTGTTTAATCCATTAATAACATATTTTTTTCGACAAATATATAAATATACAAAAATACAAAAATTAGCAAAAGCTTTGTAGTGGATACAGTTACCCTGGTTGGTTGGTTGGTTTTTGGAAATACACAATTTAAAGCTGGTTAGAAGCCTGCATACAAGTGCAACAACAAATGAATACCCCTTTTAAGAAAGAGAGAATCGATATACATGCCTGTTGGCACTAACACAACCCACAATTGAATGATGGAAGTAAAACTGACCTGACATCAGAGCAACCTGTCAATTGAATTGCATGATACGTTTTTTAGACCCTGTAGTTTAAAAAAATACAAAAGGGTCTATTAAGTTTGCGCAAAAAAAATGTGCGTAACAGGCAGAAGGAGGCGGGGCAGACCCCTTAAAGTATACAGATACTTGATCAGCATCAACAGCCGTCATGTCCGTCTGCTTGTCTGTCCCCTTTTTGAGTTCCTAGATCTCAGAGACTATAAGAGCTAGAGACACCAATTTTGGCATGTAGGTTAATCTATATCCTGCATAAATCAAATTTCTTTTGAAATTTTTCCAAGCCCTTACCGCCCCCGTAAATCGAGAAACAAAATTTTAAAGTCTTAATACAAAACCACCTTTAATGTTAGGGCCTTAAGTTTTGGTACATATAATAAACACTATAGTCAGAAACTGTCCTGAAAATTTCATTTCGATCGGAAAACGCAGAAGTTATTCAAACAACAATTTTACACAGCTTAGGGCAAAAGAGAAAAGATGAGACGCTAACGCTACAACGTACAAAGTTTGTGGTGTGTTTGCGGAATATTCTCCTTTTAAAAATTAATCAATAATATTATATATGAACATACTTTTATGTCAACATATATAACTTTTATATTTTGAGCAGCAAAACTAATTACCAGCTAATGCACTTGTTATAATTTTTAGACCTAGTACTTTTAAAAAGTACAAATGGGTCTATTAGCTTATGCAAAAAACAATGTGCGTTAGACAGAAGGAGGCGTGCAGACCCCATAAGTATATATATTCTTGATCAGCATCAACAGCCAAGTCGACATAGCCATGTCCGTCTGTCTGTCCCTTTTTGAACACCTATTTTTAAGAGACTATAAGAGCTAGAGCCACCAAAATTGGCTGAAGGTTCATCTATATCTTGCATTGATCAAGTATGTTTTGAAATTTTGCCACGCCCCCCTCCGACCCCGTAAATTTGAAACAAAATTTCATAGTCGACTTACGAAAGCACCTTTAGTGCTAGCGATATGAATTTTGGCACACGGATCCGGATCGGATAATAAACGGATAGTATACGGCTGTTCGAAATTTCGAAAATATGAACACCTAGATCTCAGAGACTATAAGAGCTAGAGACACCAAGTTTGGTATGTAGGATCATCTACACTGCTCGGCATATTTATTTTGACATAGCTTACCTTTGAATACAAGTCCATTTTACCAAGTACTGTTGTACTCTACGGCTCGAAAAAAAATTTCAAAATAAAGTGCATATTAATAACTGTAAATTTGCTTAATAATTTGCCTATTATCTTTTGCAATTTTTTGTCTGCTGATAAGAATGCAAGCACACCTCGAATTTTGCATGGCATAAGTATTTTGACAAACTTTTCTAGTTCAAAATCCTTAAGTAATGGATTTCGGTTATATTTTTTTTAAAAGTAATTTTGGTTCGTAGATTCCAAAAACGTAAATCTTTTTTTTGTCCGAGCAATAGTTTTCGAGATAAAAATGGCAAGTTTTACAGGTAAAAATCTTAATTTTTTTTTAAAATTAAAAAAAATTAAAAAAAAATATTTTCTGTCATAGCATTTAAAGCTTTTTCGTCTACGATCATTTTAAAAGTAGTTTGAACCAAATCGGACAACAATTACAGAAGTTTCGACTATAAACAATTCTAAGATACAATTGTCAATAAAAAATTGTATGAAGCTCCATACGATTTTGCAACGCGAAGTTTGAGGAAAAATTACTTACAAAATACTTATGCCATGCAAAATTCGAGGTGTGCTTGCATTCTTATCAGCAGACAAAAAATTGCAAAAGATAATAGGCAAATTATTAAGCAAATTTACAGTTATTAATATGCACTTTATTTTGAATTTTTTTTTCGAGCCGTAGAGTACAACAGTACTTGGTAAAATGGACTTGTATTCAAAGGTAAGCTATGTCAAAATAAATATGCCGACCAGTGTATATCTACCATTGATAAAGTTTGTTTTAGATTTTTTCGACGCCCCTATCCGCCCCCGGAAATTGAAATAGAAAATTTCGACGTCGAAGAAGCCCTTTAATGTTAGCGCCTTGATTATTAGTACATATAATAAACACTATGGTCCAAACCTGTCCAGAAAATTTCACGGAAGTTATATAACTAACAATGTTACGGGCAAAAGGAAGAAGATGAGACGCTAGCGCCGTCTGTGTTTGTTAACTTCGTAGTAGCGCCATCTATTGTATGGTACGCAACATTGAAGAACAATCTATAGTGAACGCTTAGCACTCAAAAAGTACTGGGTCTCCTACTGTCGAGCTTGCTCCACTGTAGCTTACTGTATTTTTTTGTTTTTAAAATAAGCTTAAGGTTTGTTTGTTTTTCAAAACACATTTGTCCAAGAGCAACAACAAAAACGTATAATTCATAGGATTTAAATTGAATAAAATGAACAAGGCGTATGTGTAGAAATGTTTTTGTTGTTTATTTGATCTATCTTTTTAGAATAACTTTAGCAGCTGACGATTGCGATAAGATAAAGCCTTCGTTCGTACCAAAGTCAAAAACAAAGTATAGAAATAGTTCATACTCTGAAAAGTCTTTATGTAGTCTTATGTCCAAAGAGCTTCTGATGTAACCAAAGAGCAACGTTGGATGATCTTTTTTAGACTCGAACTTATAAAAACAATGTACGGGCAAAAGTTCTGAATTATTTGAGAGTAAATGTGAAAGAGAGATAGATAGAGTTTACTCCAACCATTTTATGTGTGAGTACTTGAGTGCTTGTCGATAAGAGACGTCTGCAGCACCGTGATATTTTCACCAGTTTATTGCGGTTATGCAGCAATATTTGTCACATTACAAGAACCCAAAAAATTAATAAAAACAAACACAAATAGCACACACAGACACGGCACAGAGAAACAAATGCGACGAGTGTGTTTTATTTTCTATATACATATGTATATTCTCTATAGATACTCGGAATGGGGTATTTTTGAGCTGTTTGTTCGTTTGTTTGCATACAAACACACATACACAATGTGCAGAGAGTCGCACTAGTTTATTTTACGCGTGCCGCCGCAGCGAAACCGAGCGAACATATTGCAATGCCGACTCTGTCTATACTGAATGAGAGACCTCTGGCGATCCAGCCTGTTAGGCAGGCATTCTGTTAACTACACAATTTCTGTTAGCGGTGGTCGGGGGTAATTAACATTGAGGATCTGTTAAAAGGCAGTTTAACAATAAAACTGTTATATCAAAACACTAATCATGCAATATATTATTGTTATTCCGGAAACAGCTTATTTATTTAACATTTCCTATCTTTTTTCATTTTTATCATATCTTAACTTATTATGTTAAGTGTTTATTGCTTATCATCGATTGTCGTAAGATTGCTGAGCAAGCGTGGCAAGCGTGCTCTTCTGTATGCGTCACACCAGAGCAAGCAGTGCACGCTTATGAGTGAGAGACAAGTGGAATACCCAACGATCAATTAATTAATCTTGCTTGTACACACACACACACACACACACAAAAGTTCAGGGCCTGCCGCATCTTTAAACAAAAGCCGTTTGGTCGTTAGAAAAAATTGCAGAACATTTAAATAAATAAACAGTACATTTCATGCGTGCATGTGATATTTGTATGTATGTATGTATATAAGTATACTTTTCTTCATATAATGGTATTTATTTTGTTGGAACTTGTAACAATCACATGATTTTTTCTCTTTTGCCTATTAAAGTAACCGTTTTGAATGAAATGAATGTTTATACGAATAAGTGTTTGAAGAGCTTGGACACACGAATTCATGATTAATGATAAATCTCAACTAAAGTCTATCCCTAACTGTACACTCTATACTGTAACATTTATTAATCATTTTCCTGAAATAAACTCTATACTAAATACATTTTAGATTGAAAAATTTAATTATATAACTTTTTCATTTCCAATAATATGTATTTATACTGCAATCTGCTAACGCCTTTATAAGCGCGGTCATCACATACAGCTAACAACATAAAAAATTTGTAATATCACAGTTAACTTTATTAAACATTTTAAAGCCATCTTTCTCTTATTTACACATTCAGATATACATATTTTTGATTAAACATACATACGTATGTGATTTAAGTGAGTATGAATGTGTTTTAGCAATAGTCAAGCATTGAAAAGGAGATGATAAAACAAAAATAAATTCATTGCAAAAACAAGTTTGTGGCGCCCGAAGCTTAGTTACAATAGACGGGTTTTTTAGTCTATGCTGCGCCATGTATGTATAAGTAACTCATCGTAGATCGTGCGATCCACTCAGCGGGAAAATGAGAGATAAAAGATACTGAGTTTGAGATTAAGAGGAGTTTTGATGGTTGAATCATGGTCCATGGTTGAATGAACGATCGTGTGTGTTTTTCAACATTTTTATACATCGATCGACATTGCAAAACAAAATATGGATATTAGTGAGATTCCTGCAACTGCCGTGTTTATGAAATGCTTTGCTTTCTTAACTATAGGATTTCTTATTTTTTATTTGGCATGTTTCGCTAAAAATTTCAAATTAAATTGAAAATCTAAAAGTACTCAACTACTATTTTGTGTAACATGCGCTACAAGAAATTATTAACAATTATTTTTCAAAAAGTAACTGTAACGGAATCATATTCTATCTTTGAAAGTACATTTCAATTTTTCTAAACACAATACAAAAGTTGACAATATATCTTTTAAAAGACCAACAAAAATTTTATATTTTAATGTACAAAAACGTACGAATGATACGTGAAAAACTCGAGATTTGCCCATATATATTCTTGACCAGTATCAGAAGACGAGTCAGTCTGTCCCTTTTTGAACGACGATATCCCAGAAAGCTAGAGAGACGAAACTTGATCTGTTCATTAATATAACAAATTTTGCATGCCTAAATACAAGAGCACCTTTAATGCAATTTGCTCTTTTCATACACCCAACGACAAAAAAAGTGTCTACGCAAACTAGTCTCTCAGTTTTGAAGCTATCTTGATGAAACTTGGTACAGGTCCGTCTTTTTGCTGCACGCAGTACATATGTCGGAACCGGCCGGATCGGATAACTATATCATATAGCTGCCATAGGAACGATCGGTTGAAAATAAACATTAAGTATAAAAAACTTTTTTGTTTCTCAAGATATCTCAACCAAAAATGCACATTGTGTGTTTGATTAAGTTTCTAACAGGCTGACCAAATTTGGTGTAAATCGGACTACTATATCAAATAGCTGCCATAGGAACTATGGGTTCGAAAACAACCTTTAGTATGAAAAACTTTTTTCTTTCTCAAAATATCTCAACCAAATATACACATTGTGTGTTTGATTAAGTTTTAAACAGGCTGACCAAATTTGGTGTAAATCGGACTACTATATCATATAGATGCCATAGGAACGATCGGTTCGAAATCAACATTTAACAAATTTTGTAAAAATCTGACGGCTTACACAGGGCACTGCAAGGGAATCCAAACTTTGGCGCGCTATATTTTTAAATGTAATTATAAACATCTTGGGCAATACGTTTAGTAACATTATTTCATTTTGTAAGATATTTAATATTTTCCCAATTTGAAGAAAACTTGTGTTAAAATTTAATTAAGTACGATTTATCAAATTTACCTTGATAAATCTCTGTTTTCACTAACAAACCATGTGTTAACTTATAAATCTTATGATTAGAGTCTCTGTTTCATATCTGAAAGAAAAGCTATCTCTCTCCATATCGATTTGTGTACCATATTTCTGATATCCTACAGAGATGCAGAGGTTTACAGAAGTACTTACCAAAAGTGCATTACTTTGCCTTGAAGTTTGTATAAATTTTTCTACACCTCTGTATACGTATACTTTCTGGGATATTAACTAATAGTGTAACAAGTATGAAGTGAACTATCGCTTAAATTGTTCGAATTTTGCAACATTTTTAATAATCGCATCAATTAACAGCCCGTAAATTTTCACCGGATCCGTGTGAACATCTATGAAGTTCGAGTGTTGCGTCCAGTAAACACCATTCTGTTTGCACCTGAGTTATTCTTTTAATGAACGCTAATAGCCAATTAATTGACTCATCGTGTTTATCAATTTACGCACACAATATGCGTATATTCCAATTCTTTAGTTGTTGTTCGGCATTCAGTAATGAATGTAGGGTCATGGGATACAATTGCTAGCTTTAAAGGCTCTCTCGCAATTCGACTTCGAAATTTTATTTTCAATTTCCGGGGCGGAGAGGGGCGTGGCAAAAATCTTAAACAAACTCGTTCAATGGGACTTATAGATGAACGTATATGCCAAATTTGGTCTCTCTAGATCTTATAGTCTCTGAGATATAGGCGACACAAAATCGGACAGACAGACAGACGGACATCGCTATATCGACTCGGCTGTTGATGCTGATCAAGAATATATATACTTTATGGGGTCTGCCACGCCTCCTTCTGCCTGTTACGCACATTTATTTTTGCACAAACTTAATAGACCCTTTTGTACTTTTTTGAAGTACTGGGTCTAAAAAAAAGATACATTTCGTAAGAAAAACAAAATGTACTGTACGAGGGGGGGCTGATAAGTAATCTTTTTTTTTAAAAGCAAACCAACGAAAATATAAAAAATAAGTTGACCGAAGTTTAAGGGGATTCAGCTCCATCGTTTTCAACTATTAAATGTTGGACTGCCGAATTCAGGCGGGGCCGGGCAATTTTCTTTGACGAGGATCATTCGTGACGTCTCAAAGTGGTTTTAACCCCAAAGTTGGTGGATTAAGTCCACGGAATGTTATTGGAAGATTGCCGAATCAAGCTGCAAGTGATTGCTAATGCCCTAAACATTTCTCGTGAACGTGCTGGAAACTTTTAACACCATTTTTTAAATATGAAAAAGCTTTCGTCAAAGTGGCTGCCGCGATTGCTGACAATGGAGAACATACGCAACCGCTTGGACATTGCGGAGGACAATTTGGCATTGTTTAACGCAAATAAGGACGAATTTGTGACCGTCGACGAAGCTTGAATACATCACCATACACCAGATTTCAACAGGAGAAACTGTGCCGAAAAAGGCAAAGTCTGGTTTGTCGGCTAACAAGGTGAAGGCAACGGTTTTCTGGGACGCTGAGGTGTAATTCATTATGATTATCTGGAAAAGGGCAGAACAATTACTGGAGAATACTATTCTAACTTTTGAGACGATTTGATTCGGAACTGAAGAAAAAAAGGCCGCATATGGCTCGGAAAAAAGTTCTGTTTCACCAAGACAACGAGGACCTGGAGCGATCCGATTATATGGAAGGTGTAAAGAAATTGGAGGATCACTGGACTAAGTGTATTCGCCTAAAAAGAGATTATCTTAAAAACTAAAAAATAGATTTCAAAAAAGTCGTGTTTTCTTTGGTAGGCCGACTATTTATCAGCCCACCCTCGTATTTTTCAAAACAATTAGATTTGTTACGGTTAGTTTAGAGCAAGCTAACTTTGGCGCGCCAAAGTTTGGTTACCCGTGCCGTGTAAGCCGTCATATTTAAAAAAAAAAAAATTGTTATATGATATAGTTGTCTGATTTACACCAAAATTGGTAAGGATGTATACAAATGTGTCAAACACAGAATAAGTGAATTGAATATGTTGAGATATCTTGAGAAACAAAAAAGTTTTTCATACTTAATGTTGATTTCGAACCGATCGTTCCTATGGCAGCTATATGATATAGTTATCCGTTCCGGCCGGTTCCGACATATGTACTGCGTGCATCAAAAAGACGGACCTGTGCCAAGTTTCATCAAGATAGCTTCAAAACTGAGAGACTAGTTTGCATAGAAACAGACGGACATGGCTTTATCGACTCAGCTCGTCGCCCTGATCAAGAATATATATACTTTATGGGGTCTGTGAGGCCTCCTTCAATGCGTTACACATTTCGTGACAAAATTATAATATCCTCTGCAATGGTATAAAAATTACCCAAGTATGGTCCCCAAACAGTCATAGATACTACAGATTCTACAATTGCAATGTACAAATCGACGCATGCAAAAAAAAACAACTAACTATTACACAGTGCTACAAATTGGATTGAAGTTAAAATACCAGAGAAGTGATACAGTTTTTCTGGCTGGGCTTATAGAATGTAACAAAACTGCATCTAGCTTAGTTGATTTTAAACTTATTAAAATAAGTGAAAACAAAATGTGTTTGTTGGGAAATAAGCGCACAAATTTCTCAAGTCTGTTCGAATAATATACATATGTATATACCAATCAAGAGATTCATTCTTCTTTCTAACACGACTAAGACTTTTTAGTTTAGTTTAAAATCAACTAAGGTACAGACTGTTAAGTACTCATAAGTACGTAAAACTAGATTTTCAGCAGTATGTGTAGACTTTTTGGATGTCCCCCAAATTCCAAGTATGCAGCATTGTTATACTCGATAATCCCAACCAGAAAAACACTGTCACTTCCCAGATCGCACAGTGTTATAGACTCATGCTAAACATATTAATAGACTATTGTATATACTCACATTACATAGCTTATGTGCATGTTTGTGTTCGTTGACAGCGCTGATATTCATTGAAGAGGGGGACGGGTGTTTTATGCAACTAAATTTCTGAATGACAAAGTAATTTTAGCGTAAGCTGCAAGAGAATTATATTAGCTATACTTTTATACATATGATTATAATGTAGGGTGAAGTGAACAATTTTTTTTGATATCTTGTATTGGTAATAATTGACCCGATATAAAATAATGTGTGCAAAAATATTCAGATATTTTTGACAGCATCTTGAGGTAGCGCACTGACGTTATTTTTCGAAAATTAATCAAAAATTTAAAAGGCACAATTACAAAAACAAAATATTTGCTGCGCGCCGGCGAGGCACTCAAGCAGAAAGACGATCGCTGGGTATGCAATTTTAAAAATGTAAATATCCGAAAATTTTAATAAAACGTATTTTTGAAACAAAATTTCTCTGTGATTTTTTAAAAAATGATCTAGGTATATAATCATTATGTCTTTACCTTTAGAAGGAATTAACAAACATAATTATTAAGATTGAAGTCATTCGTTGAAATTTTTTAATTATGTATGTGCCGTATAAGAGATTTTATAAAATATGTATTTGTTTATAATTTCGACTAACAGGTAATGCAATGTAGGTAGAAGTGTGTGAAATTTCCTACTGACCTAAATAAAGTGAAATTTTCAGCACTTTTAAGCAATTCGAAGAATTATATTATTATTATTATTGTTATTATTATTATTATTATTATTATTATTATTATTATTATTATTATTATTATTATTATTATTATTATTATTATTATTATTATTATTATTATTATTATTATTATTATTATTATTATTATTATTATTATTATTATTATTATTATTATTATTATTATTATTATTATTATTGTTATTATTATTATTATTATTATTATTATTACTATTATTATTATTATTATTATTATTATTATTATTATTATTATTATTATTATTATTATTATTATTATTATTATTATTATTATTATTATTATTATTATTATTATTATTATTATTATTATTATTATTATTATTATTATTATTATTATTATTATTATTATTATTATTATTATTATTATTATTATTATTATTATTATTATTATTATTATTATTATTATTATTATTATTATTATTATTATTATTATTATTATTATTATTATTATTATTATTATGATTATTATAACAAGACTATAAAAACTACATATTTACTTCCGAGTCCCAGAACAAACATATGTCAACGCAGAACTAAGCTAATAATTATTAATATTATTAATGTGATGGTTCATTAAATGTAAGCGTCATTACTTAGCTAACTGTCTTTATTCAAAGATTAGACATTACCCTATGTCACAGATTAGGCAAGCTGCTTGCAAAAGTAGAATGACGAGGTCCGACTGCGACCTCAGTTGAATTAAAAGGCGCCCCAAAGACAAGCGTGACAATTTTATACAACAGAAGGCAGCTAAGTGAGTGTTACATTTACATACATTTCATCGGAACCAAAAATGCGGGCATAAATTTTAAGCGTGTGGCACGTCGCGATGTGTCGTCGATTTGGATAAGATGAGTACAAGGAACGAGGCCGTGTAATAAATGTGAATAAATTGTTACCAGCATTTATAGCCAAGTTGCAAGCATACCTATGCAGAAGCGAGCTGATATACTGACCTGCCTTTTATGTTTAATATTGCAAGCGTTGCAATAAAATCAGAAGCGTAAACAGAATTGTGCAAAAATCATATAAATATACAAGTATAAATGTTTGTGTATGTGCATGTGTAGTCAATTAAACTGATTCAATCACTTTAAAATGAAATGCCTCTGAGAGATGTTTGATCATCATTGCGTGTGACGAGCAATTGGAAAGTGAAAATGGATGTTGAACAGTTGCCAAAGCAAAAGCATAGTTCAAAATCCCATGTGACAATCATTTTGGCGGGATACTAAACAAATTGCATATACATCATATAGAAACGTATACTTTAGAATGACAAACAACTAGACAAGTTTATTTATTTTTCGTTTCAAAATAAACCAGTTTTCATTTGATATTGTAGGTATCATTTCATAGGCACTATTAGTTAAATAATCACAGAACTGATAATTAAATTTTTCTTCAAATATTTGACATTTTTATATTTAACAGACATTATATTGTTTTAAGCACTTTCAGTTTATTAACGTGAAACGTATAAATAAATATAGCAAGTACTCTAGAGTATTTACTCTTTGGCTACGTCAAAGATAAATTGCGCTTGCTTTGTTGTTATTGCTGTTGTTGTTTTTATTGTTTGTCATAAGGGAAAAACATTTGGCTCGGTGCACGAGCACCTAAAAATAAACAATTCTTGGTGCAAGGTAAAAAACAAAACAAAAAATGAAAGAGGAGGAAGAAGATAGAGTTGCGACGTTAAAGAGAGCGAGGGAACAGACAAGCAAAGTAATTACTATGTGGAAGGCCCCACAAAATGACAACAATAAAAGCTTTGCAGCGCAAAAAAGCTAATTTGAAAGTGAATAAACGCACGGGCAGATAGCAACACTAACGAACATATACATATGCAAAAAGTAAAGTGCTTAACCCATAATAGACCGCTTGGCATAAAATTTGTGGATTATCGTGCAACTCTATGACAATATATAATATTAATCCTTCTTACTATTCAGAGATAAAATTGATTTAAGTAGCAAGTAACAGTGTCGAACTACGTTTTGTATGTTTTGCTCATTTAGAAAAGGGTTAAAATTTATCGTGTAAGCTGGGTACATTTTAGGTGCAGCTGCACCTAAAACATAATATTATTGCAGACAACTTAAAGCCAATGGGCTTCAAATGCGAATTTAATAAACATGACTAAGGTGTGTATGAATATATGTATACATAGATAGCGCCAGCTAAAGTGCCCCTCACTGTAGTACATTTTAGAGTCATGGGGGCACCGGCCTCTTTACGAGGCCAAAAACTGATTGATCAGCGATTTATAATTGGGCTTAAAAGAATATTTTACCCACCTGGCAATAATTTCCGTACAGAAAAGTCGACAATTTCTTCAGCAGGAAACAAAGTGCACCCACACACACACGCGCGCGCACTTATGTACACACATACAATATTTCAAGCGTCACAGTTTATTGTATGTAATTTTTTTGTGGTTGTCTTTCTGCTTGTTCCACAGTTCTCACAATTTATTTTAAAACCCGTGTATATTCGGTGTATATTTATTAACACATATTTTGTAATCCCGACGCCTTTATTCTTTTTGTTTCGGAGATACGCGTAGCAGACACTGACGGGTTGCAGCCAGAGTTGTGTCGTTTCGTTTTGAATAAGTTCAAGTGAACGGGTCATAAAAATGAACAAATGAACTTATTCAGTAATTCATGAGCTATGCAGCTCACTTTGTTTAGTTGGTCGATTGTTCGTCAACAAATTAAGTCTTAAAACTAACAAGCATTTGTCATTTAATCTAATTCAAAACTTTAAAAAATTTGATGTTAAACAAATTGACTAATCTTATTAATGAACGATTTTTTATTATACTAAAAATATCAACATCCATAATTGGCGGGTTGTTGAAAAAATGTTAATTCATCGTATGGTACGGTAGGATAATTTGTGCATATAGTTGGGAATAGGCAACTAACTTATAGTGAAAATACAGTTTATTTAAGGTTTATCCATATATTTGCAATAGGGATAATATTAATATTTTTAACAAAAATATCAAGAATAAGATTATATGTCCCATCGAAAATTTGATATTTTTTTTAACAATACCATCTTTAAGGTCAATATGAATTTTTTTAATTTAAAAAAAATATTTTTGTCTTTATTCTAGGGAATGAAACCGAAACGAATTTCGGTTCCGGTACCGGTACGTACCGAAACGAGAATTTCGGTTTTGTCCTTTCGGTTCCGGTTCTCGTCCATCGGTCCATACCGGTACAGCAATGTTTTTTTTTATTTTAAAAATGTAAAGAAAATCAACAAATATATGTGTATGTATAAACGTACAAGCGCATGCATTATAGCATGGTAAGTCTTACATATAATTCGAGAAATTTATTTTATAGTGCAAAACCATGTTCGTTCGAAAAACATAAAACAAAAAATTTAATTGTGCTGAAACCGTACCGGTACGAACGTTTCGGTTCTCGGTTCTTGAAAAATAATTTATTTCGGTTCCGGTTCCGGTGCTACATTTGAAACGGTTAATTTCGGTTAACGATTCCGGTTCCTGTTTCATTCCCAGCTTTATTCTATTATTTAGCGACCGCATTATTCAAAACCCGTTTGTAGTAGTTTCTAAGTCATTCATTTGTTTTTTGTTTGTGTCCTTAAATCATAACAGTCATTTATCAAGTTAAATGAAAATTAAATTTTTATTTTAACGATTTGGAGAATGACTTGCAGAGTGACTGCGATTGTGTTTTTTAAGAAATTCGCGACGGGTATACGTTTTTGGGCAGTGGACGCACTTGAACGGGCGCTCGTGTGAATGGATTCGAAGGTGATTCGCCAGATGGCTGCTTTGGATGAATGCTTTCTGGCAGTGGAGGCATTTGTAGGGTCGTTCTCCAGAATGAACGCGCATATGCCTTTCCAGATTATCGCTCTGACTAAAGCTCTGCAAACAGTAGGAACACTTAAAAGGACGCTCGCCAGAATGGACGCGATTATGTCTCTCAAGATCTCCCCTGTTTGGAAAGTTCTTTGGACAGAGAGAACACTTGTACGGCCAATCCAGAGAATGAGTACTGCTATGCCTATCCAGTTCTGTCTGGCTGAAAAATGACTTTAGGCACTGGGGACAGTTGTATGAGAGCTCTCCGACGTTAGTACAAACATGTTCCTGCAGAAGAGATTCATTGGTAAAATTCTTCGGGCAATGACTGCACTTGAAATAGGAACGTTCAGCAGAATGAATTCGCAAATGATTTACTAGATGACTGCTCTGAGTAAAGGCCTTTTGGCAATGGGAGCATTTGTAAGGTCGTTCGCCCGAATGAATACGTACATGCTTGTCAAGATTACAACTCTGGGAGAAACTCTTCTCGCAATATACGCATTTGTATGGACGTTCACCTGAATGAACCCGAATATGCCTCGTAAGACTGCCTCGAGTGGTAAAGATCTTTCCACAGAACGGGCACTTGTCCGAATCATCTTTAGTATGGACCAATGCGTGTACCATCAGATTTGTTTCATTTGGAAATACCCCACTACAGATATCACACTGATGTGTCGTCTTATTTGCAGATGGCTCGAACTCAGCGTTGTTCAAGTTAACACTTGATTTTCGTCTAATGTCAAAGTCTTCTTTTGCAGGAAATAAATTGATTTGCAGGCTCTGATTGTTTGCTTCTTTAGCATACTCTTCTGCTTTCATAACGTCCTCAATTTCATCCACTTCCATTTTACACGTTTTAAAATCTTCGCAACCATTATCCTTCCCTCTCAGTAGCTCACAAAAATGCTGATGACTCTGCTCACATCTTCGTTTGAAGTGGAAGGCATTTTGAGCATCAAGAATGCAGGACAAACATATCTGCTTTGGTAAGGAATCATCGGCCCGCACATTACAATCGACGCATTCGTTTAGAATTTCTGCAAGACAGAGTTCTTCATCCGTCTGTTCTCGCTGGGTAAATATATCCACTAATGTTACAGTGCTGTTTGTGCAGACGCGACAAACGTTTTCCATGTTATTTACTGTTGTTTTTATAAAATTCCGTTTGTTTACGTTTTTGTATTATAGTTTTATTCTATATTGTGAGACAATAAGTGGTTTCCGTTAAAATACAGAATCTTGGTAGATAAAAAATACTGCATAAGTTTGAAAAGGCTAGCAGACAGAAAAGTATTCATGTTAATTTTTGGTTTAAAACTTTTGGAGCCTAATGCTATTGTTATAATATTGTAGTCAATTTATATTAGCGGTATTCATATTCATAGTGTGTTAATACCCGCGGATGCGTTGGCTCTTAAAAGCGGAAAGTTTAAAATACTGTGTATTAACAAAAATGTAGATCTCCTCCACAACTAACTAATCAAATGAAATCACTGATCATTGAATACAATGGTTAGTGGTGAAATGTGGAATGTTTTTAAACTATGGATTTCGTATGAGATGCGAAAGTATTTTTAAGTTTTGACTTCTTAAAAAGACTAATAAACGTAAAGAAATGATAAACATTTTAAGTTCGTGATTTTGTAAGGAAATGTGAAAGTATTTATAAGTTTTTGATATTTTAAATGACTAAAAGGTTGTGTGGTATAAGTACATTGTTAAATGATGTTAAGTTTCAGTGAAAATACAATACTTTTGCTTTGGATTATAAGTGACTAGGGGGTTTGCCCCCTGCTCTTTTCGCTCGCCAACCCCCGACTAAAATCTCGGGGAGAAGTGTGGAGTGAAAATAGGGAACACTTCTCACAGCGATAGCATTGTCATATGTTATTTCTAATAAAAAAGCCGAAAATGTATATCCAATTTATTCTGCAATTGCACTTGAAATAATAGTACATGATATTAGCTGGGGGCAAGTCTTCTAGTGCTCGCTTCGCTCGCACGCCCTCGGCTCGCGGCGCTCGCTGAAATCTCGGGTAGAAATGTGAAGTGAAATAAGGAACACTTCTCACAGCTGTAGACGGACCATATGTCATTTCTTATAAGAAAGCTGGAACAGTAAATTTAATTTTCCTGCAATTGGATTTTAAATAATAGTACTTTATATAATACTAGGGGGCTTGCCCCCTGCTCGGCTCGCTCGCCAACCCCCGTCTCGCTACGCTCGCTGAAATCTCGGGGAGAAATGTGGAGTGAAAAGAGGTAACACTTTTCACAGCTATAGACGGACCTTATGCCATTTGTAATAAGAAAGCGGGAAATGTAAACTCAATTATTCCCTGCAATCGAACTTAAAATAATAGTAATAGTACTTTATAAGAATTAACATTTTCGCTACTCGCTGTTTTAAAGTGATCGCCGCAATTGGATTATAGCAGCAAGAGCGAGTAACAGTGCCATGTACTGCAAATTTATTTTGAAACTCGCAAGACCATTCTGTGAGTTTGGTTAAGATAGCTCAAAAACAAAATAAATTGTATGTAAAGTAATTTTGACCTTTGACCTCCATTTTAGCCCCTTCCAGTGGGTGTATAAAAAAAGTCCGTCTTATTGCACGATAAATATGTCTCAGCTATGTTGTGCGCAAATTTCAGCTCGATATCTTGAACCGTTTGGGCTATAGTGTGATGACTCAGTCAGTGAATCAGGACAAAGAGTTTTATATAATGGGCTAATCCTGCGTTGCGGACGTTACTTTTGTACGCAAATTTGATTTTTAATATTGACACAGCAGGCGTTCACTTTGGTTTATTTTAACTAAATTTTTTTTCAAAATGCACTTCGTTGGCAATACTTTTATACCTATTTTACAATAAAAGGTTAACTGTTTTTGAACAAAAAAAAATATGCTTGCTTTTAATATCGTTGTGGACGTTACACAATCTGGAAGTCGACTTTGAGGCTCATGTACATTTGCACAAATTTTACCGAGTTTCGCATAATAAACAAAGGAAGTCCAATAACAACAAATGAAGTTGAATATAAGATCGTATGAATTTATCTTAAAAAATTACGTAAAGTAGTCCAGTAAAATAAAAAAACTAAATTTATGTTTGTTGCGGACGTTACGTTGCGGACGTTACATTTAATCCACTAAGATTCAGGGGTTATTGATCTGTATATTAAAAAATGTAGCTTAACTATTTAGACCCAGTACTTGTAAAAAGGACAAATGGGTCTATTAAGTTTGTGCAAAAAAATGTGCGTAACAGGCAGAAGGAGGCGTGGCAGACCCCAAAAAGTATATATATTCTTGATCAGCGTCAACAGCCGAGTCGATATAGCCATGTCCGTCTGTCTGTCTATCCTTTTTTTGAACACCTAGATATCAGAGACTATAAGAGCAGAGACACCAAGTTTGGCATGGTTCATCTATATCTTGCATTAATCAAGATTGTTTTATATTTTTTCCACGCCCCCCTCCGCCCCTAGAAACTGAAAAACAAAATTACAAGAGAACCTTTAAGACTAGCGCCTTGAGTTTTGGTATATATAATACTCCCTATAGTCCAAACCTGTCCTGAAAATTTTCAACATTGAAGAACAATCTATAGTGAATGCTGTGCACTCAAAAAGTACTTGGTCTCCTACTGTCGAGCTTGCTTACTGCATTCTTTTAAAATTAAAATATAGCGCAAGCTAACTTTGGCGCGCCAAAGTTTGGATACCCTTGCAGTGCCCTGTGTAAGCCGTCAGATTTTTTACAAAATTTGTTAAATGTTGATTTCGAACCGATCGTTCCTATGGCAGCTATATGATATAGTAGTCCGATTTTTACCAAATTTGGTCTGCGTGTTTAAAACTTAATCAAACACACAATGTGTATATTTGGTTGAGATATTTTGAGAAACAAAAAGTTTTTCATACTAAATGTTGTTTTCGAACCGATCGTTCCTATGGCAGCTATATGATATAGTAGTCCGATTTACACCAAATTTGGTCAGCCTGCTTAAAACTTAATCAAACACAAATGTGTATATTTGGTTGAGATATTTTGAGAAAAAAAAGTTTTTCATACTAAATGTTGTTTTCGAACCTATCGTTCCTATGGCAGCTATATGATATAGTAGTCCGATTTACACCAAATTTGGTCAGCCTGCTTAAAACTTCATCAAACACACAATGTGTATATTTGGTTGAGATATCTTGAGAAACAAAAAAGTTTTTCATACTAAATGTTTATTTCCAACCGATCGTTCCTATGGCAGCTATATGATATAGCTATCCGATCCGGCCGGCTCCGACATATGTGCTGCGTGCAGCAAAAGACGGATCTGTACCAAATTTCATCAAGATAGCTTCAAAACTGAGAGACTAGTTTGCATAGAAACAGACGGACACACGGACAGACAGACGGACAGACAGACGGAGACAGACGATGGCTATATCGACTCAGCTCGTCGCCCTGATCAAGAATATATATACTTTATGGGGTCTGTGAGGCTTCCTTCAATGCGTTACACATTTCGTGACAAAATTATAATACCCTCTGCAAGGGTATAAAAACGAACTTATCAAGATAAAAGCGTTCTCTTTGCACATTGATGAGATTTTTGTTCATTCAAGAACGATTTTGAGGAATAATCACTATATTTCATACTCTCCATTTCAAAAGTCGATTTTTTCCAAAATGGTAAAATATACAGAAAAACTTAATTTGTTTAAAAACTCAATCGGTTTGCTTATCAAAATTAATTAATTTATGTGTTAATTGCTTGAATAAATAAAATTAATACGTTTCTGAAGGAAAATTTTACAAAATGTGAGCTTTTGATGAATTTTTCGTTTTTTGACGTGGTTTAACTTTTTCTGGATTAGCCCTATAGATTACTATTTGATTGGTTTTTTTTTTCAAAATGACACATATTTATTTCCTGCAACAGGTTTAATTTTGATTTGCTTGAATTTGGATTTCGTCGATCAGCTGTTCACAGACTGTTCCATACAAGTTGTTTAGTGTTGCTCAAGCTTAGTACTCAGCACTGAAAAATTTTGTACGCCGACTAGCAACTCCATATAAAAAAAAGTGCAGTATGCTACAGTGGAGCAAAACTCGACAGTAGGAGACCCTGTTATTTGTTGATTGCAAACCGTCTCTTCTTCTACGTATAATAAACACTATGGTCCAAACCAGTCCAGAAAATTTCATTCCAATCGGATGATAAACGCGGAAGTTATTCAACTAACAATGTTACGGGCAAAAGGAAGAAGAAGAGACGCCAGCGACCTCTATGTTTATGAAGTGGCGACATCTATTGAATGGTACGAAACATTGAAGAGCAATCTCGTGAACGCTTTGCACTCAAAAAGCACTGGGTCTCCTACTGTCGAGCTTGCTCCACTGTAGCTTAGTGCATTTTTTTTATTAAGTTGCCAGTCAGCGTACACGATTTTACAGTGCTGGGTACTAGCCTATTCCGGCGGCAGTGTAATGCTAGGTTTATAGCTTATTTACATTGCTGCCGATAAGCAAAGACCGATATCTTACCGGCAAAGCTGCTTACACTGACACAATGCCGATAAAAATGCCGCCAACTTGACGTAGTCAGCTGTTTTTTGTTTACTATAAATCAAACAGTCATATAATTTATTCCAACAACGTAATTGATGCAGCGAATTTGCTTCACCGACTGTGGCAATGTGCGCATATATAAGCGTGAATAGGCCCTTGATAGTATATAGGCCATTTTCTCTTATTGTATTGACCATTTCTGCATTTATACGCAAATCTTTCTGGCCCCACTCAGATCATTCAATAAGTCCACATTTTTCATAACTTTTTAACCTTTTGCGCTTCGCGCTTATTGTTTTCTCTTACTTTAAAAAACATAAGTAATTGAAATAAAACAAAATAACAAAGATATATATAAATGCGCCATTTTCAACATTCCATATCAGCTGTTTTTGTTGTCGATTACCTAATTTTTAATCGAAAACAGCTAGCGTTGCCGCACTTTCGTCAACAGTTTTGCCGTACTGACAGCGGCAAGCAGTTTTACCGATATATTTGAACCCAACTGGCACCATTTTTGTATGGTAGCGACAAACTTGCCGGCATCAAAGCGGCAATTTTTCGATACGGTGATATACCGGCGGCAGTGTAAGAAGGCTATTACATTGACTGGCACAGCGCGTTAGGAGTGCATTTGGGCATTACAATCGGTAATTCAAATTTCGAAGGCTCAGATGCCCAAATGCACCCTGACGCGCTGTGCCAGGCTGTGCCAGTCAATGTTAACCTAGTATAAGAGCGCTATTAGCTGGTGAGAAATCCAGCAACAGTTGCCAGCTAAAAGCACGAGCGTTTTTCAACACTGTTTTAAGCTGCCATTACGCTCTTATTTAGCAGCTGATGAGAAAAATATGGTCAGCTATAAGTGATAAGTGAATCATAAAAATAGAAAAATGGAGGGAACTGGAGAAAAATAAAAAGGCGCTTGAACAACAAAAACATCTTCATTTATGTAATTTATAAAATACTTAAAATCCCCTTTTCCTCTTTTCTACAATTCAATACACAGACAATCTCTCATTTACGATATTTTTCAATTTTTTTGTTCACTCTTTTGAATTAACAAACGACTGCAGAAGCAGAGCTACCATTCAACATTTTTTATTTTATGTGTTGTGTTGGCAGCTATGCTTTTAGCTGCCTACCAGCGAAATATTAGGCACTTTTAATGCGCGCCTGCCACAACTATGCTGGGTACTAGGCTTCAGAACAAATTTAAAAATTCTGCAGCACTAGAAGTTTCAGCTCCGAGGGTGATTTCGTTTTGCTTTCGATTTGATTATCTGTGTGACTGTTCTCCGCGACTATTCTCTGCTGATTTTGAAATATGTAGAAAAGTTCTCCACACAGTTGAGTTTTTGAAGCAAAATCAAATTTGTGCAAAACAAAAGCAAAGCAGTTGCATGAATAATACTATAATGTTATAGTTTAGTATCGAGTGAACCAGGATATTTCGCTAGAAGAAACAACAAAATATTCCTGAACCTGGGTAGCGTAATGTCAGTGTGATAGCATACACCAGTTTAAAAAAATATTTTAGTTGGAAAGTCCCGACAGTAAAATACCCTGTGGAAGTAGAGGACGATGTTTAGTTCCATAGGCATGCAAATAGAATTAACCTGCTTAATACATATATATGCAAACACATAATACACGCACGCACAAAACATTAGCGTCAATGTATCGAACCGTGGTCTTCGAATACCTTCCTTGTTTATTTTTTCGGTATTGTAACATCACCCAGCTTGATAATTGAGAGAGTTATAGTTTTTTGGGATTTTTGGAGAGGCTCATCATAAGTTTTAAATTACCGATTGAACCAGACTCTTCTAATCATCACACATACCAAATCTCAAGTCCGATGTATGGGCAAATATAAGATGTCTGTATACCAAATTTGGTGTTCCTAGGTCTTACCATCTATTATAACTGTTTGTTCATAACTATATCGACTCGGCTTCTGATGATCAAGAATATATATAGTTTATGGGGTCTGCCTGTTACATACTTTTTTTTTTTTTAAAAACTTAGTATACCCCATAGGGTATACACATTTTCATACTAAGCAGTTTTGACCTTTGACCCCCAATTTAAATCCTTTCCAGAGGGAACATCGCAAAACGCCGTCTTACTGCTCGATAAATATATCTCAGCTAAGTTGTGTTAAAATTTTAGCTCATCGTAGATCAACCCATTTTGTCTCCAGTGAATCAATCAGTCAAGACAAAGAGTTTTCTATGTACATGTACACAGATAATGGTTTAATTCATGTCTTATTAGTAGTATATAAGAAAATTTTTTTTATGCTTTTTTAATTCAAATGTATATTGTTCTGTAGGATAAGCCTAGATTAGTATTTGCTTATTTTTAGATCATGGTTACCGGACGTTATGCGGTCCCCTCGGTCGGTTGGGCAGGAGGCGGCTTGCAATTTGGCAAGTGGTCCGCACGAGTGTCAAATCTTGTGCGTATCGAATGTAACTTTCCATCCTTAGTTTGCTTAGATTTACGACACTTAAAGCGGTTATGATTCTTTAAGTTTACGAGGAGGATAAATGTTTTCAGACAATCGTTACATTGGTATGGCCGTAGGCCCGAATGAATAGCAATGTGGTTTTGAAGATGTCTGTCCTTTTTGAAACGATACGGGCATTTGGGACACTGAAACGGTCGGTTAGAGGAATGCACCTGTAAGTGTTTTTGTAGCAAATCGTTTGTCTTAAATGTCTTTGTGCAGAGATTGCATTTATAGCGACGTTGTTCGGAATGAGAACGCATATGATGTTTAAGCGCTGAGTTCTGCGCGAAAGCCATATCACAATCAGGACACTGGAACAATCGCTTATTTGAATGTTTGAGGATATGCCTATTTATGTGACTTTTGTAAAAGAAGGCCTCCGAACAGTGGGTACATTTATAAGGTTGTTCCCCAGAATGAATAACAACGTGATGTTTGAGTCCTGAGCGTGATTTATAACTCTTCGGACAGTATGGGCACTGGTTTTGCTCAAGGTTAAAATGATTTAGAGAATGCAGGATCACATTAGTGTTGTTGGAGAATCCCTCGCCACAAGTGTCACAGAAATGCGTAAAGAAATTGGTGTCAGAATAATGACTATCGGGCATGAGCTTTTTATCAGATTCTAAATATGTAATTTCATTCTTTATAAACTCGTCACTAACGCAAGGATTCACTTGCCATCTTCCCACTTCTGTTTCCTGTAATTGGAGGTCGTCTTCCTCAACTTTAAGGCATTCCATTGTTTCCTCCTCAGCCACCACATTTTCATTGCTTCCACTAGCAACTCCATTTATTTCTGCTTCCAGATTATCTTCGTATCCGTTTTGCTCGTGCATCTGATCTTTACATTCCGGGTAGAGCAAGTTCACATCAATGTTATTTGGATTTAAAACCTGACAAAACTGTTTATGGCTCTGTTCATATCGTCGTTTAAATTTAAATGCGTTTTGTGTGGCAACAACGCAGCTCAAGCATATATTTTTTGGAAATGGATCGTTCAGGTGGACATTACTGTCGACGCATTCGAATAGCAAATCTGCCGGACAGGGTCCGTTCTGTTCAAGTTTGGAAAATATATCCATGAGGCTTCCACTGAACTTTGCACAGACGCGACAAACATTTTCCATGTTTAACAGCTAATTTATATATAATTGCTCTTATTTACATTTACTTTTCAGTTTCTAGTGTAACGACGCCAAACTCTTTCGATAAAATCCAGAATAAAAATAAATACTTAGTGTTGGGTTGCTCATGAGTGAGTGAGCCAAAAAGAGTTGTTCTCCAAACTGAGCGAGTGAACCAATTTTTTACTTATTGTTCTTTTTTACCTAGTACCCAGCACTAAAATTCGTGACTCAATATAAAAAAAAACAGTAACTAAAAGTGAAATATCGAAATAGAAAAATGACTATGAACCACAACTGTAACTTAATATTAAATTTTATATTTACATAAATCTTCATTTATGTAATTTATAAAATACACAAAATCCCCTTTTCCCCTTTGTTACCATTCAATACACAGATAATCGCTCATTTACGACAATTTTCATAGCATTTGTTTTCCATTCAACTTTTGTTTGCCTTATACTGAATTTACACTAGTTGGGATTTTTGGTTTGCGTGAGGGGTCGCGCAAAAAATCCGAACAGTGTTTCTATTGCGTTTGCCGCATCCATAGTCAGCTGATTGCATGGGTACTTTTGCTACCAATACTAACGTGAATATAATGCAGTGATATTTAAACAAGTCTGAAGGCAGAATAAACATCTTTTTTTATTTATCATGTTAAAAAGAATATGGTTAATACAAAAACTTAAATAGTTAATTTTAATTTTAAATGTATAAACTTAATTGTTTAGCTGACTCGAATATTCATATTCATATAATTAGCATCAACAATGTTTATTTTGACAACAAATGTTGACAATTGTTAACAATTATACTACAAAATTTACAACAACAAAAAACGGTACTGATGATAGAGACGTGGCGTCTCTTGAAATAGCTGTATACCTTGCTCCTGTATATACTTGCTCCTTGCTATTCATTTAGTAAAGGCTTATGTTGTATTGTTGTTGTTGTAAATTTGTTGTATAAATAGTATAAATAGTTTTAAATAGTTCATTGTAAATTGGCAATGGCGTTGTAGATAGAAAAGTGCACCCAAAACTCGTTAATATTATTAAAAAACGAAATCAAAAGGTTCATAGTCACTGCAGAACTCCATTTCAGTAGAAGCAAAACATTAAACATTAAAAACCAATACTATTATGGAAATTAGTCAATTCAATTATTTTTTTCAAATTTTCTCTCACGGTTGATTCTCATTCAACTGTTTGTTGCCTGCAAAAATCTCGATTAATGCCCAAATTTTATCGATATTGTTAGACCATATCACAAAAAACAAGTTGGTAGTCCCTGCGTGAACTACCCAGTCGATCCAGAAGGCACGTACAGACCAAAGTCGCTGCGGCCGTAGTACCGAAATTTTACATGAAGTAGGGATCGATCCCTCAAGCTGCAGGCTGTCAGCAGCGCGCTCTGTAGTAAGATTCGTTCGATTCAGGGTGCGAATTTCATACAGCAGCTTCCGCTACGAGCTCAAACGCTTTACTGAGTATGATACCGACTGCTCTGCTTATTACTCAGATTGGAATTCTTGCTCAGACGTTGGAATTTCCCACGGCAGCTTCCTCTACGAACTCAAACGGTTTGCTGAGTTTGGTATAACCTGTGCTGCATAGTATTCTGCTAGGAAATCTTCTTAGTTGTAAGGGTTGTCAATACGTTTGCAGTACTATTAGCTTAGAGTTTAGAGTACGCGATCAGCTACATTTTGTTATGTTGGCAACCCATTTTATGAGTATTTCTATCAAAGTGTCTTTTGCGCAGCAGTGCTATTTGAACGCGTGTTGGATGAACAACGCATTTATAAATGGGTAAGTCTTAGTTTTTCTTGCATTATATTGTGTAATTCTTTTATACAGGTACATATTCTTAAATTGGCCATTATGTGTGTTAAGTCAAATGCGTTAATAAAATACTGGACCCACACGAAATGTAAGTATACACAAATAATAGTGAAATATATTTAAAATAAAAACTAATGTATATACATTTTCGTTTCATCTCTTTTCAGTATTAATTAATTTAATAATATTAATATTAAGTACTTGTATGAAAATGTTTATTAAACAAACCTTAAGAACAAAGTTCAAAAAAATATATGTATGTAAACGCGTTTATTTCTGCAGCAGCCAGATCCCTAGGAAGGGAGAAATGCCAGCCAGAATTCCAAATGGAATTTCCACGAATTCCCAACTAGAATTTCCCTACAGCAGAAATGGAAACTGAATTTCCTGCAGAATGTGTCTATGACGAGCTCAGGAAAATGTAAGAGTCTGTGGCGAAACCTGCCGTAGGGAAGTGTGGATTTCCTACCGAATTACTCTGGCCACGCTAATGTAAAAACGAATGAGACTTTTTCGCGAACTCGGAGTGCAATCCTCTGAAGCAGGCTGCGGCAAATTAGTAAATTTTTCTGCGGAATATTTCCTTCTGGGTTTGTATGGCAAGTGACGTGCGTCGCCTCATTTTCCCAATTGGAGCAAACGCACCCTCATGTGTAAACGCACTATTATGCGCTGTATGGGCAACTCTGCTTTAAGCTTCCTACCAGCGAAAAATTAGACACTTTTATTTCGCTCCTGCCACAACTTTGCTGGGTACTAGGCTCTACCAGCGAAATATTAGACACTTATAGTTCGCTCCTGCCACAACTTTGCTGGGTACTAGGCTTTTGGCTCACTTGTGTATCTTGTGTATTTTACTCAAGTACATGTTCTTTAATTGGCCAATATATTGGGTAAGTCAAATGCGTAAGTTAAATACTGGACCAACAAGAATGTTTGTATATACAAATATTACTGAAATATATTCAAAATGAAAACTATTGTATTTACATTTTCATTTTATTTCTTTTCAGTATTAACTAATATAATAATAATAATATTAAGTTCTTGTATGAAAATGTTTATGTTTACATTGTTCACATTGATATCGACTTTTCAGTAACTTAATCTGAAAATGCAGTAAGCTACGGTGGAACAAGCTTGACAGTAGGAGAACCAGTACTTTTTCAGTGCAAAGCGTTCACTATAGATTGTTCTTCAATGTTGCGTACCATTCAATAGATGGCGCCACTACGAAGATAAGTTAAAAGTTAATAAACACAGAGGTCGCAAGCGTCTCTTCTTCTTCCTTTTGCCCGTAACATTGTTTGTTAAATAACTTCCGTGTTTATCATCCGATTAGAATGAAATTTTTTGGACAGGCTTAAACCATAGTGATTGTTATATGTACTAAAAATAAAGACGATAGCATTAAAGGTGCTAATGTAATTCGGCTTCGAAATATTAGATTTAAATTTCCGTGGGCGGAGGGAGCGTGGCAAAAATTTAAAACAAACTTGTTCAATGCAATATATAGACACGGCTATATCGACTCGGCTGTTGATGCTGATCAAGAATATATATACTTTATGGAGTCTGCTACGCCTCCTTCTGCCTGTTGCGCACATTTGCACAAACGTTATAGACCCATTTGTAGTTTTTTAAAGTACTGGGTCTAAAAACTACTCAAAAACTACTAAAAAAAATCTATAAATCTGGCATGCATTTTGTAAAATATCGATAGCTTTCTGAAAAATTCTGCATTTTTAATCAGCTGTCAAGCACAATAAATACGCAAGAGAAAAAAAATTAAAATAAAAAATATTAATGATTCTATGATTGTTCTGATACTTGAATCAGATTTTATTTTTACATATTTTTATGTAAGAAAATAATTTTAGCTAAGTTGGAGCTGGTAAGCCTGGTGCGTCTATCATTTAAAATATTTCCCGATGTGGAAGAAATTGTAACTTTTCGGGCTTACCGGGCCCCAGGGCGGGCCCGCACAAAAAAGACCCGTTTACGAGTTTCAGGCCCGAAGCCCGTGGATTTTTGAAAGAGGCCGCGGGATACGAAGACCGAAAAGGCCCGCGCCCATCTCTAACTTGGACCCTCGAAGGACAATAAGCACCAAATATTCAATAAATTAATCCCCTTTATTTAATCAAGTTTTTAATTGAATTGGTTTTCTTAGTAAAATACTATTTTTGAATTAACAATTGTTTTTATTGAGAAAAAAAAAACAAAAGCAACTGCCACCGCGGCGATATCGACATTTTTTCTTTCTTCATATCGAAAGTGGAGCGTCGACAGTGCTGTGGCAACAGCGCTGCCAATGTTTGACCGTTAAAAAAGGGACAGAATTGAAAATAATATTAGAAAGTTATATAAAGAGGAGAGGTAGGAAAAATTAAAAAATTGCTAAAAATATGTAACCCCAAATGCACACAAAATACAAAAAACGGTTTTGTGTTAAGCTTTCTCAATTAATTTAAGAATTGTTTAAAGTTCTTAAAAACAGGACAGATCTGTCCGCAAAAGGGTCAAGTTGGCAACAGTGTGTGGCAAAGACTCCGCAGCAGCGCACCCGTACCTTTTTTATGTTTTGAATAAAACAATTCAAATATAAATTAGATAAACTAAATCGGATTCCTTTAGTACATGTTTCGTTTTTGTGGCCTTTCGTGGGGATTGGTTCCTTCAAATAAATTCTTAAAAGTCCAGGAAATCCAAGAAAATTTGAGAAAATTGTGAAAAAGAAATCCATGCAAAGTCTCGATTAATGCCCTGTCCTCACTGCATTTGCATTTACTATTTCTGCATTTTCGGACAAATGCTGCATTTCACCTCATACATTTCTTATGGAAGCAGGGGTGGGATAAAGTAGCATTCAACCAAAATGCAACTGCATTTCGATGTTACTATTTGCTACTACTATTCGTGCTGTCCCTAGGTTAAAAAAAAGTTAAAATTGAATTTTTTGCTTATCTGCTTTTACAATTATTTTCAATTTTCAATTATTTTGCTTTTTCAATTATTATCTGTTGGACCTGTGGTCCGGAAAGATCTTAGATTTGTGTGGGTCTCGCAAAAAAAGACTCATAGACTCAATCTCCGTATAAGCTTTTTTGACACATATCATTGACATTATTTTCTAAACATTTTACGTCAGTTTATCATGCGGATACTTAATTGAGACATTATATAGACAGTGAAAAAATGAGCCATAGACTTATGCATTTCCAAGCACTTCTATCTTTTACAGGTTGAAAACGATGGCCAGGACATTGCATTGTTTTTGCACTCTCCTTCTCTGACTGAAATTCGTAAATGGGCGTTTGTTGTACGGGCCGGGCCTCGAAAAGGAAGCCCGTGCCCATCTTTAGTCCAAGTTCTTGTAAATAAACACTAACAATTCTAAAAAAATCTTAAAAGTTCACAAATCAAAAACTTATTCAAAATTTCAAGTCTCTCGCTATTGGTCCACTCAAAGTAATAGAATCAAGTAATCTAAAATATTGCTTTC
Source organism: Drosophila testacea (assembly GCA_035043265.1). Taxonomy (NCBI): domain Eukaryota; kingdom Metazoa; phylum Arthropoda; class Insecta; order Diptera; family Drosophilidae; genus Drosophila; species Drosophila testacea. The sequence continues at coordinate 175,408 of JAWNND010000956.1, read as the reverse complement.
ACTTTGGTTAGATGTTTTTGTCAAATTTTTATTGTATACATATAAACATATGTTAGAATATTGAAAGTTTGTTTGAGCAACCATTGTTAAACGATCTCGATTTATTTTTATCAAATTTATGGTTAAAGTGTTTTTTCCATTTCATTTTATTTTTCAGTAACACAATTTTTTTTTAAAACTTTGAATAGTCCCAATCTTATAGGAAATTTTTATAGCACAAAATTTCTCAAAAAAGCATGAAGCTAGTTCATTTTTGGGAACCAAAGGTGGCGTCATCTTTTGTTTGCTAGCGCTGCTACTTACATGTTGCTGGCTTTTAATACTAGATTACTCGTTACTCGCTCAAGTTTCACCATCACGGTGATTTTTTTTTCCACAGTTCCAGTTTTTGCTGTTGACGCGTGTGGTCGGGTTTTTCGGCGGTTAATGCGGGTATTTTAAATCTAAGCAACAAATTTAAAGTGCAAAAATCAGAAAAAAATTTATGCAAAAAATTGCACAAATTTCTAGATGTGTTTACATTTACTAGAAACATAAAAGTAGTTGAAAAAGGTAAATTACCAATATTTCAAAGCAATTTAAAATGTGTGTAGTAAAATCGATTATTCAATATGTGTGTGCGTGTATGTATGCGACTGCGTGTGTATGTGTGTTTGTTTTAACGTTTTTTATGCACAGAGAAACGGGGGCATCAAATAATATTCGAAAGATTTAACGAAAAATTGCAGTTTATCTAACTTAAATTATAATAAATAAAAAAAAACCGAGGAGCTGAAAACACACAAAGCACACAGCAGATCAGACAGTAAAATGTAGAAGTGTATACCCAAAGCAGAAAGTAAAAAAAGTTCAACCAGAAACGCATACAGCGACAGATACACACAGGCACACATATACACACACACATAGAGCCACAAGCACATATGTATCCGCGCGCATATAAAGTAAATGGGTGCAAAAGCAATTGCGAAAAAACAAGACTAAAAAAAGCAAATAAGACAAAACCAAACAAAGTGAATGTGTGCAAAAGCAAAATGTAAAAGCACCACGAAAGATTTAATAATAATTAATTTATATGCTTTCGCTCGAGTTAGGGCTGGCAAGAGTTCACAGCGAGCTGGCAGCTGATGCATCTATAAGCGAGTGCGAGCGAGAACGCAGATATACGACGACAGTCATCAGCTGTTTTGACACTTGACACGATCGTAGCCAGTATTTTATTTTTCGTTTTTGCACTTGCTCTTTTGTTTTGATTTGTTCTATTTTCTTTAAACGAATCGTGCTTTGATTTTTACGTCGTGTTAATTAATGCAAATGGCTTTATTTATTAAGTTAAATTGTTTTTGTGCTTAGTTTTTTTTAATTGACGCAAATACACTTTGCAAATACACAAAGACACAGTATAAACAAATATCAAACTAAAGTAAAAAGTAAATAAATAAATGAACATAAAAGGATGGAGAATTTCAATTTTATTTTCGACTAAAAACATATGTTCACACTGAATTATTTAAAATTTGTGCTGATTTTAAAAATAGAAATATCACAAATCTTATGCTAATTTTTGTTATTTTCTTTTCTTTCCAATTTTGTCTTTGCAGAAAATAAATAAAAGTAAATTCAAATTATAACAAATAACGGAAAATACAAAAATAATTGCAGGTGTTAAACCAGATGTTAGTTTAAGCCTAAAGTGTAAAACTAGTTAAAGCGCAGTGTTAAAACAAAATATAAAAAAAGTTCAATTTAAACTGCATCAACAACTGTAGAGCAGCAGCTTCCACTAATCCAACAAAAAAGCTAAAACCTTCGGCTTAAGCGCTAGCGACAAAAAGGCAAAGAAAAAAAATCAAAATAAAACCAAAAAAAAAGCAAAAGCAATAGCAACAATACAAACAACAACAAAAAGTTAAAAGTTGCGCTTTGCTTCAAAAGCAGTTGTTAAAATTTTCTTTACACCGTTGTTTATAAACTCGGCAAAATAGCTAAATCCATTTTACAATTTTTAAAAAAGAAAAATCCCATCATAGTTCAGGAACGGCAAGCGGCAGCGGCAGCGGTTCAGAGGGCAAGTTACAGCAGCAGCACAGCAACGAGGAGGAAGGCGGTGGTGCAGGGGGAGGACAGCAGGAAGCAGCCGCCGCTAGCCACAAAATAACGCCGCCGACCATAACATCAACAACAACAGCATCAACACTAACAGCAGCAGCAACATCAACAACAACAGACGCAGCAGCAGCAGCAGCAACAACAACAAAAACAACAACAGAGGCAGCTGGCAGTGAGGAGCAGGCATCAGGAAACAGCAGCAAGAGGAGCAACAGCAACTCAACACAAGCTCAAGTCTCAGCCAGCGCCACGTTTCGTTTGTCATCGTTGACGGGGACCATCTCGAAAATGGGCAACAACGCGACCACATCCAATAAGAAGGTGGATGCCGCCGAAACGGTCAAGGAGTTCCTTGAACAGGCCAAGGAGGAGTTTGAAGATAAGTGGCGTCGCAATCCAACCAACACCGCTGCCCTTGATGATTTCGAACGCATTAAAACGCTGGGCACAGGGTCATTTGGCCGTGTGATGATCGTTCAGCATAAGCCAACAAAAGACTATTATGCCATGAAGATACTAGACAAGCAGAAGGTGGTTAAGCTGAAGCAGGTCGAGCATACGCTCAACGAGAAACGCATCCTGCAGGCCATACAGTTTCCATTTCTTGTCTCGCTGCGCTATCACTTTAAGGATAACTCCAATCTTTATATGGTGCTCGAGTATGTTCCGGGCGGTGAGATGTTCTCGCATCTACGTAAAGTCGGACGATTCTCGGAGCCTCATTCGCGTTTCTATGCAGCACAAATTGTGCTTGCTTTTGAGTATCTCCACTATCTGGACCTTATTTATCGCGATCTGAAGCCGGAGAATCTGTTGATTGATTCCCAAGGCTATTTGAAGGTCACCGATTTTGGTTTTGCCAAACGGGTTAAGGGTCGCACCTGGACGCTTTGCGGTACGCCCGAATATTTAGCACCCGAAATAATCTTGTCCAAAGGTTATAACAAGGCCGTCGATTGGTGGGCGTTGGGTGTTTTGGTCTATGAAATGGCAGCCGGATATCCGCCATTCTTTGCGGATCAGCCGATACAGATCTATGAAAAGATCGTCTCTGGCAAGGTGCGCTTTCCCTCGCATTTTGGCTCCGACCTGAAAGATCTGTTGCGCAATCTGTTGCAAGTGGATCTGACCAAACGTTATGGCAATTTAAAAGCGGGTGTTAATGATATTAAGAATCAGAAATGGTTCGCCTCCACGGACTGGATTGCGATTTTCCAAAAGAAAATTGAAGCGCCGTTCATACCGCGGTGTAAAGGTCCCGGGGATACGAGCAATTTCGACGATTACGAGGAGGAGGCCCTGCGAATTTCCAGCACCGAAAAGTGCGCCAAGGAGTTTGCTGAATTCTAGAAGAAGCACAATTTTGTCGCATTATCGTCACCTTCGTTACCATCGTCGTTGTTGTCGTCTCGTCTATATGTCTACTACTTACTACTAGTACTACAACTACAACTACAACTACAATTGAAACTATTACATCTACTTGCGTCTAGCTGGGTATATATTTACGTCATCATCTAGATACCAAATTGGATTTCTCATACACCAAAACAACAAATATTACAACTGTAAGTATAAATTGTTAAATATCATTTTGTAATCTATCCATAACATGATGTATGGTAATTATATTGGTGTTAAATAGCTTACTGTGTTTTTTTATTCTCTTTAATTCTTGCATTTTGAAATAAATAGTAGAACAATAATCGGACGGCTTCATAGTGTTTTAAAAGCAGAGTTGACAACAAAACACATAAAATATACAAATTTTGAATGGTAACACTGCTCCTGCAGCTGTTCCTTAATTCAAAAGATATATCTTAAATGAGGGATAATCTGTGTATTGAATGAAAGGAAAGGGGAAAAGGGGATTTTATGTACTTGTTTTATAAATTACTATGGGGTTTGCCCCCTGCTCGCTACGCTCACTGAAATCTCGGGGAGTGAAAATAGGGAACACTTCTCACAGCTAGAGCCGGGCCTTATTACATTTTTAATAAGAATGGAATTAGTTAGCATGAGTCGTGTGAACCATCAGAAAAAAAGTTTAAAACAAATAGAAAACGCAGCCATTTAAAATAACAAAAAATAACTATTTCGAATTTTGAAAAGTCCTTTTGAGAAAATATTTCTGAATATCTAATCTAATCTGATTATCTTATCCACGTTGACCCAACAACGTTTTTGGAATTTTTAAATATTTTCTGACGATATCTAGCAGGCATCAAAAATATTGAGAACTTTCTTTTAGCAAAATATTTTGGACTACTGGATACTTACCTTTAAGTATTTACTATTTTAAATATTGTTAAGAATTTAAATCAAGGCGATTTGTGACAATAGAAGTAAGAAGAGGTGAATTTTCTGAGAGCAGAATGAATGAATGGTGAATTTATTTAAGTAACTGACCGTTCGGAGCGTTCATAAACTCTTCAACTTGCAAAATAAAAATTGACACCTGTCTGTACAGCACGCTACGATATTGATAGCGTTTCATAAAATTCAAAAATCAATATTAGGGATAAGTCGAATTTATCTTATCCTAAATTGAAGCTTGATGATGATTAATACCAACAAATAAAAAAATAAAGTTTGGCTTTGTTTGTAATTTTCTTGATCAGCTAACTATTCCTTTTGATTAAAAGATTGATTGTTGTTTATTTGGACAATGCTTTGCAGTTCATTTAACAATGAAAGTCCATTGACAACAGAATGAATGCCCCCACAAATCAGTTCATCAAGAGGAACAGTTCTAACTGTGCTTCGGACTGCCTCAGCCTCCACTCTCTATATTTTCTTTCTTCTCCACTCCCTCTACGCGTGCTATTCTTTTAATTAGTTTGACTCGTTGCAGCTGTCGGTGAATGACTTGAGCTTGTCGGTATTCGCTGAGGCATTCTGGTATACCCAAGGAGGGCCTGAAAACTTTGGCAACCGGAACACATGTGCAGCACATGTTTTTCTGTACAACAAATTTACTTGTACATACGTGCTCTTACTCTTGTCTACTTTAATGCAACGGACTTACTGAATCATTAACTGTTGGTGGGGAACACCAATCGAGATAATAACTACTCGTAACTGTAACAACAAATTTTGCTCCAGTACTATAGACTTAAAAAATGCGTCTTGTGATAAGAAATTTGTGTCACAAGTCTGGTATAGACATAGATATTAGAAGTTTAGAATGATTACTGATAAAAAGTCATGTCAGTGTCAGTATATATGTATATGTCAGTATATAAGAATTTAATAACTTGTTAGAAACTGAAAAAATTAAATACATTTTTTTTTCGCAAATTATTCTAAAAAATATGGAAATATAATAGAAATAAGGAAAAAAATAAAAAAATAAGTAATAATAATAATATAATAATAATATTTATATAATCATTATAATAATAATAAACATAGCGCAAGCTAATTTTGGCGAGCCAAAGTTTGGATACCCTTGCAGTGCCCTATATAAGATGTTAGATGTAGATTTCGAGCCGATCGTTCCTTTGGCAGCTATTTGATATAGTTGTCCGATTTAAACTAGGATGTAAGGATGTATGCAACTATATCAAACACATAATTTTGGCCAAGAAATTTTAAGAAACAATAAAGATTTTCATACTTAATGTTGATTTCGAACCGATTGTTCCTATGACAGCTATGTGATATAGTGGTCCGATTAGCACCAAATTTGGTCAGACTATATAAATCTGTGTTAAAAACAAAGTCTGTGACTTTCGTTGGTTAATCTCAAGAAACAAAAAAGTTTTTCATACTAAATGTTGATTCCGAACAGAGAGACTAGTTTGCATAGAAACATACAGAAAGACAGACAGATGACTCAGCTAGTCGTCCTGATCAAGAATATATTTACTTTATGGGGTCTGACACGCCTCTTTTAATGCGTTACAAACTTTGTGGCGAAATTATAATACCCTCTGCAAGGTTAAAAAAATGGATTTAAAGCCAACTTAAAGCCAACTTCACTATGGTATTTTTAGTATAAGTGCAATAAAACTTAAATTTGTTTGAAAGAGTCTGAAAATAAGTTTATGCGTGCTTAGATTTATGATCCACTATCAGTTATCTATTAAAGCTTTCTAAGTTTAAATAAGAATTTTGCGATTCAAATCTTAGTCCAACTATAAAAGCATTTAAGTAGATATTTAAAAATTCTTTCATTTACTTTCATGGGCAGACTACAAATTAAAGCATTACAATATTATTAGACCCAGTATTTTAAAAAGTACAAATGGGTCTATTAAGTTTGTCAAAAAAAAAATGTGCGTAACAGGCAGAAGGAGGCGTGGCAGACCCCATAAAGTATATATATTCTTAATCAGCGTCAACAGCCGAGTTGATATAGCCATGTATTCTGTCTGTCGGTCTGTCTGTCCGTCTGTCTCTTTTTGTGTCGCCTAGATCTCAGAACCTATAGGAGCTAGAGACACCAAATTTGGCATGTACGTCCATCTACATCTCCCATTGATCAAGTTTGTTTTAGATTTTTGCCACGCCTCCCTCCGCCCCGAAAATTGAAATACAAAATTTCGAAGTCGAATTACAAGAGCACCTTTAATGATATTTGGTACATATAAAATTTCACTCCAATCGGATAATAATCGCAAAAGTTATTCAACTAACAATGTTACGTTTAAAAGGGAGAAGAAGCGACGCTAGCGACCTCTGTGTTTATTAACTTATCTTCGTAGTGGCGCCCTCTATTGAATGTTACGCAACATTGATGAACAGTCTATAGTGAACGGTTTGCTCTCAAAAAGAACTGGGTCTCCTACTGTCGAGCATGCTCTACTGTAGCTTACTGCATTTTTTATATTCTTATGTTTTATTGTCTTGGATTTTTCTCAACATTTTGGTTAAGTATTCAAAATCTCTTCTTCGTCTTTACTTTGTGCTCTTTCGTTTTCTTTATAAAAACTTTTGCGTGCTGCGTGCTCGAAATTTTCCCAGCAGGCTAAAATGTCCGCCCACCCCATTCCAAACTAAAAAAAAAAAAAAAAAACGCCTACATTTCGCGTTGAACTCTGCGTTTAACCAAATGAATTCAGTGGCCAGTAGGTTTCAATAAATAGATTTATATATACACTTGACCCATTTGGTTGCCTTGAAACTACGTCTGTGTAAGCATAAATGATGACAAGCTCAACAATCCAAATAAACAAATACGTATAAAGAAATATAAATAAATTATTATATTATACTGTAGAACAAAACTTTTTCCTTTAGTATAAATTTTCACACAACATATCTAAGATAATAATATACAAAAATTAAGTAAAGTCAAATCAATAAAAATTCTTAAGAACGAAGAAAGAATAACATTTAATTGTGTTAAATGATGTAAAAACTGTTATCTTATTTCATTATTATTATAAATCTTTATATATAGATTTATAAACAAGTTTGAACCTCTTTACTCGCTGAAATCTTAAATATTAAAGATACAGTTTGGAGTTTTGTGAGAGACATTTTTTTTAATGTACATATTTTATTTAAGAAATTATGTTTAAATTCTAAAATAAACTACAGTTTATTTAATTAACCATTATTAGTATAAATATAAAAACATTTTGTAGGGTAACTATTAGTTAGGTTTTAAGAACTGATGTTTTCTAACTTGTTTCCATTGCCTTTGCGTGTTCTTGAGACATTAGATTATTTTTTATGTACATTTATGTAGTTTTATTTTTTATTTTTTAATTAATATTATAATAAATCCTTAGCGTTCGCTGCGTGTAACGAGCGCATAAAATATAAAGAGACAAATAAAAGAAAATTGTATAAATTGCATTATTATAAATTTTTAGAAGTGGATGCGTGGGCTGTCTTTAGCAGCGCGGCTACACAAGAATGTAGACGAGTCTGTATTCATTAAGAAAAAGCTTCGAGGGAATATACATATATACATACAGAAATTTTTTCTGTTCCATAATCTCTGACCATGACCTTGACTGACCCAAGCATTTTATGATGTTTTATCAATTTGTCTTGTGACTTGTGATACATTTTTTTGCACAGTTTATATTGGTTATAATTAATTTTTGTCTTCCATTTGGCTCGCCAAACTAAATGCAAAAAATAAATAGAAAAGAATACTAAAAGTAAACCGAGAAGAAACGATCCATCATTTTGTGTTATGGCTGGGGCAATTACAATGATAGTTTTGGATACTACCGCTAAAGCGTTTTCTTAAAATATTTACATAGCCTTAAAACGCTCAATGAATATTCGATTGTTTAGCGGGGCAGGGGATTTGTTTAAGTTTGTGGTCGATATGACAAAGATATGGCTTTTGGGCTTTAACTGGATATTTCTGAAATTTAGGCGAATCAAATAAGGCATAACTCTTAAGAATTTCGCAATTTACTTTAGATTTCTATTATAAAACTTTAAAAGCGGAGCACCACATGTATCATATTTGAAATTAAACCAGTTGTTTAGAATTTTGAAGTTTATTTATTATTAGTATGTCTAGGCAACGCATTACTTGCTAGGTAATAGTTTCAAGTTGTGTTTTTACTATAGAACAAGTGTTATAGCTCACCATTCTCATCGAAAGAATTAATAGCGAAGTATTGAAAAGTTTTTTGTTTAGTTTTGTATTTTATTTGATGACATTGATTTTAATATCAAAATTTAAATTTAAATTATATTTTGGGTGTAGTGAACAGTATTTTTAGTTGATTGTTGAACTCAACTGAATTTTTATGGCTGTAATATTTTAATTTTCTCTAAACATTTTTTGAAATTTTAATATCTACAATTCTTTGTGACGTTTTACGACTCGTCTAAAGCGAAGTTTTTCTTAAAAAAAAAAAGAAGTCTTTTGCCGCCTGGAGCGGCTGCCTAAAGTTCAAATCGTTGCTGCATGCCACTAAACAACAACAACAATAATAATCTAACAGTCACAACAGAAACTAGTTTAGAACTCGCACGAAATTCGTTGTTCACATTTGTGTCGCTCTAGTAAACACCTAGACCAAGTTTAGATGCAACCAGCGAACAAACTCGCCACTTGAATCTAAAGCAGAAATGCAACTACCAACGCGCTGTGACGCTGCTGTTGTCTGGCCAACTGGGGGCTGTTTGATAGACAGACAGACAGACAGACAGACAGACAGACAGACAGACAGACAGACAGACAGACAGACAGACAGACAGACAGACAGACAGACAGACAGACAGACAGACAGACAGACAGACGGACAGGCAGACTGTCAGACAGGCAGACAGACTGAGACCGAGTTGGCCGGGCAGCCTTGTAACAGTGCCCTCAAATCAACTTGCAAACACGCACGCGGTGCAACAATAACAACTACAGCAACAGATAAACAGCTAAAATGACAGTAGCAGCAAAAATAATGGTCACAATTATTTGCAGCAAATGCACGCGTACAATTGCTTGCAGAAAAACCATAACAAAAAAAATAATTAAGATGAGGCAATATATTATAACTTATGTATATTGTTGCACAATCTTGTCCCTTTCCACATTGACAGTCATTTTGAAAGTAATCAATGCTTCTCCAGCTCACTTTCGATTAGCTGTCAAACACAAAGCCAAAGAGCAAAAAAAAAGAAAAATTAATAAAAAAGAACACAATGACTTATTACATTATTGCGCTGTTAGAATCAGATAAGGAGAATTTGGTTAATTTTTTTCAATATCCTGGCCACCGTTTCTAGCATGGAAAAAAAACAAAGCAAGAAAATATATCGAAAATAATACCAAAATTCAAATATCTGCGTCGATTTTTTCGAATTAAGAAAAGTAGAAGTTCTTTTATAAATTTTCAGCAGTTATCTTCTAATCTGCATTTAACATTTTATTTTATTTGTTGTTTGCCTTAGACATTCTTAAGTTACTATCATGTTACTCTGAACAGTGTACTATTCAACTGGCAGGATTTATTTTATAATTAAAGATTGAAAACTAAAAATACTTAATACTCAATACTAAAGGCAGGGACCCGAAATATTTGTTATTGCTTAAAATTTTAACTTAAAAATCAATTATAGGAACTAATTACATTTGTGGTGAAAATATACCAAAATGTTTGTAAATGCAGTATCTCAGCATACAGCGACTAAACTTATATTTGAGACTTTTAAAATTAAAAGTTACAAATATTTTGTATTATTAATTTTAACATGTATTTATCAAGAATAATATTTACAAATATTGATTTTTATTTTACAAATAAAAAAGAAAATTCAGGGTATTAGAAATCGGGTTATAAGAAATCCGATTATATCAACTTTGTGACGAAAAGTTGGACTAACAATAGTGTGTAATAAAAGAACCAGAGTTTTGAATAATTCAGTGTATAAAAAAATCTGCATGTAAAAAATTAAAAAAAAAAGTTGGATCTTCGGCACATATAGCAAAAATATCAAACTGCTTCATTCTAGTGCCCTAAGATCGAAATAACAACTTCGTGCATGTATAAGTAGCTAGTAGCCTGCAATGCAAACAGCACTGCTTGTGTTTTTGGCGTGTTAATTTAATTAAGTTATCAAAAATCAGATCAATCTAATGTCTAATTTTCTACCGGTAATTAGCAACTTTACTGACGATTCATAGATGACACATGTACAACCTGCTGGCTCTTTCTTTTTTATGTTTTTCTCAGTTTTTTTTTATATATGTTTTATTTATTGCTATTAAGGGTGTTTGCATTCATAATTAATTCTTAGCGCGCTGTGTCAACGTGACGTATGAGCAATGCACTGAATGAAAAGCTGAACAAATGTTAGTTACTTGTGTTTATTTTCGGTTCATTTCGTGTTTTTTTTTTTCATACGCAACGAGAATAAATTAAATTATTTTTGCTTCTGCTACGAGAACACATACATACATACATGTTACATACATATATCTTTATTTTGTTATTTGTTGTTTCATATTCCACTTTGCAAAAAGATCTCTTGGCTTTGGGTATGGAAACGAGTCTTGTTAGGAGCCTCAGAGAATGCAGGCTATAAAAAACATTTAAATTGAGACAAACAACAACAAAAAACAGCTACAAAATCATCATTTAAATAACGCACACGTCGTCGTCGCCATGTTGCGGCTGTTTCCATTTTTTCTGTTCGTTTTTGCAAGTATTTTTGTTGTCGTTTTTGCTTTCAAATTGTAGCCGCTATTTGTTTTGTTTATGTGTGTGTATGTCTGCGTGTGTGAGAGTGTATCCGAGAGATAAAACGCGTACTTTTTGCCCGCTTTGCCTTCTGTCCGTTCGTTTTGCAGCTCTCCCGTACTTTTTCCATCTCCCTCGCTCGCACGTTGGCATTACCCAAATTCAGCCTCTGCTAGGCTGCCTGACTCTTTCTTTCTTTCTGCCTGTCTGTGTCTATTGCTTTGGCTTATACATTTTTCAGTGCCATGCAATTTTCATTCAGAATTAATGAGCAAATGAAATACTAGAATTGAACATGGAAAACGGGCACACAATGAATATTGAAAATTTGTTTTTTTTTTTTTTTGCTTGTTACGTATGCGTTTCTTGATGAGCAGGTGTTGTGTTGGTGTACAAGCCTAAAGCTGCTTGCTGTGTAATTCAGTTGTAATCAGTGGTCATCCTTTAGAAAGCAGTGCAGGCTTTTATAATACACTACGTTTATACCAAGCACTCATGAATTCTTCAATAAGGTAAATAAAATATTGTAATTCATTCCACTTCATAGCCACCTTTTGTGTGTTAGTCCAAAGCATTTTCGCCGTATTTTTTTTATGCAATTTAATAAAAAAAAACTTTGATAACAAATGAGAAATACTTAACGTGTGTGTGTTTGTTGATATGTAGACTCAAATTGGTTGGCAAATAGTTAGCAAGTGTTTAGATGGGACTTATCAATGGAATCATAAAATATGCTTGAAAACTAGCAAAAATAAATAAAACTAAAACAAAAGAGCTATAACAACAACTACAACTGTGCAATTCTTGATAAGAACTGGCATCAAACAAAGACATTTATTGCATTAATTTATGTAGCCTAGAAAATAATACGGGTCGTCATCGTCAACCCCATTCTCACTCTCTGGATTTCATTGTTGTTGGCTAACATTTTTGTTTTTGTTGTTTTGTTATTAATTAGTTTTGTCTTCGAAATGGGTTAAGAATATTCACCCTAACAGCGTACCGAACCGAAAATTAAAATAAAAGCAAAAAGAAGCAAAAAGAAGCTTTTATTTTAATTTTTGTTATTCTTACGTCTTTCTCAGTATTACATAATACATTGGCCTATTGTAATAGACGTCAGGCAAAAGAGAGCGAAGAAAAATAACAAAGCCACAACTTTTATTGATATTTGTTTCTCTCTCTCGCATTAAAATGGCCAACACACAATTTCAGTTATATTTAGTAGTTCGCATCGAGTCGTGTGCCTAATTGAATTTGTTAGAAGCTACGCTCTCCGTTCTTTGCCCCTTCTCTCGAACAATTCAATACAAATGACATGTAATCAATAATAATTTGTTGTTGCATTGACATAAGTCAATGGGTGGCCCATCGGGGGAGGGGCAATATGGCTGTGTATGCATGCAACCAAATGTTAAAGCAGGTGCTTTCCAGTAAATTAATTGAACTCTTTTCATTTTTTTTTCTTTCTTAATTGTTAATGCCCTTTTCCCGCTTCTTTCATCTCATGCAGTCAAATGATACACGCAAGGCGTAATTATTGATTAATTATTTATTGCTCTCAGGCTTGCTGTTTATTTTGTACACTGGACGACCAAAAGTTGTACTGACGAATGTTTATTAACAAGTTTAACTTTATTATTTATAATAACAGTCTACGTAGTGTAGAATGAGTTCAACATATCATTGCAAATGTATCGAATAAAATAGAATAGTTTTATTAATAAATTATATTATTATATTTATGTATTTCAATTTTTATAGTATAACTTTGCAAACAATTAAAAAACAAAAATAAATACGAACCTTCTTTGTCATTAAACGTGCCAAATCTCAAGTCTGTAGCTGTACAATTGATTTATTTACATCGTTTTTTCGATTTGTGGGCGAAGAGGGCGTGGCATCCAATATTTTAAATAAACTTGATCTGCCTGCAAATATAAGAAGTCTTCTTACCAAATTTGGTGTCTCTAGGTCTTACCATCTCTGAGATCCTTTCGTTTATATGGACCGAGAGATGGACAGACGGACATGGCTATATCGACTCGGCTTCTGATGCTGATCAAGAATATATATACTTTATGAGTTCTGCCTCGACTCCTCCTTCTGCCTGTTACATACTTGGATTTTTTTGAACAAACTTAATATACCCCGTAGGGTATTACAATGTATAGCCGTATTAGACCCCATAAGGTAAATATGTTCTTCACTAGCGACAACAACCGAGTTGATAAAGCCATTTCCGTATGTCTGGCTGTCCGTTTCACTTTTATCTTAACACCTAGATTTCAGAAACTATGGAAGCTTTTCGACTTTTGTCACCTCAATTTGCTTTTCATCACTATTTGCTCTTTCCGATACTAATTTTGTCTAACTTGCTCCACTGTAACTTAATGGATATTTTCTGCTTACTACCTGTGCATCTTAGAGCTCTGTAGTTATTTGTGAGTTGTTGGCTTCTTTATTTACATTTGCATTTTACGTATTGGAATGTCAGAAAGTACTCCCATATATACATATATATATATATATATTTAGACCCAGTAGTTTAAAAAACCCAGTAGTTTAAAAAAGTACAAATGGGTCTATTACGTTTGTGCAAATGTGCGTAATAGGCAGAAGGAGGCGTGGTAGACTCCATAAAGTATATATATTCTTGATCAGCATCAACAGCCGAGTCGATATAGCCAGAGACCATAAAAGCTAGAGACACCAAATTTGGCATGTAGGTTCATCTATAACTCCCGTTAATCAAGTTTGTTTTAGATTTTTGCCACGCCCCCCTCCGCCCCGGAAATTGAAATACAAAATTTCACCTTTAATGCTAGTGCCTTGATTTTTGGTACATATGATATACACTATAGTCCCAACCTGTCCGGCAAATTTCATTCAAATCGGATGATAAGAGCGGAAGTTATTCAACTAATAATGTTACGGGCAAAAGGAAGAAGAAAGGACGCTAGCGACCCCTGTGTTTATTAACTTATCTCCGTAGTGGCGCCATCTATTGCATGGTAGGGAACATTGAATATATATATATATTGAAGAAGCGGTTTGCGCGTCCCACGCGCTCTCGAGCATTGTTGAGTTTTATTTCTACTGCCAGCAACAGATAAATGTAATTACTGTCTTATCATAATTACCAGTGAAATGAGAGCAAAAAACAACAGGGAAAAAAGAAAACAAGAAGACGGGTGAGAAAAGCGAAGGAGGAAGTGGGTGAAAGACTGAAATGATGACGATGAATGACAATGCTTGCGAGTGAGCTCAGCTGCGTTGCCCACACACACACACACACACACACAAGAGCACTCTATGAACCGCAGAGTGAGACTAAAGAACGGGTGAAAAGAAGAGAGAGCCTGTCAGTTGTTTTTGCTGTCGCTGTTGTTTCAAATTTTAATTTTATTTCATTGCAGCGCACAAATTGTGCGCCAACGGCGCTGTTGCGTGTAAGCTTCAGTCCATTCTAAGCGAGGGCTGCTCAATTACTACTTGACTTTATAGGTATTAACTGGATTGCTCAGCGTTACGATAACTTTTAAGTTAATCTCTAATTGAAATAAAACTGATGTTAACGAATAAACTAATAAAAGTATAAACAAAAATTAATTAGCAAAGAGAATTTAAATTACATTTAAGAATTCTTATCAGTATAAACAAGTTTTTTTTTATGTTTACTATCACTTTAATTAAGGATTTTACATTAGATTTCAGTTATCAATATATCTTTAAAGTAAAAGAACAATTATAAGCAGAGCTTTAAAACCTTTGAATTTTTCATTTATGTACTGTCAAACAATAACACAGTGTTACAGCAAAAAAAACTCTGGGAAATGATCGTGATTTTCTGGTAGGGATTATCGAGTATAGCAGAACTGCATACTTGTAATTGGGAGACACCCCCAAAATTTGCATTTACCGCTAAAAAACCAAGTTTTGCTATGTTTGGGTACTTAACACCGTGTAACTTAGTTAATTTTGAAGATTTTGTGGTTGTTGAAGATTTTTTTGTAGTGTTCGCTTGTCGAATTTGGCCAGCCCACCCCTTAAGCTACACAATCGACCCTCGTCTGTGGGTGTAGCGTTAATTGCCTCTGTGCGCGCGCACACTTCCTTTATATGATACATAGAGGTATATAAAGAATGGGAATGAAAGATTCTGCAGACCCAAGTAGACTTGCCTTGCCCCGACCTGTCCTTGGTCTTTAATTACTCTCGTAGATAAGTTTGTTACATTAAAGGCGACACTAACTGCAACAACAAAATTCAATGCCACTGCAAAAATTGAAATTTGCTTTTAATTCACGCTTCTGAATTGGTTACAAATCTCTCCCAGGTCCGTCCCATTTGTGTACTCAGCTCTTCAGGCCGTGTCAAGCTTCCGCTTCCTGTTCATTTCCAGGCTGACATTTTATTTATTTGACATTTTCCTTTAGTTCCATGAAAAATTGTAAAAAATAGCACACACATTTTAATTGATTAGCAGTCGATTCCCTGCTTTGTTTCTCCAAATTTATTGCTGGATCTTTTGCTATCTGGTTTTGTTTTGCCCAAAAATTGATTTGAATTTCAAAGCCAACAAGTTTATTGACATTAGATGAGAAGGCCATTTGTATGCCCTCTCAGAGGGTATTATAATTTTGTCATGAAGTTTGTAACGCAAACTAGTCCCTCAGTTGTGATGAAACTTGGTACAGGTCCGTCTTTTTTCTGCACGCAGTACATATGTCGGAACCGGCCGAATCGAATTACTATATTTTATAACTGTCATTGGATCGATCGGTTCGAAATCAATATTAAGCTGGAAAAACTTTTTTATTTCTCAACTTATCTCACACATTGTGTGATTGGTATAGTTTCAAACAGCCTGACTAAAATCACACTTTGTGTGTTTGGTATAGTTTCAAACAGTCTGACCAAAGTTGGTGGAAATCGGACTACTATATCATATAGCTGACATAGGAACGATCAGTTCGAAATCAATATCTAAAAAACTTTGTAAAAAATCTGACGGCTTATACAGGCCTCTGCAAGGGTATCCCAACTTTGGCGCGCCAAAGATAGCTTGCGGTATATTTCCATTTTATCTCGTGTTTAGCGTTAAAAGTTTTCCACTCTGTGATTTGTCGATACTGAACGCTTTGAAAATTGTCATCAACATACTGTGTGCCACGCCTAATATTTCGTTTTTGTTCTCTTAATAAAAAAGTCTTACTTGCACAATGAGTGTGAGAACAAACAGAGACGCAGATGGATTGGAACAACAAAAGAAGTCAAAAGTGAATAATAAATGGCAGATTTTCAGCCGTCTATTGAACTCGAAACTCCCGCCACTGATGTCATTTGTTGAAAGCCAACGTTGAACTCTTAAATGGCTCCAATAAGCTCAAAATTCTCCCTCCCTTGACAGCCAATGAGTCAAAACAGATGAGAAGGCCAAATGTGCGTTCATCAGCACTCAATCGAATGAAAATTTGTATGAGTGCCAATTAAAGGTGAAGAAACTTACAGTCTTTCATTTCATGAAAGTAGAATTTTATAAGGTATGTGTGCACAGGTAATCGATTACAATTTATCAGTCTGATTCTGGATATTAATATCCATATACATTGTTTATTAATAGTATCAAAATCCACTGCTCGTATGGCAGCTATCTGATATAGTCATCCGATCTTTACAAATTTTCACAGAATGTAGCAGTGAGTAAGAACTACATAATCTGTGAGTTTGGTAGAAATAGCTCTAAAAACAACAAAGGTCATCATACTAATGTTGTATTTGCATCTGATTGTTCCTATGGCAGCTATATGAAATAGTCACCCGATCTTGACCAAATTTTATTAGGATATAGCAGTGGGTTTGGTTGAGATAGCTCAAAAAAGAAAAAAAATTACATACTAAGAAATTTTGACCTTTAAACCCCATTTTAGTCTCTTCCAGTTGGGATATCAAAAAAATACCTTCTTATTGCACGATAATTATATCTCAGCTAAGTTGTGTGAAAATTTCAGCTCGATATCTTGGCCTACAGCGTGATGACTCAGTGAAAGAGGACAAAGAATTTATATATATAGATGGAAAGTCTGCGTTTATTTTTTATAGTCGATATTAGTTGCAATCGATACTGATACCGATTGTTTTGTGAAGATGTGAAAACATTATGCAAATGGTAACTCTGAAAGCAGCGGTTCGGCCAAGCTGCTAGTTACTTACCTAAACTTATTATCCAAGTATCTAATCAATGTTAACCTAACCCTAGAAAATTTATTTTATTAGATTTTTAGTTTTCATCTTTTTGCAAAAGTAAAACCGCATTAAGCTACAGTGGAGAAAGCTCGACAGTAGGACCCCTGTACCAATGGTAAAGAGTAAAAGGTCGTGAAAAGCAAAGCCATTTTGTGAAAGTCTTCATTTAAAAAAATGTTTGGTTGCATTGTGCTCACAAAAGATTGTTCTTTAACGTTGCGTACCAGAAATTGCAATAGAGAGCGCCACAACGAGGATTTCAGCTTATAAGCTCAGAGGTCGCAACCGTATCTTCTTCTTTCTTTTGCCCGATGCTGTGTAACATTGTTAGTTAAGTAACTTCCACGTTTATCATCCGATTGGCATGAAAATTTCAGGACTGGTTCGGACAGTAGTGTATTAAGCAAGGCATAAAAGGTTCTCTTGAAGTAGGATTTCGAAAATTTGTTCCTCGGCACGCCAGGTTCGGTGTCTTTAGCTCTTATAGTCTCTGAGATCTGGTTGTTCATATTCTCGAAATTTCAAACAGCCGTATACTGTCCGTTTATTGTCCGATCAGGATAAAATTTTCAGGACAGGTGCGGATTATAGAGCATATCATGTGGCCAAATCATATCGTTGGCGTTAAACTTACTCTTGTAAATCGACTTTTAAATTAGCTTTTATATTTTCGGGAAAGGAAGGGGAAATGACAAAGATGCAAGATATAGATGAACGTTCATGCCAAATTTGGTGTCTCTAGCTCTTATAGTCTCTGAGATCTAGGTGTTCAAAAAGTGACAGACAGTCGGCCATGGCTATGTCGACTCGGCTGTTGCTGCTGATCAAAAATATATGTATATACGCCTCCTTCTGCCTGTTACGCACTATTTTTAGACCCTGTACTTTAATAAAAAAAAGCCTATATTTCGATTGTGAAAAAAACTGCATTCCTGAAATTTGGGAGACATCCCACTATTACTCACAATTAAACGATATTTTTAAAATAGTTCCCAAGTAGGATAGTGTATATAGAAAATAGTGCATGAAACATCGTTAAATTTGAAAATATTAAAAACGTGAAAACAAAATGTATTTGAGGGGCAATTAGACACCGATTTCTCAATTTTGGTCAAATGATATATGTACATATATGTATAATCTAAAGTTTTTTAACTATGTACTCATAAGCATACAAAATCGTTTTTAACGGTAAATGCAGATTTAGGAAAAGTCTCCTAAAATCGAACGATGCAGTTTTGTTATACTCGACTGGCCCAACTAAAAAGAAAACACAATCACTTCCCAGGTATTTTTTGACTGTCGCACAATTTTGCAACAAATTTGACCTACAGACAATGACAAAAATGTTGCCAATTCAACAAACACAAATTTTGATACACTCCTCGAAATATGTATAATAAAAATAGGATATACACATACATATATAATCGCCCATCATAAGAATATAAATTAAATTATATAAGCAATGCTTTTTGGCCAGCAAAAAGAATTATACACAGAAAGTTTACTAGAAATTAATAAAAGCAAATACAAGTCCCCCCTTTTTCTGCGCACCACGCAATGAAAAACATTTTAATAAATCAACAGTCTGGGCGAGTGGACAAGCTCAATATACATTGTATGTGTGTATGTCCATCTAAAAGCCAAAACAATTTAGATACATATTTACGCAAATATTATGAAAATGAAATGAACAAATTTGTGCCGACCAACCAATTGTTGTTGCCAATTTGCAAACTATTTGCGATACATACATACATTTAGGTGTATCTATCTCTTTCTTTAAATGCCTGTGACATACATGATATGTATGTGTATTACATATTTCTCAGGGTTTGGTCTGTCCGTCGTTTGTAATCTACGACCATAACTAATCATTTCTATTCTGTTTGTATTTCAATGGAGTTACCATAAAGAATAACAAATAACAGCAAACATTTTTTTAGTGTGCTCGTAAGCTATCAAGTTTTAGGGTAAAATTATTTTAGTTGAAGTCTTGCAATACATCAGAATCTTAAGTCAAGTTCTTTATTTAGAGCTTTTTAGCATACTTAATCACAGTTTAATAATCAGCAACAGATTTTACATATACTCGGTTTACTCTGTACTTTCTGTTCTTGGACAGAAAAGTTTCCTAATGTAGTTGGAAGTGACTTGCAAGTAACTATTGTTGTAGTGTAAACTCACTTATTTCTTTAGTTTTTCAGCATCGATAAAAACAGACAGACTTTAGCCCGAAAAATCTTACCCGATATATTTTCGAAGCTCATTTTTAGACCCAGTACTTTAAAAAAGTACAAATAGCCTATTAATTTTTGGTACATATAATAAACACTATTGTCCGAATCTGTTCCATCTATTGAACGGGATTGAAAAACAATATATAGTGAACGCTTTGCTCTCAAAAAGTGCTGGGTCTCCTACTGTTTAGCTTGCTCCATTGTAGCTAACTGCATTTTTTTATGAATACCTTTTTCAAAACTTTGAAGCTCTTAATACATACATATATCACCGCTTCAAATTTTGGGGCGAATTCATAATTACATATAAATTACAAATATACAACCCTGTCAAATCTTCCAACAATCTTATGTTAATTTCACGATATCTTTACATTGCGAGTATGCACATGTGTGACTATGTACATTATGTAAGGTTTCCAGCTTGTTCAAGTTCCCATGGTGGTAATTACGATTTTTTTTTTTAATGCAGTTGTTTTGTGTGTCTATCTCTGTATAGGCTTAATAAAATATGTACATTGTACATACTGATAGCACGACAGGGGGGAAGTTGGGGTTGTGAAGTAGGGCGATATAGTTGAAAAGGGACTACTTGGGGCAGAGTACAAGCATACTTGAAAATGAATAAAAGCAAAAAACTAACACTAACTAACACTAAAAGTAAAAAATAAGAACAACTAAGTAAGGAGAATATAAACCTTGTTAAATAACTTTTTGGACCTTGTTGAACACATGTTTAATAAGTTTGTTTATCTTAGTTATATAGGTATTAATTGGAATGTGACTTTTCAAGATGACTAAATTTTGTGATTGTGATAGATGAAAATCTACGATTGTGATGTTCTGTTAGCTCTAAAATAATAAAGGTCAAAAGTGATACGCAAATGACTTAACTTTTCCTATTTGTTTGGCGGTGGAGTATTGAACTTAGCTTTAAATTGGTTTGTATTAAGAAAATAAGAATATTTGCCACATTTAAAATAATACTAAGGTTTGATGTCATTGAAAAGTTGTATTTTTTTAAATTTTGAAAAGGTCATAAATGTGTTCTGGTAAACGTGAGCAAAGTGTCTTTTGATAGTGCTGTGTGTCGGTTGAGCTATAATAAAGTAAACTACTAATAATGGGGAAAGTACACATTTAGTTTAGTGTTTGAAGTCATCCAATTTTAAAGATGCTACACAGAGAAAGTTTATCAAGAATTTCGTACATTCGTACTTGATATCTCACAGAGTACGCGGAATTGCTGTAGTCGAGAATGTTGGTTTTATTTTTAGTACGATTTTTAAGCGCGTTTTTTCTTGAGTTAAATACTGAGAAATCAACTTAAAAATAAGAATTTTCGATCTTATTTCAAGTTTTTTTGAACACCAATTAATATCATGGGTATTTGAAGTAATATTTATTTATTTGTTATTTATTTACTGTAATATTTTTTTTAAATTATTTACGTTATCGTTTTATTTTATTAGCTCATTTTATATGTTTTATTATTAACCAGTCTTCAGCTTCCAGCTTCAGAGTCGGGTATCAGACAGGCTGATACAGACGAAAAAGATGACAGAAATCCCTGCAGTGAAATCCCCTTACATATTTCAGGAACGTAACATTCTTAAATTAATACATTTACATACATGTATCTTGAATTAGGAATTAGGGAATTTTCATTTAAGATTTTTTCAACTTGTTCTAAGATTGTTCAGTGCAAATCCTGCTTTTACAACAATAAATGTGTAAAAAATAATTATACCCAAGGAATATTTAAATAAATACCAAAACAGAAGAAAAACATGGTTATACATATTAAGGCCATGGTGGTGCTTGAACCTGGGTTCCGACCCAATATTAAGAACTTCCGCACTCATTTTTAGTAAATCAGGACTTTTACTTGACTCAAGATTACTTTCTCTTGTAATAAGACAATTTATACTTGATATAAGTATTATTTTAGAATATATTTTAAGAATTCAATATACTAATTTCGATGCACGGCTTTTTTCACTCTGGGTACTCTCAAGCGTTAAAATACTCACAATCATATCTTTTGATTAGGTTGGACAAATTAACTAGTTGATGCCAGACTTTATCCAAAAGGTATAATTTTAGACTGTATAGAAAAGATATTCTTAATTTGAAATATCATATTATACATTTTTAAATACATATACAATTACTACAAAGTAATTATTATTATTATCAGATACACTTTCTATGATCATGGCTGAGTAATACTTCGTTCAACCATTTTCTTTTATTCGTTCAGTCTAAACAATTCAAATTAAGTTTCATTTGTTGCAAATTCCGATGCTATTACTTAAGTTTTTTTTGTTTTATTGTGGGTATTCCAAGGGCATTTTAAGCAATTGGCAAGTGAAAGCTTTGTTTTGGAATAGGTGTTCAGTCAAAATTAAGTTTATGTAATACGATACAAATCAGAAGAATTGACAGATCTCTCACAACAAGTAAGGCAACTTGCATATAATAAAATTACATATCGAGATGTGTAGTATTATAAGTATATCAATCTTCTTCAGCTTAATATATGTACATATGTATCTATATAAATATATATGTATTAGTAGCATTGTTGTAGCGTGGGCGCAGTATATTTTTACCAACACGTTCACTCGCGATTTTTGTTTCCAGCGATTAAACGTCGACTGAAAATACAAAAACTAAAAACAAACTTTGCTGTCAGTTATTTTTTGTATCGTATCTTGTGGATGTTGTTGTTTTTTCGCTCTCCACTTTGTCGTTACATGGTTTTGTGAAAAAATTTAATATAACACACCGCTGCCGCTGACGTTGCTTACGTCATTGAGGCCCGACGACAGTTTTGTCAGCGACATTGACGTCGTGTGTTTGGCAGATGGTTTGAATGTGTATGTGCGATACTGATAAGGCGTAAAATCTATAAAATTTGTTACATGTCAGTTGAGCAGTGGAAAATGGGAAAACATAATGAATATATACATTGTACATATTATATAAACTATGTCCCGAAAGTACTCGGAATTTCTTATGTACTCGTAAAGTGTAAGGTCTATCTATAAAATAATGTTTTTCTTGTACAAATTTATATTTGCGGTTAAATATTCGATTGCTTTTTATTATGTGGTCTAAGACGCTTTAAGTAGCTTACTTATGAGTAAGATGCAGATCAATAAAAACAAGATATATGTAATAGTAGAAGGCTTTGCCCTTGTAAGAGAGGGCTCTATATAATTAAGCTGTGAGAGATGTCTTAGAAATACAAAAGTTGTTCATACTCAATATATTTGGCACCCATGACAGCTTTATGATGAAGCCATCCGATTTGGACAAAATTTAGTCGGGATGTAACAGGCATCCGATTATGAACAAATACTGTTCGAAGCAAAGGGTTTTTTATACTAAGCTATATTTGAAATTTAACTCCAAAAATAAAATACTTATAAATTTTACTTATGTATATAATACTAGAGGGTTTGCCTCCTGCTCGCTTCGCTCGCCCAACCCCGGCTCGCTACGCTCGCTGAAATCTCGGGGAAAAATGTGAAGTGAAAATAGGAAACATTTCTCACAGCTATAGCCAGACCTTATGTCATTCTAATTAGATAGCGGGAATTGTAAATTCAATTTTCCCTGTAGTTGGACTTAAGAAAATAGTAATAAGTATTACTTTATATAATACTGCTCGCTTCGCTCGCCAACCCCGGCTCGCTACGCTCGCTGAAATCTCGGGGAAAAATGTGAAGTGAAAATAGGAAACATTTCTCACAGCTATAGCCAGACCTTATGTCATTCTAATTAGATAGCGGGAATTGTAAATTCAATTTTTCCCTGTAGTTGAACTTAAGAAAATAGTAATAAGTATTACTTTATATAATATAGAGAATTTACATTTTCGCTGCTCGCTGTTTTAGAAGTTTTCGCTGCAATTGGATTATTGCAGCAAGAGCGAGTAACAGTGCCATATACTGAAAATTGATTTTGAAAGCCGCAACACAAATGAATCGTTACACCCCCTCCCCTCCCCCTCCTTGTCCATCTTCTTTTGATTGTTTATTAATAGCATTAAAAGCCACTGTTCCTATGGCAGCTATACGATATAGTGATCCGATCTTGACCAAATTTTCTCAGGATGTAGCAGTGAGTACGAAATCCATAATCTGTGAGTTTGGTTGAGATATCTCAAAAATAACAAAGATCTTCATACAAAGTTTTAATTTGCATCTGGTTGTTCCTATGGCAGCTATATGATATAGTGGCCCGATCTTGACCAAATTTTCTCAGGATGTAGCAGTGAGTAAGAAATACATAATCTGTGAGTTTGGGAGATATCTCAAAAATAACAAAGATCTTCATACAAAGTTTAAATTTGCATCTGGTTGTTCCTATGGCAGCTATATGATATAGTGGTCCGATCTTGACCAAATTTTCTCAGGATGTAGCAGTGAGTAAGAAATACATAATCTGTGAGTTTAGTTAAGATAGCTCAAAAAACAAAAAAAATTTCATACTAAGCAATTTTGACCTTTGACCCCCATTTTAGCCCCTTCCAGTGGGGATATCAAAAAATCCCGTCTTATTGCACGATAATTATGTCTCAGCTATGTTGTGTAAAAATTTCATCTCAATATCTTGAACCGTTTGGCCTACAGCGTGTTGACTAAGTCAGTGAGGACAAAGAGTTTTATATATAGATTAAGTACACATATTAATTAACATATAACAGTAATATACATTTATGAAAATATAACAAATTTATTTAAAGTTATTGGTACATTTGAAAGTTTACCGGAGTTTTATTTAAGATTTTTTTAAACTAAAATAAATTACACAAATGACCCTGACCTAGCTCGCTTATTACGCATAATGTGGATAAAAATTATGGCAACAGTTTGACAAATTTAAAATCGGAACCAATCATAGAGATGGGCTACGGATTTTTTGCAAGCTCAATGGTCAAATTGTGAGCAGGTTTGAATTATGGCTAAGACTGAGGTTAAAAAACTGAAATAGGAAGTGCCTCGAGCATAAACTTGGCCGCTCTCTCAAGGCTGTCGTATAAAATTAATCAACAAAAAAGTAACAACAACGAAACCATCAAAAACTTTAAAAGCGGTTTTATCTACTTAGTTATAAAGTATTTAATGATTTCTGCATATTATTAGATTGAGTTGTTGTTTTGATAGTTTGATACCTAATTAATTAATTTTTATATATATTTTTTTTTGCAGTGCAGTGCAGTGGAAACTTGATGCTCCCCTTAAATGCTGATCTACGTATTATCGAAACAGCCTTTGAATCAGCTTCAATAGAAGCTTAATAATTTTTAAATACAAATGCGGACAGCAGCTAAATAAACGGGGATCGAGATTGAAGGAGAGACAGGGAGGAGCATTCAACTACAACAACAATAACAAACAAAGTAATAAATAACAACAATTTATGGTAAAACACATAAATAATCATTCATAACATATAGAATAGTATAACCACGAGACTACAGATATTTAGTTGTAAAGTACATAGCTTAGTTTAACAAAACAAAAACAAAAAAAAAGAAAACACCTAAAACAAGCAAAGGCAAAAAATGGGCAAAAGAAATTTGATGAATTTGATTTTAAGTCAGCAGCAGGCAACACCCCTAAGAAAAACAAGAACAAAAATATTTGTGAAAGTATGAAACGCTTTATTAATTTTTAAATTATATAAAAATAAAATGATGGTGCACTTAGTGCGCTTGACAAAAAAACAACAACAAATGCAATGGAGATATAAAAGAAAATGAAAGGAATGCAAATACAAAGAGATAATTTAAGTATTCTCTTGGCAAAGTTCTCACACGTTCGTATTACCGTAAAAACATACGAGACAGTAAAAACAAATCTACAAAGAGTTAAGATTTATGCGTTAGTTTAACAATGTCAGTACTGGTTAACTTGAAAACTGTCATGCGTAATATTAACGATTTAGTGTTGCAAAAGCCGCCAAAAAGTAAACAAAAACTTACCAAAAACGCTGAAATTCTTATGTGCCCTCTAACCCCTGACCCCCGCCCCTTGCTAATTACTGAGCTGTTGTTTAGCTCTTGATGTTTTAGGCGTTCTAGACATACGGATAAATACATATGTACTATAAATGTTGTACAATCAGCGACGACGTGCAACAATAAAAATAAACAACAAATGCAGAAAAAAACACAAACATTAGAAAACAAAAAGAAACTGAGAAAATCAGCCGAAAGTTAATCAACATTTAATAGTCACACACACACACACACACACACACAAGCTCATTAACAGTGGCACCTAAAAGTAAGCGCACTCACCGAACGTACATATACATGCATACATTGATACATACATACTAGAAAGTCATGCGTGGATTATCCTGAGCCGGAAAGAATCACAAAATTCTAAAATAAATAATAAATAATAACAAAAAAAAACATAAAAAAATAAAATAAAATAAAAAAAAACAAAAAGCAGCAGCAAATATAAAATCTAAATGTTTATATATAAGTCGCAAACAAAAACAAACTGAAATTTGTGTGTAAAAAAGCGTAAAATCGTAGCATTAAAAAATATTTAATATTATACACAAACATACATATAAAAAAAAGTTACCACGATAATGTGCAAATGAGAGAACACGAGAAGCGCCAATTAAGCTAAATAATTTAAAAGGAAAGCAAAAAACGTTACATACATATATATTCGAGTAAAGATCCACTAAATAATTATTGTTTAACATTGTGACTCAACAGCTTTCTCCAAAAGCTAAAAGATCTTAAGTCGGGAGCAGCGAAGCCTTTTTTAAATAATAGGCTAAAAGATAATACAATCATTTATAATTTAAATTGTGGTACTTTCTGTTAATTTATTTTTAAACGCAAAGCCTTGCAAATTCAGATGTGAAAAAAAAAATTATTTATAAAAAATATACAACGTATGTATGTTTTAAACTAAATGAACTCTATTCATTTTTTTTAGTTGCGTCAAAAAGTCATAAATATTAAACAATTATTTAACAAATAAATAAATAAAAATGGAAGCACACATCACATTGTTTCTACTTTTTGTTATAAACATTTTTATTTTTTATTTTTAAAATAACACACCAGCGACAAACAAGAATGGCGCACTAATAATTAATTGAGAAAAACATACAAACATACAAACATATAAATAGTCTATAGTAGTCTGAGCAAACAATTTAATGAAAAAAAAAAACAAAAGATATTAATAAATATATTGAAAATATATACCGTATACATACAATATACAGATGATGTATTATTATGTATTTCAGTTGAAACACAAAAAAAACGAACTTGGATTTCCATCTTTAGATTCTTGTAAAGTTTCTGTGCAATTTTGATTTTATTAGTTAACTTTAAATGTAATTTATTTAGAAATGCTCTACAAATCATATATCTGAGCTTTAATACTTTCTTTACGTATATGTATAAAGAGAAGAATATGCACTACAACCATAATATATTATATATATATATATATATATATGTATATCATTTTGTATCACTTCCAAGAGAGAGAATCGTTTTAAGCTAACAAAGCCCCTCTAAATAATGTGCAAACTATATTGTTGGGAATTTCGACAAAGCAAAAATCATATTTTGCCATATATTCGAAAATAAATATTCTTTTGTTGTTTTTTCATGAGTGTGCGTGCGTTAAATTCGAGATACATATATTTATAAATACATATATAATAAAAATTAAAGAAATATAAGAAAAACTGAAAATAATAAACACAAAATAAAACAAAATTCAATTTATTTAATTTAGTTTAAGTTTATATAGCAAGTGCGTATATAAATATATATATAAAAAAAAACAAACAACAAGCAAGATAAAATGTCTTAAAAAACAAAATCCAAGCATACAATAATAATAAAAGAAGAAACACAAAAACAAATTTGAGAGCAAGTAAACCAATTATAAGTAATGATGGAAAAGAAATAAGAGGTATGTAGAAACAAACACAAAGGAAAAGATAAGCAAAAAACAAAACAAAAAGAAAACCAATAAAATGAATTTGAAATCCTTAAAAAATATATATATGAGAAAGATATTTGAGTTGTCATTGGGAAACGGAAATTGGGAAATTCAAATTGGTTTAGTTGGACTCATTAGAAACCTTATTAAAACAACACTTTTGGGAAATATGTTGTGGCGTGGTAACAACTTGTGATGTATGAGAAAACTTTCTTCATTTATTATTGTATACATACTTGATATAGGTTTTCCAAAAGCCAACAGCCAAATACATATACACCCTAACATAATTTAATAACTTCGTTTTTGCTGAAGGCACCAAATTTCATTTTGAGACTTTCGTAACAAATCCAAGGCGCTGTAAAAATAGTAAGTATTCAAAACACACACTACCGAAATAACAATAAAGGCCAACACGAGTATATACTACACGCAAAGGAACTGCCGGCAAATATTTTTGTACATGGTATAGGCATATAAGAATCTGTTATGCCAAAAGTGCCCACTAGAAACACCTGCTGCCTATACAAGGTATACATCCAAGTGTGCACGAGGTTTTCGCATAATTTGTTACATAAGACTATTTTCATTGATAATCTAGTTTTCCTCTTATATTAATTGCATTATACGATATCATTAATTCTCTTCCGGTTCGCGAAGCAAATCAAAATCTGGCTGTATGCCTGAAATCACATAACCGAATTTTCCTTAAGGTCCTATATTTATTACTTTATTTTTCCTTTCGAATTAACCTAAAATTGATGCACTTATCTTCAAAGAAACTACCTAGAAGTGAATTCTTGACGGGGAAGAGAAGTATGGAGTCCGATCCTACAAGATTGATGTTATACGAGTATCGGCTCAATCGCCGGTCCTTATAGTCTCATGGATAATCTATAGATACTATAAATTAAATTAGATTTGCTAAAGACAAATACAGATAATACATAGGTTATGGAAAGAAAAAGATAATACCTGCAAAAGGATTTCATTCCCCGAATATCGCGTTTGTACAGATCAAATGGAGTTCAGATGTATTAAATCGATCCGAAAAAATTGTAGAGCTCCTTCTTACATATTGAAAGTAAGGACCTAATTCTGTACTCATAAATTGTTGAACCAGACGTTCTATGCTCTTAATTTTTTGCATACCTACATTTTTATTTAACCCATAAATTATAAAAAATAATGACATATCAGGACACAAATGATTGCGATATTTAGCCTAATTTGTGTAAGTACTATTAATATAAGTATTATAAGAAAATAATTATTATTTATTTTGCTGAATAACTGTCTTACGTAAGTTGCTCTTATTATGTCGGACATACTTAATACTTAAAGTTACGAAACGGAGCACAAAAAGAGCTCAAGCTAAAACTAAAGCTCTGAAGCTATTCCAACAATGAAACTAGCAAAATTTACTAGACCAGACAACTCACAAGGACAGAGTTCCCGACCATTTGCCATACAGAGACTGCCAAACTTTTGTATAATTTTTTGTGGTATTTTCCACACACATACTCCGAAAGAATCATGCACTCAAAGATAGATACCAGAAACGTGTAGCTATGACACACTTGCCGTTGGGTTTGTTTTACTTTTTACGTCAACAATAGAGATTAACGAAAAGTGGTTTTTACTTTTTATACCCTGTGGGGTACATTAAGTTTGTTCAAATAAAAAGTATGTAACATGCAAAAGGAGGATAGGCAGGCCCCATAAAGTATATATTCTTAATCAGCATCAGAAGCCGAGTCGATATAGCAATGTCTGTCTGTCCGGCCGTATGAACGAAAGGATCAAATCAAGTTTATTTCAAATTTTTAACGCCACGCCCTTCGCCCACAAATCGAAAATAACGATGTAACTAAAGCAATTTTACAGCTACAGACTTGAGACTTGGCACGTATGATGATTAGGAGGGTCCGGACAAATCATCAGTTTCAAATAATAGATGAGCCATTTTCCACAAAAACTTTAACCCTGGCAACTAAGTAACAAGCTGGATTTGAGTTGTGGTATGAATGATACTTGGGGTGATGTTACACCACCGTGCAAATTTGGTCGCAATCGGATAGTAAACACTGAAGATATTCAATGATAATACACTATGCAACAATTTGTGGCGTTTTTTCTGGTCCTCGGCCAAATTATGCTTTTTATGATAGATAAGCACACAAAGATTAAATTTTTCGACTTTAAAAAATTTGCCTGGGTGTAGTGTTTTTTAATTTTTTTTTTTAATTTTACCGTTTTTTTTAAAATTTTTTTTTTGAGGTGCTCTTAAATTTTAAATTATTTTTCGAGAAGGGCACAACCGATCCTAAAAACTTTACAGATTCTGAAAGATAATGAATGTATTTACTAATCAGTAATACAATGTTTTTAATATGAATCAGTAATTTAACAAATACATATTTTTAAATTAAGAAAATTATGGTTTGTTGTTTTTTTTTTACGATTTTTTTACTTTAAAATTAAAGGAAAATTAAAAAATTAGGTCTTTTTCAAAAACTACATCCACGAAAATTTTTAAAAGTCGTTTTTTGGCATAAGGAGGTCATATGTATCAGAAAATGTGATTTTTGGCCAGGGGAGTTTTGGCTTTAGCATAGTGTTATTCAATATAGTAAAGCTATTGTTTTCTGCGTGCCTTTGTATGGGCAAGTTAACTCTGTGTCCATGTTTAAGGAATTTAATAACTTCCTTTACTTGTACAGGGTATTTTACTGTCGGGCCCTCCCGACTGAATGTTATGTTTTTGCTTGAATTAAGTTGCGGACAAAAATGTTACAAAAGTTGGCGTGTATAGACGAAACATTCACATTCATAATACACACATAAGTATATGTAGATATACTTATGTATGTATTTGCATATATACTTATATGACATGTGAGGTTAGGGCGAGACCTGTGGGTCGTTTTCCATGTACTAAGAGCATGTCGTAAGGTTATTTATAGCAACATGCTGTTTTTCGGGCATGTATGTAAACGAGAGTATTAATATTACTTTACGTTGTTGGTGTGGCTGCTATTTTTGCTGCCGACTTGGCCAGGACATGCAGGACAGGACAACAACTAAGCGGCTTTATGATTTACCTCCACACCCTGACAAACATACCTAAGGCAATGGCAGAACTGGAGGCATGTGCATACTGGACATTAGACAGGGGGACTTTGGGTTGATTTTAAAAATGAAAATGTTGCCTTAGTTCCTGATTCAACACACAACAGTAAAATGAGGGGACTTCTTTTTGGTCTAAAGCCAGAAGACAACCCCTAAGTAGTTGGCTTTGTTTGTTTGTAGTTATTTCTTACTTGGCTTGCAAAAATGCCGCAACAGAAAGGAACAATAATTTCTTATATCCATTGCCAATTGGATCACCTGGATCCAACCCACATATTCCGAAAAAATTTATATGCGCCCGAAATTGTTGTCCATTTCTCGACCAGACTAGAATAATGGGCAGAATGCCAATGATACTAGTATATGTGGAGAAATACAAAATATGGAAACTGCTCCGATTTGATGGTGTTTTTTATAGCCTTGCAGAAGGTATTATAATTTTGTAACGCATTGAAAGAGGCGTGGCAGACCTCATAAAGTATATATATTCTTGATCAGGGCTACATGTCCGTCTGTCCGTCCGTCTATCTATCCGTCTATCTGTCCGTCTGTCTTATACGTTAATTCTGAGTACACATCAGTTAGTTCTAAAGAGCACTCTAATTGCGCTCAACTTCGAAATTTGTGAAAAAAATTCAGTAAGCTACAGTGGAGCAAGCTCGACAGTAGGAAGTCCAGTACTTTTTGAGTGCAATGCGTTCAATATATTGCTCTTCAATATTGCGCACCATTCAATAGATGGCGCCACTTTTGCCCGTAACATTGTTAGTTGAATAACTTCCGCCTTTATCATCCGATCGGAATGAAATTTTCAGGACAGGTTCGGACCATAGTGTATATTATATAGTGTATATTATATTATCAAGGTGCTAGCATTAAAAAGGCTCCGAAATTCGAAATTTTGTATTTCAATTTCCGGTGGCGGAGGGGGAAACGAGTATTTCGGTAAAAGGTTCTATTTCGGTTTTGTCCTTTCGGTTCCGGTTCTCGTATCGGTCCATACCGGTACAGCAAAGTAATTTTTAAAAAATTTAAATGTAAGGAAAATCGAATTTTATCAACAAATATTTGTGTATGTATAAACGTACAAATGCATGCATTTTAGCATGTTAAGTCTGACATATAATTCGAGAAATTTCTTTATAGTGCAATACCATGTTCGTACGAGAAATAACAAACAAATTTTTTTAAATGTACCGAAACCGTACCGGTACGAACGTTTCGGTTTTCGGTTCTGGAAAAATAATTTATTTTGGTTCCGGTTACGGTTACGGTATTTCATTTGAAACGGTTAATTTCGGTTAACGGTTCCGGTTCCGGTTACGGTTTCATTCCTTGGTTTTTACCATACATAAAGGCAAACAAAAACTCTTTTCTTCACCAATTGAATCTATGTATAGCAGCTGAATGCTACTGTACAGGGGTGTTCCACAAAGCTCTAGATCTTTTGCCTACAATTTCGTACAGTTTTTCGAGGTAAGAAATTCTGCTGCTGTTCATTTTATTCGAGTTTTTACAAAACCTTTAATTATTTCTGTATATTCTAAAATTTATAAATTCGTTTAAAATGTATTCTACGCCTTTTTAATAGCTTTAAAAAATATTTAAAGTTAATTCAATAAATTTAAAGATTTATCAAATGTCTGAACAATTTGTTTGACATTTGAAAGCAAAGCTTGCTTGTTTTGAGAGAATCAAAAATTGCTTTGGAGTTGCATTTCGGTTGCTAGAGTTTTGTAGAACATGCCTGATAATCCGACCACAATATTTTTTGTTTCCAATATGCAAGGAACGGAGTATTAACCACAACTGCTGAGTACGGTTTGGATTACTTGGAAAACAAAGTACTTAGTTTTTTATACAAGAACTTGTAGTTTTAAAGATTGTTCCTATTGGAAATATATGATATAGTCGCCCGATTTAGGTATTATAATTTTTTGGAAGAGTCATCCCTTACACATCAAATCTCTATGTTCGATCCGAAGAGCTTGGTAAGAAACAAATTGTTTTGCGCTTAAAGACGGTGGCAAGTCCATGAACCCAGAAATTGAGAATTGAGAATTGTAACGGAAACATAATCTATTATGTTTATTCAACCTTTATTGATATTTATATTTCTTTTGTTATATATTTATTTAAATATTTAATTATTATTATTATTATTATTATTATTATTATTATTATTATTATTATTATTATTATTATTATTATTATTATTATTATTATTATTATTATTATTATTATTATTATTATTATTATTATTATTATTATTATTATTATTATTATTATTATTATTATTATTATTATTATTATTATTATTATTATTATTATTATTATTATTATTATTATTATTATTATTATTATTATTATTATTATTATTATTATTATTATTATTATTATTATTATTATTATTATTATTATTATTATTATTATTATTATTATTATTATTATTATTATTATTATTATTATTATTATTATCATCAATTCTTAAAATTAAGTTTGATTTAATTCTAGGTGTGTGTTTAGTTTAGCCCTAAAATGTCTGACGCTTAATTGAAAAAAATCTTTTTAATGATTGTGGTAAGTTGTTCCACATTCGAACAGCGTTAATGCAAAAGTATATTTTTTTGGATAAGAGATTTCTTATTCTTCTAGAAGAAACAAATTTTAATTTTTGAGAAAGATATATTGGTTCTTTACTAACTAAACTTTTCTGTTTTTGAGTATTAGAAATCTAAATTAATTGAACGACATCATGCTCATATTAAATATTTTAATATTGCGTACGTAGTTATATGTATGTCGACCCCTCTTAATACCGAATAAATATCTAGCAATGTTATTAAACGACACTGTTAACTTATGTATGTTGTAAGCATTTGTGCTACCAAAAATCTCAACCCCATAAAAGAGTGAGGAAAGCAAATAGATTTTGGCAATGTCATATGTTATATAGCTGCATAGGTAGGCCATTTTATCCACCTACTGCTCTATTAACGTGATCATAGTAGTCCGATTTTGTTCAAATTTGTTCAGATAGTATAAAGCTATATCAAACTCACAATCTGTGAGTTTGGTTGAGTTACCTTGAGAAACAAAAAAGTTGTTCATACTAAATGTTGATTTAATATTGAATTAATAAATAAATTTAGTCACAATATGTGGAACTGTACCAAACACATAATTTGTGAGTTTCGCTAAAAAATCTTTAGAAAAAATAAAAAATTCTAAGGAATGATTTTCAACCGATCGTTCCTATGGCAGCTATATGGTATAATAGTCTGACTCAAATTAAAGTTGGTCAGAATATGTGGAACTCTATTAAACACAAAATTTATGAGTTTCGTTAAAAAATCTTCAGAAACAAAAAAGTTTTTTATACTAAGGAATGATTTTAAGCCGTTCGTTCATATGCCAGCTATATGATATAGTGATCCGACTCTAACCAAATTTGGTCAGTCTATGTAGAGCTATATAATCTATGTAGGCGAGTTTGGTTAATATATGTATACTAAGAAACCCAAAAGTTTTTCTTACTTAATGTTAATTTATAACCTATCGTTTTTATGGTAGCTATATGATATAGTGATCCGATCCGGTTGGTTCCGACAAATGTACTGCATGCAACAAAAAACGGACTTTTACCTAGTTTCATCAAGAAAGCTTTTAAATTAAGAGATTAGATTGCTTAGAAATGAGTGATTTGAGAAGGGAGTGAAAAATATTAACGAAAAACATACGAAGCTATAAAATGTTGTAACTTCGCTTTCTTACCTAAGATTTTAATGAGTAATACTTACCGTAAGCGACGCTAATCAATGCTTATAGCCATCTAACTTTTAATACAAAAAAGACATCATTTTTTTAATTTTCCTTGAATTTTAAAGTCGAAAAATCGTAAAAAAACTACAAAAATATCATAATTATCTTAATTTAAAAATATATTTTTGTTAAACTACAGGTTTTAATTAAAAAAATGCAGTAAGCTACAGTGGAGCAAGCTAGACAGCAGGAGACCCAGTACTTTTTGATTGCAAAGCGTTTACTAGATTGTTCTTCAATGTAGCGTACCATGCAATAAATGGCGCCACTACGAAGTTAATAACACAGAGGTCGCTAGCGTCTCTTCTTCTTCTTCCTTTTGCCCGTAACATTGTTAGTTGAATAACTTCCGCGTTTATCATCCGATTGGAATGAAATTTTCTGGACAGGCTTGGACCATAGTGTATATTATATGTACCAATAATCAAGGCGCTAACATTAAACGCAAGGGACCGGTACAATGCATGAATTGTCAAGAATATGGCCATACAAGAAAATACTGTACACTGCGTTCGGTGTGTGTAGTTTGCGGAGAGCTTCACGACTCTGCACACTGCCCAGTGGATAAAGACGACCCCACCACAATAAAGTGCGGCAACTGCGGTGGTAATCACACAGCTAATTACAAGGGATGCCCAATATATAAGGAGATGAAAAGTCGACTTCATCAGCGTGTGACCAATGCACGTCCCCAAAACGTACCGTTTACCCCATCCAAATTAAACCCAGATGTCTTCTTTTCGACTGCAGCCCGATCCTCTTTTGGCCCCGAAAACTTTACAAAAAACGTGACATTCGCAAACGCGTTAAAATCAGGACTAGAGCCTCCTGCCTCAAATACACCGTTTTCACAAGCAGCACACTTGGAACACAACACGGCAAAGCAGTATCAACCTACGGACAAGCAACAAAGCAATTCTGAAGCATTATTATTTAACCTGCAGCAAAGCCTTATGGACTTCATGGCGTTTATGCGGACAACCATGCAAGATTTAATTCGAAACCAAAATCTTTTGATACAAATGCTGCTATCACAACAATCAAAATAATCGATGGCTCGCCTACGTATATCTATGTGGAACGCTAATGGCGTTTCACAACGTAAACTTGAGTTAGCTCAATTTCTTCTCGACAATCATATCGACGTTATGCTACTCTCAGAAACACACCTTACAAACAAGTACAATTTTAATCTACGAGGCTACTTGTTCTACGGTACAAATCATCCCGATGGTAAAGCACATGGTGGTACTGGTATTCTGATTAGAAACCGCATCAAGCACCACTGCCATAAAGAATTTGCTGAAAACTACCTACAGGCCACATCTATAAACATAAAACTGGACAATGGTAACCAACTTATTCTAGCTGCCGTATACTGCCCCCCTCGCTTTGCCATAACATACTGGCCAACAGATTCCAAGAAACTACCCGATTTAATTGACTTTGCAATTACTAAAAATATTCCTCGAAGTCTGATAAGCGCCGAATGTCTTTCAGATCTCTCATCTGATCACTCACCTGTTCTAATAAAACTACTTCGACAAACAGAGTCCGTAGATCAACCGATTAGACTGACTTCACACAAAACCAATTGGCTTCGATACAAAAAATATATTAGTTCACATATTGAACTAAAACCCCTCCTTAACGTTGAAGCTGACATCGAACACTGTGTAAATACACTGGAGTCCGTCCTCGTCACTGCAGCTCGTATTGCAACACCTGATACTACACAAGTACTACACATCCAAAAGAAGTCAAATCTAGAAATCGAACAGCTCGTCCAAGAAAAGCGACGATTACGTCGAGAATGGCAATTCTACAGATCGCCTTCCGCACGGCAAAGATTAAAAGACGCCACACGTAAACTCATCAAAGCCTTAAAGCAGGAAGAAGCATATGCTCAACGCCGTTATATAGAGAAATTATCAACATCTTGTAAAAAACACTCACTATGGAGAGCTCACCCCACCCTTTGTTCACCGACAGAAACCGTGATGCCCATCAGAAACTCCGTAGGCAACTGGACCCCAAAAAATCTTCG
This sequence comes from Drosophila testacea, assembly GCA_035043265.1. NCBI lineage: Eukaryota > Metazoa > Arthropoda > Insecta > Diptera > Drosophilidae > Drosophila > Drosophila testacea. The sequence continues at coordinate 138,639 of JAWNND010000956.1, read as the reverse complement.
GGCTGCGATCTAATAACCCCCAAAATGATTATTGAGCTCCCATATTGTGCGGTATGCTCTGTCGCACAACTCTTCAATGCTATCACAAAACTAGGCCACTTCCCACAGAGATGGAAAAAGTCGGTCATTATAATGATACCGAAACCAGGAAAGGATCACAATGTCCCGTCGTCATACAGACCTATAAGCCTATTATCGTGTATATCAAAGCTCTTCGAAAAATGTCTGCTGAATCAGATAAATCCATTTATAAGACTCCGCAACAAAATCCCATCGCACCAATTCGGCTTTCGGGAAAAGCATGGAACTATTGAGCAGGTCAATCGCATAACATCAGAAATACGAAACGCCTTCGAAAATCGAGAATATTGCACAGCAATATTTCTAGATGTCTCTCAAGCTTTTGACAGAGTCTGGTTAGACGGCCTAATGTATAAAATTAAATCAACGCTTCCAAATAACACACACAAGCTCCTAAGGTCATATCTCTACGATAGAAAATTTGCAGTCAGATGTAACACAGCTTTATCCGACGATCACATCATTGGAGCCGGAGTTCCACAAGGCAGCGTACTTGGGCCGACACTATACGTCCTCTACACAGCAGACATTCCAACAAGCAGGGAACTAACAACTTCTACCTTCGCTGATGATACAGCTATTCTCAGCCGCTCAAGATGCCCAATACAAGCAACTGCGCAGTTGGCTCTTCACCTGGTCGACGTAGAAAAATGGCTATCCGACTGGCGGATAAAAATAAACGAACAGAAATGCAAGCATGTTACGTTTACCCTGAACAGGCAAAATTGTCCACCGCTTAGATTAAACAACACCGTACTCCCTCAAGCAAACGAAGTGACGTACCTAGGAGTTCACCTCGACAGAAGACTCACATGGCGCAGACACATCGAAGCAAAGAGAACACACTTAAAACTAAAAGCCAACAGTCTTCACTGGCTTATTAATGCTCGCTCGCCCCTTAGTCTTGATCACAAGGTTCTGCTCTACAATTCTGTGCTTAAACCTATCTGGACCTATGGCTCCCAATTATGGGGGAGTGCTTGCAATAGCAATATTGATATTGTCCAGCGAGTCCAGTCAAAGATATTGAGAACCATCACCGGGGCACCGTGGTACGTTCGAAACGAAAACATACAAAGCGACCTGCATATCCAGCCGGTCAAAGATGTAATAACAGAACTGAAGACAAAGTACTTTGCCAAGCTTTCCACGCACCCCAACCACCTCGCGAGAGGCCTAACACGGTTGTGCAGCCGATCCCGTCTTCGTCGTATTGACCTACCAACCCAACGATAGACTTTAGGGCCGCGTGTCAATTTACAATCCAAGAAAACTGTTAACTATTGTTTATTTATAAGATTTGCAAAATTATTGTTAGTCTCAAATTAAGAGAAGATCCAATAAATAAAAGCCAAGTATTATAAAAAAAAAAAAAACATTAAAGGGTCTTCTTCAATTTGACTTTGAAATTTTGTTTTTCAATTTCCGGGGGCGTAGGGGGCGTGGCAAAAATCCAAAACAAACTTGATCAATAGGAGATATAGATGAACCTACATGCCAAATTTGGTGTCTCTAGCTTTTATGGTCTCTAAGATCTAGGTGACACAAAATGGGACAGACGGACATGGACATATCGACTCGGCTCTTGATGCTGATCAAGAATATATATACTTCATGGGGTCTGCCACGCCTCCTTTTGCCTATTACGCACATTTGCACAAACTTTATAGACCCTTTTGTACTTTACAGGGTCTTAAAATAACATGGAAGATCATTAATATACTTTGAAAACAACGGTCCTCGTATTGATCCTTGCGGAACACCACGCTTAGTCGACAAGAAACACGATAACTAGACGACGTTATAACAGCTTGAGAACGGTCACCGATATACGAATAGACTAGTTTTACGGCACTAACACTAAAGTTAAATAAATTTATTAGCTTGGAGCAAAGCATCGAATGGTTCACTGTGTCAAAAGGCTTACTAAAATCTCGAAGAGAAAGTAAGGTGACACAGTTGTCGTCCATCTTATTCCTAATATCTTCCACGACATCAATTACTGCCGAAGGGCAGCTTCTGTTCTTCCGGAATCCGGATTGCTTGTCGCTTAGGAATGAGTTAATGGATGGTTAAAAACTGTGTAATCTGTCCCGCCATAATTTTCTAAAGAGCTTTGGATAAAAATGGCAATAATAGACATTGGGCTAAACTCTTTATTGGATTTTGGGGATAGGAATAATCTTTGCTTACTTCCATGCATGTGGAGAAATCGAGATTGTCAGTACTGCTTTAAATGGGCTATTATATTCAGAAGAAGGATTCTGGAAAATTCGGCGTGGATTTCATCTTAACCTACAGCATTCAAATTAAATCTAAACATAGATATAAGTATTCATTAATCTCAGAAACTGACAAGTTAACGAATTTCAAGCTTAGATCATCTGCATCTACTTCAAAACTTATTGTCTCACAATCAATTGTCTTTCCAATACCCGGTTGCTTAATTTCTGTCCTCTTTTGAGATAAAAAGTTAATATTATTAAAATTATAACTACAATAAATTCTTTTAGCAGATGTGATTGCCTTTTTACCTGAGTTCCTAGTCGTTTATATTGTAAACTAAGTATGTGAAGACGTTTTATATCGCTTTCACTTCTCGAAAGCTTTATTTCTTATCTTAATCATAAGTGGGCTTAGTTGTTTTACGAAGTAGAGGTAAGAATTTATTAAACAGTTTTGAAATTATGTAATTAAGGAGGTTAAGTTTGGAGTCAACAGTACTCTGTAAATAAATTTCTCCAAAGTTTATAACATTAAATTCAACAATTAACATATTAAAATGAATTCTACTATAGTAAAATACTTATTGCTATCAAGAAAAATATCATATGAAATTTATTTGAGGTCAAGACAGGTGCCGAGAGCTGGTCAAATAATTTTAATTTATTTACGTCACTTATAGAGTATAATCTCATATAAACAAATTATCCAAGAACTGTAAATGTTGACACATGAAATATTTGCAGAAAAGCCAAAGCATATTTATAATTTTTGCATCATTTGTTTCAAATATTTCTCAGTAAGGCAAATGTTTTAAAAATGTTGTGCATTTATGGCACAGTAAAAATACTTACATTAAAATTGCTGCTAAACATAATCATGCATGTTCTACAAAAGTCTAGCAACCCAAAAAAGAAGAAATTGTTGAGACATTTGATAATTCTTTAAATTTATTGAATTAACTTTAAATATTTCTTAAAGGTATTAAAAAGGCGTACAATACATTTTAAACAAATTTATTAATTTTAGAAAATACAGAAATGATTAATAGTTTTGTAAAAGCTCGAATAAAATGAACAGCAGCAGAATTTCTTACTTCGAAAAACTGTAGGAAGCAATATAATCTCCGACAATTTAGGAACACCAATATTTAGAAGAGTTGTTTTCAAAAGAAATTGTAGGCAAAAGATGTAGACCTTTGTGGAACATCCCTGATTGAAACTTTTTTGATAAAGGTAAGGAGATTAAAAGATGATTTTAGTTTAAATATGCATTTAAACCAAACTTTTATTTACCCTATTTTGGTATTATGTATATACATTTAAAGAAAAATATGAAAAAAATAGTAATTTAAATTAATTATTTAACATCGCAATTGATAAATAAAAAAAGCTGCTCTTCCCACTTCGTTATAATTTATTTATCTTCGTTGTTCGTTTCTTTTTATCATCGTGTTTTCATTTCATGTGCCGCCAAAAGCTGTCAATGCTCATTTTCATTTTGCGTGATGTAGCGCCGACAGCTACTCAGAGAGTGGACCAAAAACGGTGCATGGCTCATACCGAAATGTGACTCTTTCAGTTCATATGAGTCAGCCAGACAGGTACTGAGGTTGGTTGAATGGCTGTTTGGCAGTTTGGTCGGCTAGGTGATTGTTAAAGTGATTTCTGATTTAATTTTCCATATGGCTGCACTTACAAAATGCCGCCACCGCCTGCATAATTCCGTAATGAGTGTGCAAGTGCTCCAGATAACTAACAACAGTTGTTGTCTGACGCATCGGTCGCCCTCGGGAATCGATATAAACATTTAGTAAATTTAAAAATTTGTTTTCTTACTTTTTTTTTTAAGAAATTGAGAAACTTCAGTTGTGCATTGTGCATTTTAATTTGTGCAATTTTTAAAATGATTTCAACTTTCGGTAACACAAAAATTAAAGACATAGCCTGTAGCTAATGAGATGAAGGCATCCAGATCAGAGAGTAAATGAAGCCAAGGGAGCCCGTACAATCTGGCTTCAACAAAAGTAAGTTTACAATCATTAATGGAGATCGTAGAGGTAACTGTAATTAAACGCATTAAGAAATGAGTGTATGACCAATGCGATTGTGATGGACGATGAGATATGCTGTATATTCTGAGTGGCAAACATATCGACCCCTTTTTGCGAAAATATCGTATATGGCATTTTTTACGAAATTGAGTCACATCTTCCGTTAAAATATTATATCTAAAGTCTTTATACCGCCACAGAAGTTAACTGTATGTTATAACAATTTATACATACATATGCACGCCTAAGCACAAATAAGCAGAAAAAATGCTCTCCTGTAAAATTGGGTTTTTGGCACATGCGATAATTTCGCAAAAAAGGGTCGATATGCTTGATACTATACCATCTTTAATGCAACATTTTTTTTCCAAATTGACTAATAGTATAATTAAATGTCGATTTGCAATATACATATAGTACAAATAAGTATATCCATCGAAATCAACCTAAGTATGTAAATTCGCTGATGATGCGCTAAAAATAGCTTACGAATTTATATTTTATGTTTATTTTTGCTCGCACAGACGTAGTACATAGCAAAATTTTCAGTTGAGGACAAATAAAAAATTTAAGTCAAACAAAACAAATTGCTTAAAATACCAAACAGATCTGACGATGTGATTTGTAAATTGTACATAATCTTAACGCTATTAGAAATATGTATTCTAATGCACTCTTTCATTAGCGAAAACAATATTTTCCAGTCATGGCAATAAAAAGAAATTTTACTGGCCCAAGCGAATAGCTAAACAAACACAGACAATTGAGAGTCGAGGAATATATAAACAAATATTCTGGCTATTTATGCGTACTTTGGAAAATTTTTTGACTCATTCATTTCTTGCGTACAAAAATGTACTAAAATAACTATTGTTGTATAAATATGGCTATCGCTAAATTACAGTCTTTTAAAATTATTAATAGGCTTTGCAAGTGCCCAGATGCTATAAAATATGTTTTTGAAGATTTTTTAAATTACCTGTTGCTTAGAATAGTGCTTGTAATGAAAAATATATATCTACATGAATATACAGTTACGCAGAAAACAAAAGAAACGGCAGACCACTTGTTATTTCAAAGCAAATTGTTACTAATATAAGAAAGTGTTGTGCAAAAAAATCACTGTCAACGGTTTCTGGATATGATAACCTTGTTTTGATTTAGCTTTTGAATACAAAGAATAAATAATAAATAAGTAGCTGTATTCGGTGATTTATAAAGCGCGTTATTGCCGTGAAAAGAAAAAGGAACGCCAATAAATTTTGTTTAATTACACTAACTTACAGCCATTTTGCTTCAGAGGTCTTAATTTGGATTTTGGTCTCCTACAGGGGGATTCCACAAAGTGTCCTCAAACAATTAACCATTGCTCTCAAATGTAAAAAAAAATTATTCAAACCTTTAAAAAAACTTAAAATTTATTGAAATCAATTTAAATAATTAATAAAAATGAACATTTGGAATAGTTGCTTACAAAAGAAATTACCGGCAAAAGATCTAGAGCTTTGTGGAACACCTCTGCTAAACACGAAAATTAATTTAAAACAAACTTTCCTGTAATTAGTTTTCGAAATAGAATTTTTAGAATTTTTTTTTTTTTAGTTTTTTTGAGATGCCTCAGCCTATTTAAACATAAATCGTAAACGCGGTTACCAATAAAGCAATAGTAGTTTCTTATTAAAGGTAATAAATTCTCCTAAAATTTTCTTACAAAGTTCTTAAATCAGTTTTATCGTTTTGACGTTAGAAGTATCTAAAGTTTGTAATATGTATTAATTTTTTTTTGTGAAATAAGCACGGAATTTTTTTCATAAAAATATATGTTTGAAACTTAATCAAACACACAATGTGTATATTTGTTTTTCATACTAAATGTTATTTTCGAACCGATCATTCCTATGGCAGCTGTATGATATAGTTGTCCGATTTGAAATTTGGTGAAGATGTATGAAAATCTATCGGGCGGTTCCGACATGTGAACTGAGTGCAGCAAAAAGACAGATCTGTACGAAGTTTCATCGAAGTAGCTTCAAAACTGAGAGACTAGTTTACATAGAAAAAGACAGACAGACAGACGTATATCGTTATTCCAAAATAGGCCACATAGCAATTGCTTGCTACTGTTGAAGAAACGATAAGTCATACACTCTTCGTTGTGAATGCAAATATCATGGGCAACAAGAATTGCCAAGTTGTTACTACGCTGGATGTGCTGGTGGTCCATCAGATAGAAAGCTGTCATACGAACAATCGGATGCAGATTTGAAATTGTTGCTTTCTGTTATGTTGTCTTTACTATAAGTTACGTCCTGAGAAAACTTGGCCAAGATCAGGTAAGTATAACATATAGCTGCCATAGGAACAATCGAACGAAAACGAAACGTCCTAATATTAATTAATATTAGTGATGTAAAAAAACTTCGAAGCATCGATTGATCGATTTTTTCATTTGCGATATTTGAGCTGTTTAACTCGATATATTTTTAGCCGATTAATCAATTTGAATAAATCGATTTTCATAAAAAATCGTCATTTTTACACGTCCTTTGCATTCTATAGAAGAATTAAAGTTTTCAAATATGCTATAGTAAGTATGACATATTATTTTACTAGGCGTATATGTTAGTGATGTAAGTCCAAATTGAACATCGATTGTAAAAGCGGATTCTTAAAAATTGCCTATGTAAACATCGATTGATCGAATCATAGGAAATTTCGACATCGACTACTACACAGAATATAAATACTCTTTAACTAATTAAATCTTTAATTAAATCGATTAATCGGCTAAAAATAGATAAAGTTAAAGACCTCCAAAATCGCTTAAGCAAAAATCGATTACTTAATGTTTCGATGTTTATTTACATCACAAGTTTATGTAAGTTATATAAATAACATATTTATATTATGTTACTGATCGCGAGGTGAGTTAAAATGTGTTGTGTCAATGTGTTCATGCACTTTTCTGAGAATTTATATGCATATGAAAAATCGATCAATCGATGTCGAAATTTGCGATGTTTTGACCAATCGATATTTGCATGGGCGATTTAAAAAATCCAGTTTTTAAATCGATGTTCAGCTTTGAGATATGCCACAAAGACTCCTATTTTCAAAACAGAAATAAAAATCATTGACTGAACTTTATAATTTTGCTCAATTAATAAAAGTTAGTGATTGATTTTATTTGAAAAACTTTTTTATAACATTTGTATTTTGATTTTTATAATAAAAGCTAAAACAATTACAGTCTCTGATATTTACAGACACTTGTGTTTTTCAGGATATAAAGATTATTATATTGATGGATGATATTTTTTTTTTTAGAGTAACACAGTTTTTGTAAAATCCTTACCCTTAACAGGGTATCCTCGATCGCATTCATAAATTTAATTATCATTAATGCTAAATTAGTAAATACAGTTTGTTGGCATGCGCAACAAAGCGATAAAATAATACTACATAAATATTAATTAACAGATCTTAATTGATAACAATCTTAGAGATTGCTATTCGTAATAAAATGTTTGTGAAAATGTATGTAAAATTGTAAGTATATTTTCATGCTGCTAATTTGTTTATAATTATTGCTGCTTGAAGTGGGTGTTATTGATAATACGCATATCTGTTGCGCCAGTTGATTAGTGTATATATAAAATCCGACATCTTGTCTGGCCTGTCCGCTTGTATCTCTATTTACTTAATTTATTTGTGTGTTTGCGCCACATGTGCGTGCATGTGTCTGTGTGTGTGACAAAGTGGTGTTAATTGATGGGGAGGACAAAGCTGACACAAGTGGCAGCATGGCTACAGCAAAAAAAAAAAACTTGTAGCGAGTCGTCAGTCAGTCAGTCATTTAGCCACATCAAAAATTGCTTGACAATGCGCCTGCGCCATATCAAATGCTATACGCTTTTATAAATGTGATTTTTTCTTACAGTGAATCTCTGCTAAAGTGAACTGACTGAAAACTATTTTAAATAAAGGGAATTTTTTTGAAAGAAAAAACCATCCTTAAACGATAAGCTATGCAATTAAGCTGTTTTTGTTTCTCTATTTTAGACAGCTTTACTAAAACAAATTGTACGTACCAAATATTTTGTTAACAAAATATATCTAAGAGCAGTTTAAGTCTTCGTTCTCTTTATTTTAAGGAGATTTGAAAGATGCTATGATTAAAAGGTATTTAACGTTAATGTTATTGGCGATTAGATTTAGGCACTAAATGGATTATGAATGTGACACGCTGCTTTGGCAGTTCGCTCAAACAGTGTTTAACTATACTTATGCTTGTTTTATATGTGAAGCATTATTATTTTTATCACTCACACGATTGTAGTTGGCCCACACAAATCGACAACAGTCGCAGACAAAATTTTTGACAATTACGTCAATTTGGCACTGATTTTCTTCAGAATTTATATACACACTTATGAATGTCTTGATATCTTTGTATCTGTGAGATTGTATCTGCAGCGCATCTCTTGGTCGGGTATTCAAGCTCACACGTCTGTTTATCTTGGGGCAGTACGTTGTAGAGGTGGATGCGTCTATTGGTCTGCGAAATACACATACACATATAAATACACACATACATATACAAATACAATCAGAGATTTTCATATATATTTATGAACATACATACATATATACGTATAAAAAAATACATCGTTAATATCCATAATATTAAGTGTTATGGCATTTGTGGCATTGGTTTGTTTATAATTTTGATGGCACATAAGTACATACACATTCGCACATTTCTCAATTTTATTGAGCGTCATTAAATTGTTATACAATTCATTTTGTGGTCGCCTTATCAAGCCCACATTTTATGCGAAATATTACGAATGTTTTCTTGTATTCCAATTTATTTATTAATTAATTAAAGCTGTTTGCTGTGCTTGTATACCCGAAAAGCATAAATGTACCGAAAAACAAGTAAACAGGGTGTTTCGATGTCTATTAGTCTAACTGCAAAATGTGTGTAAATAAAATTTTAATTCTTCTAATTTGTGGTGTGACGATAAACTTTGTTTAACATCATTTTCGTTGCATCGTTTGTAATGTTAAAATTGGTAAATTTGTATTTATCTTGTTATAATTAACAATTTAAAAAGGTGTATTCTTATTTTAGTTTAATACTTATTAAGCTTAAAAATCTGTCTTGAAATAAGAAGAATTTATAAGAAACTTGGGGGCTTGCCTCCTAATTGCTTCGCTCGCCAGCTTGCGCCTCGCTAAGGTCGCTGAAATATCGAGAAAAAATGTGGAGTGGGAATGAGGAACACTTCTGTCGAGATAAATCCAATCTGTAAGTTTGGTTGAGATAACTTAACATAAACAACAAATCGTTTAAACGTTTAAAAAAACAACACAGCTCTATATACTAATGCTTAACTTGCATCCGATTTTTTTATGGCAGCTATATGATATATTCATCCGATCTTCACCAAATTTTGTCAGAATGTTTCATATGGTAAAAACATAACATAATGAGTTTGCCTCCGATAGCTCAAAAAGGAAAGCAGAACTAATCAATTCTCGTTTATGTTGTATGAACATTTCAGTCCCGATGCTCTTCTCGTTTAGGCTCCAGCGTGATGTCTCGTCAGTCAGTTTGGACCAAGAGTTTTATATATTGACTATGGGGTTTGCCCCTGCTCGTTCGCCCGCCAACCCCCGGCTCGCTACGCTCGCTGAAATCTCGGGGAGAAATGTGGAGTGAAAATAGGGAACACTTCTCACAGCTATGGTCAGACCTTATGTCATTGCTAATAAGAAAGCGGAAAATGTAAATAAAATTTTTCCCTGTAATTGGACTTAAAATAATAGTAATAAGTAGTACTTTAAATAATATAGAGAATTTGCATTTTCGCTGCGCGCTGTTTTAAAGTTTTCGCTGCAATTGGATTATAGTAGCAATAGCGAGTAACAGTGGCATATACTGAAATTTTATTTTGAAAGTCGCAACACCAATGAATCGTAACACAAACACATGTATATCTTGAATTGTTCAAGTTTGTTTTAGAATTTTACCATGCCCCCTTCCGCCTTTGAAAACTGAAAAGCTAATTTAAAAGTCGATTTACAAGGGCACTTTTAATGCTAACGATATGATTTTTGGCACACATGATAAACTCTATAATCTGAGCCTATCCTGAGAATTGCATCCTGATCGAACAATAAACGGACAGTATACGCTAGCTCGAAATCTCAAAAGTATGAAGACCTAGATTTTAGAGACTAAAAGACACCAAACTTGTATGTAGGCTCATCTACATCTGGCCCAGATCAAGTTTGTTTTAGAATTTTGCCACGCCTTCTTCCGCTACCGTTTCCCGAACTTTAAAAATTCGATGTCGAAATTTTGGTACATATGATGCAAAGTGCAAAGCGTTCACTATAGATTGTTCTTTAATGTTGAGAGTATCACTTAATAAGCACAAAGGTCGCTAGCGTCTCTACTTCTTCCTTATAACAGTAACATTGTTTGTTGAATAATTTCCGTGTTTATCATGATAGTGTATATTATATGAACACAAAATCAAGGGGCTGACATTAAAAATGCACTTGTAATTAGACTTTGAAACTTTAATTTTCGAATTCTAGTGGCGGAGGAGGGCGTGGTACCCAGTTTGGTGTCTCTAGCTCTTATAGTCTCTGAGATCTAGGTGTTCAAAAAAGGAACAGCCAGACAGACGGACAGACGGACTTACCTAAATCGACTCGGCTGTTGATGCTGATCAAGAATATATATACTTTATGGAGTCAGCCACGCCTCCTTCTGCCTGTTACGCACTTTTTTTTTGCACAAACTTTACAGATTCTAGTGTACTTTTTTAAAGTACAGAGTCCAAAAAACTTTTCTATCGTCCCAAAACCGATAAACCTAAATTCTATAAACCGAAATAACCGTTTAGAAACCGATTCATGAATATCGGCTTGTTTCGGTTTTTTCCAGCGACTAAACTTCAATAAATTTTTTTAATATGGAATATATTTTAAATAGTTACTTGATTAATTTAGCATTTGTTTGCTGTCTTTTTTCTATGTGATCATTGAATTAAATGTATACCGGTATTTTGAGACCGAAACTTAGGAGAAACGGTTAGCCATTACGAAACCAATATCACACAATTATACGAGACCGTTAAACGAAAACCAAAACTCGAAAATAACCGTAACCGTAAGTGAAATCTTTTTCGTTTTGGTTTGGGTCCCTAGTAATAACAAATTACCCAAAGAACCGGAAGAAAGTGGCAAAGATGGGGTCAAATATGAAGGCTGATAGTTGCTTTTGGCTTGTTTATACTTTGTTTTTGGATTTTAAATCTATATCATATTGCTAGTATTGTAAACTAGTAGTAGAACTATTTCCAATCTAATTACAGGGTATTCCGTTCGACTTTATATGCGTATTCACATATGTATAGATTTACTTAGATATTAGCGAGTATCTACTCGTATAACACTCACTTGTTGTTATTAATTAGAAATGATGTTAACACGTGACTATCTGAGATAGCATATTGTGTACACATGCAACCACTTCTTATCTGTTGTGCCTACATATGTCTCAAAATATATACGAGTATCTTTCCCAAATTTAGATAAATGAAACGGTACTTATGAGTATAACACTCATACGACGTGTGGTCCCCTCATTCCGGTGTCGCCGTAATTGTCTCGAGTAGATCTCCCGCATTTCTGCTGCTCAAACGAGTGCTTAAAACGGTAAACGTGTTTTGCCCCTGATTTTATTTGCGTCTTAATTGGGCTTGGATTTTTTTCTCACCTGGCAGTTGTGGATGAGCTCATTGTTAACTTGTTCAAAAGTCATGTATGTATGTGTATATATATATATATATATATACATATGACTTTGAATATGTGGGTATACATTTAATTTTAAAATGTTGACATTAATTAGCCATCTTTAGATGATTTTGTTGATTGCGCTACAGACGCGTGGCACGATATTTTCCTCCTGATTGTAATTTATATGCCGGCATGATGACGGGCCAAAAGATACGAAGAGTATTGACATATTTATTTTTTGATCTAAAACTATTTATTAAATTTAAAATTAACCAAAGGTGAATCAGTTCAAGGCTTATTAAGATTGTAGTTCAGTTTGATTAAAAATGTTCTCAAAAAGTTTAACTAATTAGTTTTCCGTACAACATTTTTATATTCCCATAGAATAAAGAAACGCTGTAAAAAATTAAATTTCCCTATGTGTAATTTATTAATAAAGGGTAGTTAGCTGACTCGAGGTCTACTTAAAAAATAAAACACAGAAACACACAGCTAAGTACCCTTTTTTAACCAAGTAAAATGGTCGATACAATAAAGTTTTCATTATTTAAAGGAGGTTAAACTACTGAGTGGGCACCAAGTCTTCAGCTAAAACCGCCAAAAATTTCAAATAAATATTTCGTTTGACATTTTACTTGAAATTAGTTTAATAAATTGTAATTGTGGTCTGTGTCGATTTTTGCTTTGGCAATCGTACTTCGCATGACATTCTGTTTCATGCAAATAGTCTCTCAGTTTTGAATTTTCTGTATGAAACTTATTTGCTGCAGGCCGTACATAACGCGAAAATGTCTGGATCGGATCACTATATCATATCATATATCATATGAAATGCTTTTAGATATCCGACGAGCCTCACAAATTTTGTAAATATATGGTATTGACTTACACATCCTGACCTAGATTGCATAAAATTCTAGGTCCCATATTTTTAATTGTCCATATACATTTTATTTGATAGTTATCTTTTTTATACATTTTACATCAGCCTATCATTCGGATAGTTTTTTTAGACATAAAATAAAATGGGCCTTGTATTAAAATACAAATAATATAGTTGCCATTTGAACAGTTCAAAACGTTTAGTGTGAAAAAACCTTGTTTCTTGAGGTATCCCAAATTTATTCGTAAATTGTGTGCTTGATATTTTTTTAACAACATGTTGAAAGTTGATTACAGGTCTCTGTTCTGTAAATTTGGCTCGAAATACTGTAACCTAACAAATTACAATCTTTGTTTGTGGCTTGTCAAAAGTAGCCTTACCATATCTTCATAGAGTAAATTTAAAGTGTATGCATTTAAAATTTGCTAATTCCATATTTAATGCTAGACCATTGGTAAAAAAAGCAAATTAAAGTAAAAATTTTAAAATATTACATCTGTTTTCTTTTGCTATAAGCTTAGAAATTTCGCATACGCCACAAATATATTTATACTTATGTATAAATACCAAGGCTGCAAACCTTTAAAATTTTTGGGGAGGTTCGGTTCGGGTGTTCGAGCCATAAAGTAAGATAAAGGTTCGGTTCGCGGACCGGTTTAAGGAGCCCCGAACCCAAGGTTCGGGCTCGAACCTAGGTTTAATTGCTACCTTTTTACTTGACGCATATTTTCTAAAATTTTAAAGTATAAATTAAGAAACATTTATTCACAGAATTGGTCAAAAGAAATTTGAATACGACGAAAACGACCTTCTTCAAAATGTATCGAATTCTGTGAAAACATCTTTCTCTAGGATGGAAAACCCCGCAAAAGTCCAAAAGGCCGAAATTTGTATCGAAATTTTTGCCGACCGCCACAATTTTTAATTTTTTTAATTAAATAACCCGAACCGAACTGGTTCCGCGAGGTTGGGTTTGAAAACGGTTTTCACCCTTGATGAATACATATGTATATATTCATCCGATGCTACTCACAACTTACAAATTATTTTGTTCGCGTAACTGGAATGAAACTCATTTAACCGTTTAACCGAACCGATCGTTCCTATGGTAGCTATATAATATAGTAGTCCGTTTTGTACCAAATTTGTTTAGGCTGTTTGAACCTACATATATCAAACACACAATATGTTATTTTGGTTAACAAATTTTAAGAAACAAAAAAGATTAAGATATCGAACCGATCGTTTCTAAGGCAGCTATATGATAAAGTAATCCGATCCGGGCGGTTTCGACATATGTACTGCGTGCATCAAAAAGACAGATCTCTACCAAGTTTCATCAAGATAGCTTCTAGACTGAGAGACTAGTTTCAATAGAAACAGACAGACAGACAAACGGACAGACAGACGAACATGTCTATATCGACTCAGCTCGTCGTCCTGATTAAGAATATATATGGGGTTTGAAACGCATCCTTTAATGCGTCACAAATTTCGTGACAAATCCTTCTAAGAACAATTTTTAAAATCGTTTTCCCTCACCTGGGGCACATACATATGCATGATAAAAATTATTTTCATAAAACGTAAATTCTCGCTGTTGCCTAGTGTAATTACTCTTTAGGAAAGTTTGCCTGCCTGCAGTTCGAAAAGCCTTAACCAAGAGAACTTTTCAAATTGACAGCGAGACTGGCAATTTAAAGCGATTTTACGCACTCCTTAAAGGTAGGCAGTGAGATGGGAAAGTGATGAAAAGGAGTGGACTTTCAGTCAATTATTTAGCGGAACGCGCCTGGCTCAGCTAAATAGCAATCCTTTCAGTGGCAATTTGAGACGCAGTGGCAAAGCAATTACGGCTCAAAAAAAAGCCAAGTAAGGGTAGGCAAAGCCATTAGCGCTATGAAGCTGAAAAGCTATTGGTGGCCTTGAAGCACGACCTTCAGCCCAGCTTCTGTTTGGAATTCGAATCCGCAAACGAATTCGTTTAACAAATGAAACGAATGTTAAACTTTAACAATCAGGTGCAATAGCTGTTACCTGCATGCCGTGCTTAACTTGCGTCAGGATGAAAAATGGTGTGTGGCTGCGGCAGTCGGGTTGGCTGATAATAAATCAATATAGGGCGATGGGGGAGCAAAGGGGCCTTGACTGGTGCGGTGATGCCATTGGTAGTCCACATATTGAACGTTTGAATATTTAATTAAGTCAATTATTTGGATGCGGTTGAGCTATAAAATGTTAAACGCCGCAACGACAACGAATCAATATGCGTCGTATTCGTCTTTGTCACACGCGGCGTATGCGTAAAGTCAACAGTTGTGAACACACCTTAATATCCTTGACCAAAAAGGCTGGGCCTGTCCCATGCCCTTTCAGTCGTCGTCTTTATCCTGTTATTTAACCTCGTAACCAAATATATTAGCGCTAAGTGGCCGTTCAATAGCAGCGACTTGTCTCGCCCTTGCCGTTCTCAAGCTTAGTGTGTTTATGTTATAGTACATGCAGTATCCTTTTTGATAGACAAATATTTAAAGCATAACAGCTTATTCCTTATAAGCTCCTAATATATTTTTTTTTTGGTGAGGTTACAACTTTTGGCCGCACACTGGGCGTATGAATAATGCGTTTGATTATCTGCAATGATATGGCAGTACAACATTTTTAGACCCAGTACTTTGAAAAAGTACAAATCTATAATGTATATTTTAATTTCCAGAGGCGGAGGGAGGCGTGGCAAAAATTTAAAACGAACTTGATCAATGGGAGATATAGATGAACCCACATGCCAAATTTGGTGTCTCTAGCTCTTTTGGTCTCTGAGTTCTAGGCGACACAAAAAGGGACAGACGGACAGACAGACAGACAGACGGACATGGCTATATCGACTCGGCTGTTGATGCTGATCAAGAATATATACACTTTATGGGGTCTGCCACGCCTCCTTCTGCCTGTTACGTGTGCTTTTTTAAAGTACTGGGTCTAATTAGCTATTTTCTACTTAAATGTAAATATATGTATTATTTAACTAAAGAAAAGGGGGAAATAAGTATAAAATGCAGTAAGCTACAGTGGAGCAAGCTCGACAGTAGGAGACCCAGTACTTTTTGAGTGCAAAGCGTTTACTTCATTGTTCTTGAATGTTGCGTTCCATGCAATAGATGGCGCCACTACGTAATAAGTTAACACAGAGGTCGCTAGCGTCTCTTCTTCTTCATTTTGCCCGTAACATTGTTAGTTGAATAACTTCCGCGTTTATCATCCGATTGGAATGAAATTTTCTGGACAGGTTTGGACCATAGTGCATACTATATGTACCAAAAATCAAGGCGCTAGCTTTAAAGGTTCTCTTGTAATTCGTCTTTAAAATTTTGTTTTTCAATTTCTAGGGGCGGAGGGGGCGTGGCAAATATCTAAAACAAACTTGATCAATGCAAGATATAGATGAACCTACATGCCAAATTTGGTGTCTCTAGCTCTTATAGTCTCTGAGATCTAGGATCTCATAAAAGTGACAGACAGACAGACAGACAGACGGACAGACGGACAGACAGACGGACATAGCTATATCGACTCGGCTGTTGATGCTGATCAAGAATATATATACTTTATGGGGTCTGCCACGCCTCCTTCTGCCTGTTACGCACATTTGCACAAACGTAATAGACCCATTTGTACTTTTTTAAAGTACTGGGTCTAAAAAGCCACATAAATGGCAGTACAAAATAAACGACCTTAGTTGTAGTCTTACTAAGTAGCAAGTAGCCCTTGGTCATAACAACCCTCAAATGATCCATAAATACAACTACACAATACTATTTTTATCGTCCCATGAGTATTGCAAAAGTATCGCTTCCCCACCAAAATAACACCGACCAATGTTAGTAAACCACAATGTTCATATATAAAATCATAAGATTCAGTCGGGAGGGTCGGACAGGAAAATACCCTGTGGAAGTAAAGGAAGTTGCTAGATTCCTAGTACATGCACATAGAGTTAAGTTGCCCATAAATACAAATATGTGTTAATACAAATATACGCCAACACACGGACAATAAAATTGATCTGCGTGCAAATATAAGAATCCTCATACCAAATTTGGTGTCTCTAGGTCTTACCATCTCTGAGATCCTTTCGTTTATACGGACAGACAGATGGACAGACAGGCCAACCAAAAAATTTAAAACATTTTGCAATCATGATGGGCTCAATTCTGATTTTTGATTTTATAACAAATTTTATTTTAAATATTTTTGTAGCCTTGCAGAGGGTATTATAATTTTGTCACGAAGTTTGTAATCCATTGAAGGAGTCCAGATTTTGTGTTTGCTACAGATTTATATAGCCTGACCAACTTTGGTGCAAATCTTCTTCTCATCAGCCGAGCCGATATAGCCATGTCCGTCTGTCTCTCTGTCTGTCCGTCTATCCCTTGTTTGAGTTCGTAGATCTCAGAGACTCTAAGAGGTAGAGACACCAAACTTGGCAAGAACGTTCATCTATATCTTGCATTGATCAAGTTTGTTTTCGAATTTTGCCATTTTCAAAATCGAATTACAAAAGCACGTTTGATGTAAGACTCCGAGCCGATCTTCGCAAAACCGGTTCGGGTTCTTTTGACTTCTTTGAACCCCTTCAAAGTTTCGAGCACAGTACCCGAACCCGAACCGGAGCACTACTAGAACCATCGAGTAATATTAAGGTCGGCTTGTGGAGCCCCTGAACCGAAGGTTCGGGTTCAAACCTTGGTTTAATGCTATAAATTTTTATTGCTTTCATTATTGCTTCCTTTTTGCTAGTTACACATTTTAATATGTAAGTGTATGTTTCTATTACTTAAACAAAATTTTAAAAATTAAATGTGGAAATCAAAAACATATATGCGTAGAATTGATAAAAACATTTTTAAGACAACAATAACGAGTTCTTGAAGATTTGTTGAAAAATTATCGATTTCTATGAAAACATCGTGTTTTTAGAAATGTATAACGAAATGCTTTAGCCAACTGCCACAAATTTTAAAGTTTATAGACCGTTGAACTTTCCGATAAACCCAAACATATTCTATGGTGGTTATATTTGATTTCGAAGATAGGGCTCACATCGTTTTATGTATTTATTTTGTGTGCGTTTATGTTTTAATCTACACAAATAATAACATTTATATTTAACTTAGAAAATAGTTAAGTCTTTATTTACTATTTATTTTATTTCAAAATGATTATTTAATAGATTTCTGGTGTCCTTGTATTTTAATGTTATTTAAATTTTTTATTTAACTTATATTATTTAAAGCAGAAGTAAAAGACACAGCTTCGTTTAAACAATTAGTAACAGTTGAATTGAACAGTAATTTTTCGATCTTTCCTACTTTTGAGGCACGGCAAATAAGTTATCGAAATATCACTATCATATCACAATAATACAGAGATTTTTATATTGGTTGAAAAAAAAAGTTCGAACCAAACCTTTTTTTATGAAAGTGCTCCGGTTCGGGTTTGGGTACGGTGCTCGAAACTTTGAAGGGGTTCGGTTCGGGTAGTCCACAGAGCCCGAACCGAACCGGTTCTGCGAGGTTCGGTTCGGAATCGGTTTGCAGCCTTGGTTTATACACACACTTTTGACAACATTTCATGAATTTAATTTGTAAACTGGGTTCCGTATAAACAAAGTAAGTGTCACGCAGCCTCTGGCAAAAGGAAGAATGTGAGACGCTAGCGACCTTTGTGTTTTTTAACTGTTATTTTCGTACTGGCGTCATCTATCTAAATATCTCGTACGCAACATTGAAGAATATTTTGTAGTGAACGCGTTGCACAAAAATATTCTTTTATTCGTTGACTTTTAGAAAATGGGTTGGCTTTTCACCACTTTTTGCTCTTTCCAACAAGTACAGGGGCCTCCTACTGTCGATCTTGCTCCACTTTAGCTAAATTCATTTCTTTTAGTTAAGTAAATAATTTTTTTTTAAATTTATTAAATGTTCCGAACTGATGAAATGTGCCATGCCCTTTAAGGAGAAACTGGAAGCTAAATGTCTCTAACTTTTTAAAGCTCTTAAGAAAATTTGGACAACAAAATAACAGTGTGCTTGGCATGAGAAATGGCATAACTTAACGGTTATCAATATAATTTAATTCATAAATATGTTATGTGTTTTTCATATATTAATACCAAACTTTTCAAGATAAACTTTAGAAAGATAAGAATGTGACGTTCTCCATTTCTCGTATAACGGTTTCTTTTACTGATAATAAGTTTGCGGTAAAAATGTCAACAAATAACAGTGGCGTAGATGGAGGGGCGATCAAGAGCTTCAATTCCTATTAAAATGTTATCCCGTTTTCGAAAATAGCTGTCTACGCCATGGTGTTTAACACCATAGATTACCAATAAATAAAGTTTAAGATTATTATCACTTTTAAACGTACTTTTCCACATTTAATGCGCTTACTCAACAAATTAAATAAAATAAAGTACATATAGCCTAATAGTTATGTCTGCGTCAAGTTTTAATACACAACAGATTGCAAATATCATTGGCATACCAAGTGAATTTTCAGAATTGAATTTGCCAACTTTTCGGAATATACTGAAGTATTACATTTACGTGAGAGATCGTCAAAAACAACAGACACAAAAACAACACTCTTATGCAAGCAAACAAAATAATTGGAATAATTGGCAAAATAATTAAGATGCTCTTAAGAAAGCTTAACACATATCTCGAAAAATACCAAAGAGATGTTAATAATATATCTAGAAGAAATTTATTTGCTGAATTTGAGATAACAATGCCACGCTCCTGTGGATTAATTTCTGATGATCTTAATATGTTCATGATTGACCAACATACCAGCAGGAGCAAAACAATTCCCGAATGCGTGCAAAATATCGTCGAAAAAGAGTCAACCTAAAATCTTCACGCTTCTCAGCGCGAGCTAGGAATTATTTTAAATTAAAGTTTCTTAGAACTCTTTGTAGAATCCGATTCTGGTGGACGACTACCATTTTTTTTTTTGCCCCAACCAAATTGATCCGCTCTAATATATATACCTTATGGGGTCTGCCACGCGTCCTTCTTCCTCTTACATACTTTTATTTTTTGAACAAACTTAAAATACCTCAGAGGGTGAGGATAAAAAGTCGGTACAGTTAAGTTCTTGCATCAAAGCCACCCCTAGCTGAAATTTCCTCGATTTCTAGCTGCAAGAGTTTCGGCTGCTCCGACAACAGATTCTAATTGATCCAATAGTCCTTCTCCTTGACCTTCTGCATTCGAATTACGATTGTCCGCATTGAAAGCATATTGTACAGTTAATCCATTAGGATCCTTGCCATATTTGGCTTGACAATCGTAGAAGATCACCAACTGTGCCCGTCGATAGACAATGTTCAATAAAGTTGCTTCAAATGAAGGACTGTCTACAATCATTTTTAGATGATGCAAGGCTTGAACACGAACCTTATAGTTTCCTTTGATGGGAATCGAGTGACCAGTAAATCAGGACCCGTTAATAAACACCAAGCGAAGATTGGGCGATGTTTAATCAAGTTGAATTTAACATATGTTACACTAGCCATATAACTTTTCGTTAACCTTAAGACTCGCTGTGCAGGAATTAAACTCGGGCACAGTTATTTTCATATAGGCATCAATTGAAAAGAGATTACGATTATCTCTTTTTCAGACGCATATTTGCGTTTGTTGCGTTCCTCGTGCCTGTTAAATGGAAATGGAAATATTTAAAATCAAATTTTTAGATTATAAATCAACCTACATGACCAAAATGCGATAATCTGGCACGACAAGCTGGCCCGTGTCCTTGTACCGTCTAAAATAACATCCTCGGACTAAGATCGTGCAAATATCATCCTCACCATACTTGTATAATTGGGATTAATATAATCCTGGGCCTTTTTATATTTAGGTAAGTATTCCCTCAGTGTGTCCTTGCAAACTCAGCCAAGTAGCATTAAAAGCAAAGTTCAGGGTTCTACAGGTTATAAAAACATATTTTTGCAATGCACAAATGATAAAAGCAGCCACAAATAACAATAGAATAGTAAATTATGAACTGTACATAATATGTGGAACAGCATTATCTAGATATCTAGCAACGTGGAAAATTTTGCATGTCAACAACAAAGTCAAAATCGCTGCTGGCGCTTTCCAGCTGCAATAATCTTCTTAACAATCGCAGCGGCGAAGGGCGACATATCAAAATCAACAGAGTGTCGGCAGCGGGGAGAGAAGCACTAATAGCTGAATACAGACGGTTTTAAAAAATACAATGAAAATTTAAAGAAAATGCAAATGAAATTGCAAATAATCGTAATTTCTGGTTGGTTCACTTAATTAAAGAGTTCGATTTACTTGAACAGTCGAACATAGCTCGTTTGCTTAGTTTAGTTAGCTCACTAACTTATAGTAATATCAGGAAATGAACACAAAGCCTAACTGAGCTAAATTTATTTGACAAATGAAATTGCATATGAAATTTATTTGAGGTTGTTTTTGTATTGCTGTTGCTTTTGCTGTTGCTGTACACGATGGTTTTTTGGTGTTTTTGTTATTCCTGTAATTTAACTGTCATTTGCAGTTCAGTATTTGCTGTTTTCCATTCCAACGCAGTCACTAGCAGTTTTGTTGCCTTTGTTGTTTTTGCTGACAATAAAAATCGAAATCAATAAAATGAAAATTGATGCTTTCAGCCGTAAAACAAAACGGAAATTGAAATGTGGTTAAATGTATGTGTGAAACAGAGAAAGAGAAAGAGTGGGAGAGATAAAGGGTAACTGTAAGTGTAGGTGGTGTAGCTCGCCAATTCAGGGTCGATTTCCTTCCATAGCTTACAACACGAACTGGTATGAATTTATAGCCAGTCCGATTTTCAATATGTATCGGTATATGTCGACCCATTAAATGAAATATTTAAGTACTATTTACTAGCTACTTCTTATGATCTTATGTTAAGGGTCAGCAGCTCAGCAGCAGCAGCCGCAGCTTATAAATTCAGTCAGTCCATAATTATGTTGAATTAAAAAACAATCAGTCATCGCGATAGTAAATCTTTAGCTCTGTCAACGCGTTCAAAATTTGGCTGGCAAAAAAAGTTTAAAAAAGTACAACAGTAAAAAAACACAATAAGCTACAATGGAGCAGCTTGACAGTAGGAGACCCTGTACTTATGGGAAAGAGCAAAAAGTGGTGAAATTAGCATAGTGGTAAAAACAAAAAGCTGTAGAAGGCCATGGTGCTGAAAAGCAAGCGTTTTTTCTTCCTTTTGCCCGAAGCTGTGAAAAATTGTTTGTTGAATAATTTCAGAGTTTATTTAAAGTATTGATATATTTGGACTATAATCAATATCATTTGTAGCAAAACTCAACCTGTCAGCGTTAAATTTGCTCTTGTAATTGTGTTTTTAGGCTCAGTACTTTAAAAAAGTACAAATGGGTCTTGTGCAAAAAAAAAATTTTGCGTAACAGACAGACCCCATAAAGTATATATATTCTTGATCAGCATCAACAGCCGATTCGATATAGCGATGTCCGTCTGTCCGTCTGTCTGTCTGTCCCATTTTGTGTCACCTAGCTCTCAGAGACTACATATAAGTGCTAGAGAGACCAAATTTGTCATGTACGTTCATCTATATCTTGCATTGAACGAGTTTGTTTTAGAATTTTGTCACGAATTCCGGGAGAACCTTTAATACTAGCGCCTTAATTTTTGATACATATAATATAAACTATTTTCCGAATCTGTCCTGAAAATGTCATTCAAATCGGATGATAAACGCGAGAGTTATTCAACTAATACGGGCAAAAGGAAGAGACGCTAGCGACCTCTGTGTTTATAAATTGATATGTTCGTAGTAGCGCCATCTATTGAAAGGGATTGAAGAACAATTTAAAGTGAACGCTTTGCACTCAAAAAGTGCAAAAATGCAAAAGTCTGAAACAAACATGATCTATGCGAGATGAAGATGAACCTACATGCTACTTATGGAGCCTCTAGCTCTTATGGTCTCTGAGAAATGTGTGTTGATAAAAAAAATATGGACTCTTCTTAAATTTGCCTGTCAATTTTCGGGGGCGTGGTAAAATTCCACATCAAACTTGATCTGGGAAAGATGAAGTAAAATCGACTTACTAGGTTTGGTATCTCTAACTCATATAGTCTCCTGAAGACAGTCGGACCTAGCCAACTAGACTGCTGACGCTGATCAGGAATATATAGTGTTTTATAAGGTCTGCCACTTCACGGGAGCTCTTTTTTCTGATGACCGGTACACACCCTTTGCACTTTATTAAATTACAGTGTCAAAAAAACATGCGGAGCCATTTAAGCGCCCACAGTGGCGAAAAATGGCAATCATATCTAAGCTAAGCTATCTTTACTCACATATACTTATAAGTTATAACTACATATATGTATAAATGTGTTTCTGTATGCGTATGCGTATGCCTAAGATTAGATTAAATGAATCGCTGACAACTGAATTAAAAACGCCTGAAAAAAAACAAAGTAGCCTTTGTTTTTTAATTTTATTTCCATTATTGAAGTGGAATTTGAAATCACTTACTTAACACAAATTACAAACTCTTTAAGTGGTGCCAAAGTGGGACAGATAGTGTATTGTTTTTATTAATAAGTTGTTATAATATCCAAGCACAATCTTACGTATCTCAACCCATTTAACCTACTCTCCATGTATGTTTATTTGATTATGTGGGTGTACAGGTGTACACATTTGTGTGGTTGTCGGGCTGTGTTTGTCTAACGAATTGCTCTAATTTTTTATTAAAACGTTCATAATATTATCCGTTGCTGTAGATGTATCTGTATCTGCAGTTGTATCTTGTACCTGCTTCTGTATCTTTTTCTGTGAATCAAGTAGCTCTGAGTTTTTTAAGGGCCTGCGTTAAGCCAAATGAAGAATACTTGGTACATTGTCGCGTCGTTACGAGTAATTGAATAGTTCATGGTCTCACAGAGGAGCAGTAGTAGGGGCGTGGCAGTTGCTTTTGATTTGTGACTATCACAAATTGTTGTTTGGAATTGCAGTTGAACAGCTTGCCAATTTTTTTTTCGAGTGGCGCCATCCACATATCTCAAATGCACGCCCACAAAGTCTTTCAAAAATGTAGTCAAGTATTTCCAAAATGTCAAATTTTTATTTTATGTACGTACAGTGGGCTGTTACATATAAAAACAAAATAAGCAAATAAAAAACACTTCGAATTGAAATGTTTACTCAATAATGTGAGTGCGTAACTTGCATATACCAAAAATGGCGAGAAACGTTGTGCGAACTCCGCTCGACCGACAAAACTTGCCTCAAGCCTCATGAACACACAAACAAGCACATTCTCATGACACAGCTACATTTGTTGTATAATAATTTATTATAAAGTCGGACTGGCCGAACTTGCTGCTTGATTGGCTGGCATTACACTTTTTGCACTCAGTCTCTCAAGCTTTAGTAGGCAGTTGAAATAAGTGCTTTGTGTAGTCGCCTGCCTTAGCTATAGAATGTGCTACGATCGTATACGATTGTACAGCTATGCTTATCCGCAAGCTTAGCTTATCCGAGGTACAGCTAAGACGAAAGTTCTAAAGTTGTCATTCGGCCAATGTACAGACGCTTGCACAAGACCACGTGCTGATACATATATTTATTGTAATTATATTTATTTATTTATTATTATCTATCATCCTAGCGCTACCTCCCTTATAAATTAATGCCTTAGTCACAATGTGTAAATTAACTATATAATTCAAAATTAATTCATATTCAATGTTTACTTATTTATCTAACAATAAGATTGAATTTTACATTTAATTAAATGAAATTAAACTAAGTTATTTAAACTATTGAGGTATTATGTCTATTTTAATTTTGTACACATATATGATTTAAAAATTTGTATTAATATTCACTATCTTTCAGAAATAGTTAAAGTCTATCCCTAAAGTTTGCTGCGCTACTTATTGATTTTAATTGGGGTGGCAATTGGTTCCAAATGCGAATAGTGTGCACAAAGAAGTGTCGCTCTAAATGTGCATGCTTGTATCGAATTTTGTTAATATTATTGGTTCTTGTGGACGTACAGAAATTTAATTTGTCATATAAATAACCAGGCAGTGTAGACAATTTTTTGCAAGAAAATCAAATTCATAAAATAAGTCCAAGTCTTAAATGTCATGTTATTTAACTAACAATGTTACGAGCAAAAGAAAGAAGAAAAGACGCTAGCGATCTCGGTGTTTATTAACTTATCCTTAGCCATCTATTGAATGGTACGCAACATTGAAGAACAATATATAATGAACGCTTTGCACTCCAAAGTACTGGGTCTCCTACCGTCGAGCTTGCTTCACCGTAGCTTACTGCATTTTTTAGACCCAGTACTTTAAAAAAGTACAAATGGGTCTATTAAGTTTGTGCAAGAAAAAAAGTGCGTAACAGGCAGAAGGAGGCGTGGCAGACCCCATAAAGTATATATAGTCTTGATCAGCATCAACAGCCGAGTCGATATAGCCATGTCCGTCTGGTGTTGGTGTTAGGTGTTGTGGCTCCCAACATTTTTCTAAGAGGAAACTAGCTAAAAATTATCTTCTCTTTTTCGAAGGTTTGTCAATTATGTTAATTTAAACTTATGGGGCATTATATCGACCTTCTGAATATCGTATTTGGGGCACTGATAAGATTAAGGTAGGTATTATATTTATTTTAAGGTTTTGTTTTTTATGTACTCTGTCATCTAACTGTTATTGACCCCAACCCAAATGCCTAAATCTCCGCACCGAATGATAAGGCTAATCAATTGCTTATTGATTAATTGCTTGAAGGTTGAGGCGTTCATAGAGACGAGTAAAAAGTATTTTATTCATCACTTTATTAACCGTTTTGCCGGACAATCGGGTACTGTTTCTCAGTGAGTGAACCGTAGCTTAGTATGAGTATATTTATCATTAACTTCGACTCGATTCGGCTCAAGCGCCCTGTTTTTTATCAAAGAATTTCTCAGAAAAATGGGTATCGTGGACTCTACCCTATCTAGATGCCATTTTCGAACTGCACTTAAACAATGTGACGTCTTGCTGTAGTGTCATGCTGTGCTCCGTAGTTCTGGCTTGCTTCTGAAGTCAAAGTCAGACTGTCGTTCTTTTCTGAAGTCCTCTTGTCTACCTGCAGATGGGCAGTAAGTGCAGCTGGTTTATTGTTCGGGTAGATTGTTGATCGTGATATTTTGTTTTTATTAGTTGAGGAATAAGTGAGTACTTTGTTCAATGGTCTGTGCTTACGGGTGCGTACACGAATTAATTCACTTGTATTACTTGTAAGGCGAGTGAGCTGCCATCAGATGACTGACAATTGAAACTTTATTGGATTATTGGATTTTTGCTAAGTGCCGTAGAGTTAAGGCTACGTTAAAGCAATAATCCCGAATTCAAGTGACATTTTATAAATGAATTTAAAAATCAGAGCGAATGACTTTTTTTATAACCTAGTCATATAACGATAATAAACTATTTTATTTAAATCATATTTCTTTAATGTCTATCCGGTAATTTTACCAATACGGTGCAGCAAGCTCGACAGTGGGGGACCGTGTACTAGAAAATAGTAGTGAAAAGCAAAAAACGGTAAAATACAAATAGTGGTGTAAGGCCAATAGTAGTGAAAAACAAAAACACATCGGAAGATTTGTAATTTGTAGCACTATCGTCTTTTCTTCTTTCCTTTGCCTTGCGCTGTGTAAAATTGTTTGTTGGATAACTTCGGAGTTAAGTATGCGGCCACTGAAGGCTCTAAAATTAAACGTGATCTTTTAATTCAGCTTTGAAATTTGTTTTTCAATTTGTAGGGGCGGTAGGGGTGTTTCCAAATTCTAAAACCAACTTGATCTATATGCATGTATGTAGATGAACCTACAAATCAAGTTTGTGTCTATAGCTTTGTCTTGAGCTGAGCCCCTGTGGCACTATGATGTGCCAGCCTGTGGCGCAATGTAAACCTAACACTAGAACAGCGTCCTTTACGTCCAAGGGGTATTTTACTGTCGGCCCCTCCCGACTGAATGTTCTGTTTGGAGTTTGTGCCAAAAAAATTCGCGTAACATTCAGACCCCATAAAGTCTATATATTCTTGATCAGCATCAACAGCCGAGTCAATATATCAATGTCCGTATGTCCCTTTTTTGAACACCTAGCTCTCAGAGACTATAATTTTGTTTTAGAATTTTGCAACACCCTACTCCGCCTCCGAAAACTGAAACTGAAAATTTCATTACAATCGGAAGATAAGCGCGGTAGTTATTCAAATGAAATGTTGTATTTAAATTTTCGGGGGCCTGTTACGCACATTTGTTTTTGCACAAACTTAATAGACCCATATGTACTTTTTTAAAGTACTAAGTCTAAAAAGGCATTCTGGTTTGCACAAAATATATAAATTTTGCTTTCATTAATTTATAAAATAAAGTTTAAATTATTGTTTTCTTCTGTAAGGGTGTTTAAATTTCATTTTCACTTGTGGCTTATATTTATACCCTTGCAGAGGGTATTATAATTTTGTCACGAAGTTTGTAACGCATTGAAGGAGGCGTGTCAGACCCCATAAAGTATATATATTCTTGATCAGGGCGATGAGCTGAGTCGATATAGCCATGTCCGTCTGTCCGTCGGTCCGTCTGTCCGTCTGTCCGTCTGTCTGTCTGTTTCTATGCAAACTAGTCTCTCAGTTTTTAAGCTATCTTGATGAAACTTGGTACAGGTCCGTCTTTTTACTGCACGCAGTACATATGTCGGAACCGGCCGGATCGGATCACTATATCATATAGCTGCCATAGGAACGATCGGTTCGGAATCAACATTTAGTATGAAAAACTTTTTTGTTTCTCAATATATCTCAACCAAACTTACAGATTGTGTGTTTGACACAGTTTCATACATTTCTACCAAATCTGGCTCAAATCGGACAACTATATCATATAGCTGTCACGATCGGTTTAAAATCAACATTTAGTATGAAAAACTTTTTTGTTTCTTAAGATATATCAACCAAACTCACAGATTGTGTGTTTGGAATAGTTTTATACATCGATACCAAATTTGGTGTAAATCGGACTACTATATCATATAGCTGCCATAGGAACGATCGGTTCGAAAACAACATTTAGTATGAAAAACTTTTTTGTTTCTCAAAATATCTCAACCAAATATACACATTGTGTGTTTGACTAAGTTTTAAACAGACTGACCAAATTTGGTGTAAATCGGAATACTATATCATATAGCTGCCATAGGATCGATCGGTTCAAAATCAACATTTAACAAATTTTGTAAGAAATCTGGCGGCTGACACGGGGCACTGCAAGGGTATCCAAACTTTAGCGCGCCAAAGTTAGTTTGCGCTATATTTTTTGTTCAGTTTTTCCGCATGCTAGCTTATGTAAGCATTTAAACTAGCGCCTCGCACAAAAGCAACTGTGGATACAGCTATAGATACAGAGACACAGTGTTGTCTCTCAATTTTTTTGTAGTTGTTTGTTGTAGCTGTCATTGCTGTTGGTGTTGTTGCTGTTGCCGGCGTTTGTAATTTGTGCATATTTGTTACAAGGTCAATAAGTCTTGAAAAGCGAAAAAAGCTAACTTAAATCAAATGTTATGAATAATTTAATGGCCTTATATGTAGGTATAATGTATACCCTAGAAAGCTAGTTCTTATTGCTGGAAAAAATACTTGGTTATTGAAATACAATATATGTATCAATAACAGTTATATAAAAAAGCAGTAAGCTACGGTGGAGCAAGCTCGACAGTAGGAGACCCAGTACTTTTTGAGTGCAAAGCGTTCACTATAGATTGTTCTTCAATGTTGCGTACCATTCAATAGATGGCGCCACTAGAAAGATAAGTTAATAAACACAGAGGTCGCTAGCGTCTCTTCTTCTTCGTTTTGCCCGTAACATTGTTAGTTGAATAGCTTCCGCGTTTATCATCCGATCGGAATGATATGCTTTAAACCATAGTGTATATTATATGTACCAAAAATCAAGGCGCTAGCCTTAAAGGTGCTCTTGCATTTCGACTTCGAAATTTTGTATTTCAATTTCCGGGGGCGGAGGGGGCGTTGCAAAAATTTAAAACAAACTTGTTCAATGCAAGGTATATATGAACGTAATTGCCAAGTTTGGTGCCTCTAGCCCTTATAGTCTCTGAGATCTAGATGTTCAAAAAAGGGACAGACAGACAGACAGACGGACATGGCTATATCGACTCGGCTGTTCATGCTGATCAAGAATATATATACTTTATGGGGTCTGTCACGCCTCCTTCTGCCTGTCACGCACATTTGCACAAACGTAATAGACCCATTTGTACTTTTTTAAAGTACTGGGTCTAATGATGGAACCATTTCAACAAATTTTAGCTCCCAGAGCGTCTTACTTCGTTTTATTTTATTACATTTAACTTAATTATATTTCATTTAAATTAAGTTGAGCAGCTAATAGAATCAAAATAATATTGCTTGCTCGAGCTCTTGCCTCGTGGATGCTGCGATGATGTTGCCAACAGCTGCAGCCAGTTGGATGCCAGACTTTACCCTTCTCGCCCCTCACTCATGCTATCTGGCAACACACAACAATATCAACAGTAAGGCTGTAAAATTGAATTTGCTTTCAGCTGCCAGGATGGATGGCTGACGCAAGTGACTTCTCGGTCGTCTGTCTATCTTTCCATCTGACCGACCGTGTCCCAGTCTCTATGGTAAAATTAATTTTTGTGGTCGAATACCTCGTTTTGGGACTCACTAAATGCACTCTGGCCATGATGCAAAACGTTTTTCGATGACGTGATGTGGCCTACGCCTCGGCCTCAGCATTTGTCAGTGGAAAATTTATTTCCCTTTTGTTCGCATTTCACTCGACGGACCCTAATTTCCCTATTAGCCGACAAATTGCAAGTCAAAGACACAGCAACAGTAGCAGCCTCAATGGACTTTGTATCTATGTATGTGTGTGCATCTGTATCTCAAAGGGGGTGTGTGGGCAGCCGCATCTGTTGCCGATGACAAAATCAAATGCAATGTCGTTCTTCCTCTCTCTCTCTCTCTCTTACTCTTATAAACGTACAATTACGCACGCTAAGCGTAATATATAGACTACACACAACTATACATATTTGCGTATGTGTGCGAGTCATTGCCACCAATCGATAGTAATTACACGCAAGGACATTTGCAAAACTGCACACAGAGAGCAGGAGAAATGGCACATGCTCAGGCAAAGATGCAAAAAAAAAAGGTGAAGTTAATTTAATTAAATGATTATATGGAAATAATTTAATTTTTTTCTGGTTTTAAGGAGAAACACAGTTATATTGTAACTTGGGATTCCAGCCGTAACAGTTAAGTGGCCTTATTTTTTAAATTTTATTCAAAAACAATGTATGTACTATAAACATAAATGGCATGCCTTCATTCACAAAGGACCACCTAATCATTCAATGGAATTTCAATTAAATAATTTTTGTTAAAAAGTTTATTGTTTAATATTGGATTAACTACACTGCACAGCTACGTTGCATTGGAAATGGTTAAGATGATAAACTGCAACCGCAGCCGTTTGAAATAAAGATTTTGTCAGTAATCAATAAATAATTACGTATGTAGATGTGTCAAATCGAGGATTTTGTGAGCTATTGATATTTGTATTTAATAGCTCTCAGAGACTCGCAAAATTGCCGAAGCTAATAGCGGCCCGCCGACCAAGCAAGGTTGCGTTTGCAATGGGTAAGCTGACAAACTGCAACCGCAGCTGGCAGGGGTCCAAGATAAGCCAAATAAGGAAAAGAAGTTGCAGTAGTCAAAGCGGATAGTAGTATGTAAGGACAACACAGACAAGACAAAGGCTTAGTCTGAAAGCGGCTCAGCGTCAATCGGATTGCCCAAGCAAATCGGAGATGTCAGTTGCTTCACGTGGAATCGTGACCCAGTACTTTAAAAAAGTACAAATGGGTCTATTAAGTTTGTCAAAAAAAAATGTGCGTAACAGGCAGAAGGAGGCGTGGCAGACCCCATAAAGTATATATATTCTTGATCAGCATCAACAGTCTGTCCGTCTGTCTGTCCGATTTTTGAGTTCCTATATCTCAAAGACTATGAGAGCTAGAGACACCAAATTCGGCATGTAGGTTCATCTATATCTTGCATTGATCAAGTTTGTTTTAGATTTTTGCCACGCCCCCCTCCGCCCCTAGAAATTTAAAAACAAAATTTTAAAGACGAATTACAAAAGAACCTTTAACACTATCGATTGATTTTTGGTATATATATTACTCGCTATAGTCCAAACCTGTCCTAAAAATTTCATTCCAATCGGTTGATAAACGCGAAAGGTATTTAACTAACAATGTTACAGGCAAAAGGAAGAAGAGACGCTAGCGCCCTCTATGTTTATCAAGTGGTGCCATCTAGTGATGGTACGCAACATTGAAGTACAATCTTTAGTGAACGCTTTGCACTCAAAAAGTACTGGGTCTCCTACTGTCGAGCATGCTCCACTGTAGCTTACTGCATTTTTTTTGACTTGATAACTCTCGGGTAAGCCATGGGGGCTTGTTAGACCTCACAGAACGCCTTCAAAGAACGCATTGATCAAAAAATGGGTTGAAAGTGTTGTAAAAAACACATAGAGCCAATTCTAAGTTATTGCTCGTAAAAAACTGGGACCAGTCCAGACTTAAATTGAGATTATTTAATTTGTTAAATTCGACTTTTCTCAAACAGCGCGGTTTTGATGCTGCTTTAGGGAGAAAAGGACCCGGTAGATCAAGAATAATTTCTAAAGTAGGGTAAAAAAAATCTTCGGGACGCACAAGCGGATCTATTCAACTAACATCAGTAACTGAGGGATCAGATACAAATATTAGGTCCAGAAGACGGTTGCTACAATTACGAATCTTGTTTACTTGATGAAGTGAAAGATCTAGTATGCTATTTACAAACTCATGAGAGCTACATAGTAGGAACAACCAGATTATCCACAATAGACCAAGATATATCAGGTAAGTTAAAGTCTCCCAATACAATCTTTGTCAGAAAATTTAAATGATATCAATCGTATATTAGAAAAGTGTTCAAGATAAACAGAAAGATCCGACGGTGTCGGGATAAAGGTTATATAAACAGAAGTTTGACAAATAGTTAACTTAATAGCAACAAGCTCAATATTAGGTAAGCAACTAACTAATTCCGACGGAATATCAGAACCAACTGCGATTTATACGCCGCCACCCACTCGTGAGAAACGGTCACATATGAAGGTGGTTTACTTGTAAGTGAATAATGTTAAATTAGATATTTCATGCATTAACCAAGTTTCTGTGAACATAACATATAGGTTAGTTAATTTAGATTTAAGACCTCTAACATTAAATACGCTAACAGAAAAGGGAAATTTAGTTTTTTGACAGATTAGATTTCAACTGTAGAAAGATTTATTGGTTTGCCTTACGGTAGGTCTACTTCTTTTATGAGGAGTAAACTCTCTAACTAGCAAATCATTTGGCAAAAATGTATTACAACAAATATTTTTGAATAATTCCGTCGGCACAGTTAATTTAAAAGACGAAATGTCGCTAGCAGAGGAAAATTTAAACTTTTCTACAGTTATAAGAGCATTTGGGATCTTTGACTGAACATACGCTTTTATGTCATCAGGCGAAGTATCTGGACCGAAAAATAAATATCTGTTTCCTTAATGGAAGAGCTACCAGGGGATTAGATACAGGTACAGACAAAGAAGGCGTAGGGAAGGTGTTAGATATGGTAAGCAAGTGATCATTAACTACAGTACTACCACATCTATTTCAAAAGTTACAGATTTTTGCCACGAGTTTTGCTGAAACGAGCCACTGTAAGGCGGTCATGGCAATATCGACTCGGCTTCTGATGTTGATCAAGAGTATATGTATAAACATTATGGAGTTTGCCATACATTCTTCTGCCTGCTACATACTTTATTTTAAAAGTCTTTCTTTTTTAAATAGTTGTAAGTAAACAAGAGAACAGCTAAAAAAAGAATGAACATCTTCGGCTCCGGTTTCAAATTGTAAAATGTTAAGAATTTGAATTTTAAGCTTAGTATCCAGTTATCCAGAATATTTCGCTATAGGATTGATCTCCATCTGATAGTAAACATGGAAGATATTCGAAGACAATTATTCCATATAGTGACGCTTATGTTTTGTGCGTGCATGTGTATGTGTTCTAATATGTTTACATACATATGTATAATATACATTGTATATATGTACTGAGCAGGTTAATTCTGTTTGCATGCATATAAAATTTATTATCGTCCTTTACTGCCACAGGGTATTTTACTGTAGGGCCCTCCCGACCGAATGATAAACATATTTTTTAGATAGAAAGTACAAATGTGTCTATTAAGTTAGTGCAAACAAAAGATGCATAACAAGCAGAAGGTGGCATGGCAGACCCCATAAAGTATATATATTCTTGATCAGCATCAACAGCCGAATCGATATAGCCATGTCCGTCTGTCTGTCCCTTTTTTGAGTTCCTAGATCTCAGCTATAAAAACCGAACTTGGCATGTACGTTCATGTATATCTTGTATTGATCAAGTTTGTTTTAGACTTTTCCCACGCCCCTTCCGTCCCCGGTAATTAAAAAACAGAATTTCGAAGTCGAATTACAAGAGCACTTTTAATGGTACCGCCTTGATTTGGTACATATAATATACACCATGGTCCGAACCTGTTCTGAAAATTTCATTCCAACCGGATGATAAACGCGGTAGTTATTCAACTTAGAATGTTACACAGCGTCGTGCAAAAGGAAGAAGAAGAGACCTCTGTGTTTATGAAATGATATTTTAGTAGTGGCGTCATTTATTGAAATTTCTGCCACGCAACATTGAAAAACAATCTTTTATGATCGCGTTGCACTCAAAAGTTTTTGTAATTGGTGACTTTCACCAGTTTGACTATTTTGCTTACAGTACAGGGTCTCCTTCTGTCAAGCTTGCTCCACTGCAGCTTACAAAATAAACCATGTAAAATGTTATAAAATGCTTTACAAGCGAACGTTGCCTTTCCATCATTTTGATAAACATGGCGCGCATACTTGGAGAAGCCCTAAAAAACGCAGAGCAAGGATGTCGGCAAAGAGAGAGAGATAGAGAGAGAAAGAGAGAGGATGTGTTTCCATCTACCTTTGGCAAGTGGCGTAAACAAGCAAACTCGTTTGCTGCGGAAATGCTGCTGTGTTAAAAAGAAAAAAAAAAGAAAACTGCTGTGCATTTAATTGTGCACTTAATAGGAAGCCCCAAAATGGGGGTCATGGCGAGGCGGTAGAAGAAGGTCTAGGGGGTTTGGACAAGAGAACCTACCAAATCCTTGACAACTGGGCTGCGCGACGTCACTCCTCCTCATCCTTTTCTTTTTAACTTTTTGACCACTGAATAAACACTACATTTGCTTTATGCCATTTTAATAAAAGCGTCGCCTTCTGTGCTCATCAGTATGCGAGTAATAGTCATTCGGGCTCGGGCTTTAGCAGCCACATCAGTAGTTTTAAAAACAAGTGGAAATCAAAATGGCTTGGGCAATAGTAAAATATTTGTTAGTGTCAGCTAAAAAAATCCTAGTTAAATTTCTAAGTCGAATTACGAAAGAACCTTTAATGCTATCTATTTTATTTTTAGCACACGTGATAAAATCTATAGTCCAATCCTTTCCTGGAAGTTTAGTCCGGTTCGGATAATATTCGAATAGTATACGGCTGTTCAAAGTTTCGAAAATATAAACACCTAGAGCTCAGAGACTATAAGAGCTAGAGACACCAAACTTGGTATATAAGCTCATCTATGTGTGGCCTAGATCAAGTTTGTTCCACCCCCGTAACCCAAAAATCAAAATTTCGATCAACCACAAGAGAATCTTTAATGATAGCGTCTTGATTTTTGGTACTTTACACTATGGTCCAAACCTGTCCTTTACATTTTATTTTATAGATATCTTTGAATTACATTACATTAGTTTCTATTCAGTTTACGTCAGCTTATAATTCGGAGAGTTATTTAAGACCAGATATGTATGTATAAATTTATGTACATTGAAAAGTATGCCTAAATGTTGCAACGCAAAATGCTTACAGTTTATTTAAATAATTAAAAAAAATGCAGTAAGCTACGGTGGAGCAAGCTCGACATTAAGAGACCCTGTACTTTTTGAGTGCAAAGCGTTCACTATAGATTGTTTTTTAATGTTGCGTACCAGAAATTTCCAGAAATGCTGATAAAGAATATATGTATATACTTTATGGGGTCTGACAGCCGGCTTCTGCCTGTTACGCACCTTTTGTTTGCACAAACTTAATAGACCTATTTGTAATTTTTTAACGTTCTGGGTCTAAAAATTCAAACAACTACAGAAGAGCAAGCTCGTCAGTAGGTGACCCTGTACTTTTGGGAAAAAGTAAAAAGTGGTAAAAAGCGAAATTGGTGAAAGTCACCAATAAAAAAAAGTTTGGATACCCTTGCAGAGCCCTGTAAAGGCCGTCACATTTTTTACAAAATTTGTTGTATGTTGATTTTGAACCGATCGCTCCTATGGCAGCTATATGATATAGTAGTCCGATTTACACCAAATTTGGTCAGTCTGTTTGAAACTATACCAAACATACAAAGTGTGAGAATCGTAAGAAACAAAAAAGCTTTTCATACTAAAAATTGATGTCGAACCGATCGTTCTTATGGCAGCTATATGATACATGATGTTTTTGCCATAGGTCTCCTCATTGTTTAAGTATGCGGTAATAACTTTTCGGCTGCGTTTAATATTTTTTGATATTTGAAGTATCGAGTGACCGCACTCCTGTAAGCCTTTATTTTGCCTTTTTCAGACTCATTCAACAGTGTTGCTTTTCCCATTACTTCTTAATTTATTGATAATTGATCACAACAAATAAATAATAGTTTTAATCAGCCAAACACGACAGCTTACACGCAAAATTTGATACTAAAGCAAAAATGTGCTAATCGGCTGTCGCAAAAAAAAAGCATATGATGCAATGCAAAGATACAATTGTCAATACAAAAATGTATGAAGCTCCATACGATTTTGCAACGCGAAGTATGAGGAAAAATTGTTTATATTCGAAACTTCTGCAATTGTTGTCCGATTTGGTTCAAACTACTTTTAAAATGATTGTAGACGAATCAGCCTTAAACGCTATGACAAAAAATATTTTTTTTTAATTTTTTTATAATTATTTTAATCAAAAAAAGAAAAGTTAAGCTATTTACCTGTAAAACTTGCCATTTTTATCTCGAAAACTATTGCTCGGACATGAAAAAGACTTACATTTTTGGAATCTACGACCCAAAATTACTTTAAAAAGCCATAGTTAACGGTAAAGCACCGTTTTGTCATAGAATGATAAACAAAACAAAACTCGAAAACAAAAAGTGTAAAGAGTTTCTTGACAGTGTCAAAAATGAGTAATCATAGTTTTTGCTGCTTTTTAAGTTACCTGTTCATAGTTCTGGTATTTTTTTTTTCACTAAATCACTTAATAGTTATGCATTAAAAAATATTGATTAAATGGAATAAAAGGCTGTTATTTTCGTATCGAAAGTAAAAAATAAATTTAATTTTCAGTGTGTAAAGTGTTTCTTGACAAACTGTATATACTGCGCGCAGCAAAAGACGGACCTGTACAAAAACTGAGGGACTAGTTTGCTTTGAATCAAATGGACAAACTGGCGGACATGTCTATATTGACTCAGCTCGTCGTCCTGACCAATATATATGTATACTTTATGGTGTTTGTGAGGCCTCCTACAATACGTTACAAGCTTCGTGACAAAATTATAGTATCCTCTGCAAGGGT
The DNA here is from genome assembly GCA_035043265.1 of Drosophila testacea. Lineage (NCBI taxonomy): Eukaryota > Metazoa > Arthropoda > Insecta > Diptera > Drosophilidae > Drosophila > Drosophila testacea. Next base: position 101,648 of record JAWNND010000956.1, on the reverse strand, counting down.
TTAAAAATATTGCACAACTTGTGGCAAAAAATAAATTGGCGAGTTGGGAACATGGTGTCTATGAAATTTCACCACATCATCTTTTACACGGACATAAATCACAAAGAGGCAGGAAACTTGAGAGTACACATTTTCAGAATTCCAGAATTGCGTTCAGGTGAGTGGTGAGTGTATGGATGGGAGAGAAGTATATGGGGTAGAAGAGGAGTCTATACTCTTATTTTGTAGTGGCTTTGAGTGGGCAACGTCAACAAAAAGTTTCAGCTTGGCTGCATTTGTGTAGATTCTCTTGTTCAGCGGCGTGGCCTGTTGCATGTTCTGTTGCAACGTGTCAGCAGCAAACCCAACAGCTACCACATGCCGCACATCCTCCCACCCCTCGGCATCAACCCTCCACTGTCATCATCATCATAGTCAATCCCTTTACCCAGCAGGGAGTAGTTACCGTGCGTTTGACAAACGCCGCCATTGACGTCATTAGGGTGAACCTGTGGCAACGCAAAGCATCAACGTCAGGGATGGGGGCACAGATGACCAAAAGGTTTTCACAAGGTTGGGCAATATCAACGGCTGCAGAATGCTTTTGAGGCTTAACTCAACACACCAGTCGTCAGAATCGAATGGATCCATTGAAGCGTGCCAAGGACATGCGTATGCCATGCCCCTCATATTTCTGCTAACAAGCATACGCCCTGTGCTCCAAACCCGGCTTCTGTTAGTCGACATTGCACTTTTTCGATGGATTTTGCATTGTTACTACATTCTCTATTGTTGTCGAAGTAATTGTTGATACTGTTGTTTTTGTTGTTTCAAATGCGTCGTTTTTAACAAACAAAAGCATACGGGGATAAGGGAAATTGGAATTGGGCTTCAGGATTGGTCGCTAACGTTGATAGTGAAGTTTATAGAGAGCACCTTGCTCTGCTGTAATGGCTATAAAAACTAGTTTGCCAGTTTTAAAGATAAATTGAAAAATGCAGTAAGCTACAGTGAAGCAAGCTCGACAGTAGGAGACCCAGTACTTTTTGAGAGCAAAGTGTTTACTATAGATTGTTCTTCAATGTTCCCTACCATTCAATAGATGGCGCCACTACAATGAACACAGGGGTCCCTAGCGTCTCTTCTTCTTTCTTTTGCCAGTAACATTGTTAGTTGAATAACTTCCGCGTTTATCATCCGATTGGAATGAAATCAGGACAGGTTTGGACCATAGTGTGTATTATATGCAACAAAAATCAAGGCGCTAGCATTAAAGGTGCTCTTGTAATTCGACTTCGAAATTTTGTATTTCAATTTTCAGAGGCGGAGGTGGGTGTGGCAAACATCTAAAACAAACTTGATCAATGGGAGATATAGATGAACCTACATGCCGAATTTGGTGTCTCTAGCTCTTATAGTCTCTGAGATCTAGGCGACACAAAAAGGGCCAGACAGACAGACAGACAGACGGACGGACAGACGGACAGACAGACAGACAGACAGACAGACAGACGACATGGCTATATCGACTCGGCTGTTGATGCTGATCAAGAATATATAGACTTTATAAGATCTGCCACGCCTCCTTCTGTCTGTTACGCACATTTTTTTTGACAAACTTAATATACCCATTTGTAATTTTTTAAAGTACTGGGTCTAAAAATTTGTTACATTATCATCTGCCAAAAATTATCATTCTTATAGAAACCTTATAGCCCTATTTCACTAAACCAAGTATGTACATAAGAGTGGGTAAATTTTTCTCGACAAAGAAGAAGTATAGAACCATACAGACAGACAGTCAGACAGACAGACTGTCGGACAGATAGATATAGCTATTTCGATTCAGTTCGCCGTCCTGATCAAGAATATATATACTTTATAGAGTCTGACACGCCTCCTTCGATGCGTTCCAAACAATATAATACCCTCTCAAAATACGAAATTTTGTTCTTAAAAAGCGGAAGCTCCATTTTGACTTTAGACCCATAGTTCCATGTGCAAACTTTCTTAGAATTCGTCGCAGATTACTATTTTGACCCCCGCTTGGTTCATTTTTTTTGCCCCATACAAATTGACCCACTCTTATGTAAATATATCCCAAATTTCCTACATTTTCAGAAGTATGTTAAAGTAAGTAGGCAAAGATAACTAGATTATAGTTTTGTAAAATTTTATAAATTTAAGAGAGAACTGTCAAATTTTGGGAAATATGTACATTTATAGTGGAACTGTACATACTTTTCTGCAGTGAAATAATGCTATTATATCTTTTTTATAAAAAACTGATTTGATTTTGTACCCTGTAGGGCATATTACGTTTGTTAAAAGAAGGAGACGTGGCAGAGTCCATAAAGTATAATATTCGTAATCAGGGCGACGAGCTGAGTCGATATAGCCGAGTCGATATAACCGAACCCTTAAAATGTTTTAGCATCGGGCCCGAACCGGATCACTTTCCCCTAAGAAAGTTTCGGTTCGGACCTTAAAATTTGTGGCAGTCGACCAAAATATCGATAAGCATTTCGTCTTTTTGAGCTGTGGCGGGCATAAAGGCATTTCCTAGAGAAGGATGTTTTCACAGAAATCTATTAATTTTCAACAAATCTTCAAAACTTAGTCGTTGATTTACGATTTCTTTGGCCTGTGCATAAATGTTTTTTTTTTTACTTTACACTGCAACATTTTTAATTTGGTATAACTAATAGACACATACACATATTAAAAAAAGTTTATAATTATTTATGTACTATATTAAGTAATCAGCTGCAAAAAGAAAAGGAACTTATTTTGCTGTGGCGCGCGAAAGATTGTATACACTGAGACCTGCGTTCAAATCTTGACAAATGATAGAATAATAATTTAACATTCCAAGATTATCCAAATTTGGTAAGACTGTGTATAACTACTAGGCCGGAGCGAAAAACAATTTTTTTTTTAATTTCTTGGGTGCGGAATCGTTGACCCGCTATAAAATAATAATGTTTGCAAAAAATCAGATCTTTTGGAGCCCATCCTGAGGCGGCTCACCGACGTGCTTTTTTTAAAACATCACGCAAAAATTGAAAAATTTGGGGAAAAATATGATATATAAAGAAAACATGGTCGTTTTCCACAAAAAGCTTATTTTTATACGTTGCCCTAACATTTTTCTTTATAAAACTGTATCAACTGTTAAGAGCGGTTTAAAATTGTTGAAGCTAGCTGTATAAAAATAAGCATTGTATATGTATAAAAAATAAGCATGATGTGAAAAACGATCATGTTTTCTTTTTATATCATATTTTCCCCGAATTTTTAAATTTTTGTGTGATTTTTCAAAAGAGAACATCGGTGCGCCACCTCAGGATGGGCTCCAAGAAATCTGATTTTTTGCACACCTTACTAATTTATAGCGGGTCAACGATTCCGCACCCAAGAAATTGGAAAAAAGTGTTCTTCGCTCCGGCCTAATAACTATATCAAATATATAACACTATGCAACAGCCAAAACTCCCCCTGGCCAAAACTCACATTTTCTGATACATATGGGCTCCCTGATGCCGAAAATCGACTTTAAAAAACTATTCTGGGTGTAGTTTTAAAAAAGTACAAATGGGTCTATTACGTTTGTGCAAATGTGCGTAACAGGCAGAAGGAGGCGTGACAGACTTTGATCAGCATCAACAGCCGAGTCGTTATAGCCATGTCCGTCTGTCTGTCCCTTTTCTGAGTTCCTAGATCTCAGAGACTATAAGGGTGAAAAACACCAAACTTGGCAATTATGTACGTTCATCTATATTTTGCATTGAACGAGTTTGTTTTAGAATTACAAGCGTCCCTTTAATGCTAGCGCCTTTTTGATTTTTGTTACATATAATATACACTTTAGTCCAAACCTGTCCAGAAAATTTCATTTCGATCGGATGATAAACGCGGAGGTTATACAACTAACAATGTTACGGGCAAAAGGAAAAAGAAGACACGCTAGCGAACTCTGCGTTTATTATCTTGTAACTTATCTTGTACTGGGTCTCCTACTATAAAACTTGCTCCACCGTAGCTTACTGCATTTTATTTTTTAAGTTTTTTAAAGCTTAGCGTCTTATTTCTATCGATTTTTTTTGGTGCTCATACGTTTTACATCATATCTTGAGAACGGCGCAATCAATCTTAAAAATCTTTACAGATTCAAAAAGATAATGAATATATGTACATACTTATCATTCATACATTGTTTTTAATTTAAACCAATAATTTAACAAATATATATTTTGAGATTAAGAAAATTATCATTTTTGTTGTTGTTTTTTTTGCTCCATTGTCAGACTTAAAAATTTAAGGAAAATTAAAAATAAATTAGCTTCTTTACTTTTTAAAAGTTAGATAGCTAGAGACATTAATTAGGCGTCGTTAAAGGTTCGTTTGAAATCGTAGGTAAGATAGCAAAGTCACTATATTTTATAGCTAGGTATGATTTTTGTTAAAATTTATGACTCCCTCCTCAAATGACTCCTTTCTATGCAATCTAATCTCTTAGTTTTGAAGCCATTTTGATAAAATTTGGTGCAAGTCCGTTTTATTGTTGCACTATATCACTACACACACTACAATAGGAACGATCGGTTATAAATCAACATTTAGTACGTAAAACTTTTTGGTTCCTTAATATATACTAACCTAACTCGCCTGTTTTCTGTTTGGTATAGCTCTTAATAGACTGACCAAATTTGGTTAGTACTGGATCACTATAGCATACAGCTGTCATATGAACGACCGGTTAAAAATTATTCCTTAGTATGAAAAGCTTTTTGTTTCTGCAAATTTTATAACGAAACTCTCAGATTTTGTCTTTGGTACAGTTCCACACATTCGGATCAAATTTAATTTGAATCAGACTACTATATCATATAGCTGCCATGGAACGATCGGTTCAAAATCAACATTTAGTATGAAAAACTTTTTTGTTTCTCAAAGTAACTCAACCAAACTCACCGACTGTGTTTTCGATATAGCTTTATACCTTCCGAACAAATTTGAATAAAATCGGACTACTATTGCATATAGCTGACATATGACCGATCGGTCAAAAGCCGAATTTTACTCTCAGCACTGAGTATAATATCGTATAAATTGGTCGTTTCTGAATTTATTTTAATGATCAATACTTTGCGAGAGTCTTGAATCAAAAATGATTGTGATTTTAAAGTCAAGCAGCCAAAAAAATGAATTCGGGATGGATTTTATGGACTTCTAGTCAGAGTTTTGCACGGAAATTACAAATTTTGTGAATAAACATGTCTGCCTATAAAAAGCTGTTACTCCGCTTTCTTACCCACGATTTTAATAAGTTATATCTTGATCGACGCTTAAATTATGCTTTTAGCCATCTAAATGAAAAGGACATCATTTTTTTTAATTTTCCTCGAACTTTAAAGTCTGAATTTTGTTAAACTATTGATTTAAATTAAAAACAATGTATGAATGATTAGTAGATACATTCATAATCTTTCGGAATCTGCAAAGCTTTTTAAGATCGGTTGTGATGCTCTCGAAAAATAATTCGAAATGTAAATGCACCTCATTTAAAGATTAAAAAAAAAACGATTGAATTTTAAAAAGAATTAAAAATAAAAGTACTCCAGAAAAATTTTTGATAGTCGATTTTTGGGTCCATGTCTATCATATAAATCAAAATTTGACCGAGGACCAAGAAAAACGCTAAAAATTGTTGCATAGTGTAATCTATGAGCTTGGTTTCGGTTGCCAAGCCTTCTTAATGCGTTACACATTTCCTGACAAAATTAGAATACATACCATCTTAAAGGGTATAATAATGAAATCCAAAAATCTCAAAGTTTTGAATTAAGATGCGGTTTGTTTGTTATTACTTGTTGTTGCTGCTAAATTCCCAGAAGTAGAACTATGTATGCCATAAAATGGAACCGAGTCAGGACGACAAAACCCATAAATGAGCCGTAGGATAATCGCAAAATGTGAAATGTACTTCAGGTTTCGCTTCTGAATTTCATTTCTTGGTGATGATGCAATAAGTCCAGAGTCGCTCGTTTAAGGTGACGAGTATAAGACAATAGCATTGTTATCTAGCAGAAAATAGAACGAATAAAAGAAGTAGCTTATCAAACTCATGCTCAGATATTCACTTTAAATTCTAATTGTATTGGTCATATGCAAAACCAAAATCATCAATTATGTGAGGCATTTGAGACCCCTTCAGTTCATGGATAATGTAAGGCCGACGACAGTTTTCAACATCAATTGGAAAATACATTCTTCGCTTTCCCTGCATTAGCAGCCCAAGCAGACGAGCTTGACCACTAACAAAGTTACCGCTTTTGTATTGACATTTGTCGGCCAAAAATACAAAGAGAAGGCAAAGGTTCACAGCTCTCTTGATTTACATTCATTGAAATATCCGATTGCAATTCCAATTGCAATTCCCATTGAAATTTATTGAGACAAGAAAAATGGGGCAAAAAAGTTGTCGAAGGTCGACGAATCCTTTTCCATAATAATAAATTATCAAACAACAAAACAATAAAAACATTTAATTAAATATTTCAAAAGCTAGCAGTACAGTTTTCCCTTGCTCTGTCTGTCTGTTAAATATATTTAAAAGACATTAATTTATGCATGCTAAGCTTATTTGAAAAGGTTAACCAGATTAGTTAAATCACACAAGGAGGCCAATCAAAGGCCAGCTATAAAGCTCCCTATATACACCATATTTTATACAACTGAAAGCAAAAAATCCTTTCATACTTGTAAATTATTAAGTTCAAACCCGCACGTTACGTGGGCCAGTTGACTGTTTGACATATGTGCATAAATAATATGTTTAAAGGGATATATGTACAATGTACATAGTTTACATTTGATGTTTATTTATAAAGGGCGGACCATTTAAGATTTGGAATTAAAATCGGCTATTAAAAATAAAGGGAATTTTTTTAAAAATTCGGTTTTATTGGAAAGCTACAATTCTACAATTTTTTGTTGTATAATTGATGTGAGGCAAGTGTCTATTGAAAGTAATAAACTTGCATTTAGGACAATTAAGATTTAGTAAATTTAATTTGCACCATTGAAAAAAGCGAAAATATCTGCTTGTAGTAAATCAGAGTAGGAACTGTCCTTAAGAGACAGACACAATTTCCCAGCATCAGCATACATAAAACAGTAAATAATAGAAGGAAGATCGTTAATAAAGAGGCTTAAAAGCAGAGGGCCAAGATTACTACCCTGAGGAACACCAGACGTTACCAAAACGGGCCTCAAAATAGCCGACTTGAAGGCAACGTTTTGTGTTATGTAAGTAAGGTAATCGGATAACCATATAAAAAAGTATATGGAAATTCAATTAAGCTAAATTTATTAAGTAGAAGACAGTGGTTAACAGGGTTAAATGCTTTACTGAAGTCGGTATAAACTACGTCAGTCTGCATTTTAATGCCCTTGATCACTAAAGAAGAAAATTTGAGCAGGTTTGTGTGGTTGTTGATCTATATATGTTTCACAAAACCTTGTTGGTAAGGTGAAATTATTGAACTACAGAAAGAAGTAAGTTGTGAAGTAATTATTTTCTGAAAAAGTTTAGGTGTAGCAGACATTTTGGAAAAAAGGCCTATAATTGTTCTTATGACCACTTTTGTGTAACGGAATGATATGTGATTCCTGCCAAACTGAAGGGAATGAGCCAGATGCAACAGATAAAGTAAATAGTCTATTTTTGCTTGTGAGTTTTAGCGACCTTTAATTGTGGATTTGGTACCCCTTACTAGATTAGATGAAGTAAATGATGGTATTTTCCTCGAGCATAAACTGAGGTTTGACAGTCAGTAAGGCGATTTAAGTTCTTGGGTTCATTAAACGATGGACAAAGGAATTTGATGACCCTTTTACGACAATATTACTTTATGTATCTCTTGTTCATCCGATTCTGGAATATTGTTCGTGTGTTTGCTCTCCGCAATACTCTAACCACCACTATCGTATTAAATCTGTTAAAAAAATTTCTATTATTTGCTTTACGATGTTTTAACTGCGTTTCAGGCTTTAATTTACCCCCATATACTATTAGACTTTTTTTAATTAATCTACCCACTTTAACTAGCCGTCGTTTTATGCTTGGCGCCATGTTTATAGTTAAATTAGTAGCTGGTGAAATTGATTCTTCTTCCAAATAATTTCTCAGTTCCGGCCAGGTATACCCGTAAGTTTGTACCACTATCCCTTAATATTTGTACTAATAACTATTCCCAGCATGTATTCTTTCGAGTGATCTGTACCGATTATAATAGACTTTACTATATCTTCAATGCAGAGGTCCAACTTTTACAGACATCTATCTTATTATTTCTAAATCATAGTAACTAACACTAACATGAATTCAGATCTGATTGGGTTTTTCTTGGGTTTTCGCCAATCCTCGCAACAAATGTTGGGTCTGAGTAATTGATCTTAATTTTAAACTTGCCCAATATATATATTATAATTTCTTTTTTTTTTACTTTTAAGGATTTTTTAAGTTTTAATATTTATAATTTATAATGTAACAATTACCTGCCGATTGCACAAAGTCCACATTAAATAAATAAATAAAATTAATCAATTCACTTTGGATTTTCGGCTGATTATGCCGTTTTTGAAACTTTATCTGAGTGGCAAGTGGCCTTATCTTCTTGAAACCAAATGTCCACGACATATTCTTAAGTTTAAGCATGTCACGGTACCGCTCTCCATTCATTTGCCTTGCCAAAAACAATGAACAGTATTGGCTTTTGGGTCTTCCGATCCCAAAATCATACTTGATTGTTTACATACCCTCCGAGAGAAATGAGCTTCATCGAAAATTTGTTTAGAAATTTGTTCACTGTTTGTGTGTATGTTTGTGTGTTTGTAAGTATGTTTTTATTATTTCCAAATTATATACATACATATATATATTTTTATTTTTTAGCAAATTTGCATAATAAACCAAAACAAAGACCAAATACAAAAAATTAAGTGGAATATAAGACCATATCAATTCAGCTTAAAACAGAATGAATAGTATTCCCGATAAAAAAACTTTATTATTGTCTTTTGCGGACGTAACATTTTTTCAACTAAGATTTAGGGGCTATTTATCTACATATGTAAATACTTTTTTTGGAAATTAAATAATGGACTTATCAAGATTAAAGTGTACTCTTTGCACTTCGATAAAACTTCTGCTTATTCAGGAGAGATTTTGTGGAGTAATCCTTATATTTCATGCTCTCCATTTCCATAGTCCATTTTAACCAATTTACAGAAAAACTTAATTTTTGCAAAAATGTGCTCGGCTGTTCGTCAAAATAAATTTATTTATGTGTAAATTGCTTAAATAAATAACATGAAAGTTTTATAAGATGTGAGTTTTTTTTATTAATGTCATACGAGACTGAAAATTCTTGATTCAGGTACGAAACTCTAAATTTAAGAACGTTCTTAAAATATTTGATGTTCAGAGAGTTAAGATAAGTCAAGCTCGATTTTGGATTGAAGGATTTAAGAATTGGGTCTGCTTAATAATTTTATAATAATTTAAATTAATTTTTTTGTTTGTTTTTATTTATTTTGTTAATTTCTTGTTAAATTTTCCGTATTGCTTTGTTAAAAATGTATTAGAAATTTTGTTCTCATTTTCCTCGGTATTGCTTAAATGAAAGATTCGCTCATAAAGTAAGAAAGCCTAAGACCGAACCATTGTAAACAAAACTCCAAGCCCGAAACGGGATAAATTTCAGAACTTTTATTTATAACGAGCCCTATTGCTTTTTTCAGAGTGTATATGCGTTTTCCTTATATTTTGTCCAGATCAAGTTTGTTTCAGAAATTAGTCGCACCCTTTTCCGCCTTAAAAAATTGTAAAGCCAGGGAATTAATCCGAAACAAATATCGCTTCTGGTACTGACGAAAATGAGTATTTTCTACTTCGGGTTTGTGCTTTCGGCTTCGGTAACCGGTACATACCATTTCGAAAATTGTAAAATGTTAAGGATGCAAGTAAAGTACAAGTAAATGTATTTTAGCCGTACCAGTTCGATTGTTTTGGTTGTAGGTTCGCTAAAACATATTTCTTTCAGTTTCGGTTCCGGTACTGAATATGAAACCGTTAATTTAAGATTTCGATTCCGTTACTGGTTTTGGCTTTTTTCCCTGGGTAAAAAACTTTTCAAATTAATAAAACTAATTTTAGTCGAATTTCGATGCTAGTGTCTTGAGTTTTGCTACATATGATTTACACTATAGTCCCAACCTGTTCTTAAAATTTGTATTCTGAAATTTATGAACAAACCATTCAACAAATCACTTCATACAGCGCACTATGGGGAATGTTTCCATTTTTCGGGTATTAATTAATAACTCAAGAACGAAATCAGATATTTTGGTCAAGTTTTTTGCATTAGGCTTCTAACATCAACAGGAGGCTGTACCAGCAAACTGTGCGTGGCACTGCAGCGGCAGGTAAAAGGAAGAAGGAGAGACGCTAGCGCTACACCGTACAAAGCTGGCGGTATGTTTGCATTCACCACTATTCGCTTTTTATCACTATTTGCTCTTGCCAACTACTTGCTCTTCCCACTGCTTGCTCTTCACCAGTACTTTCCCTTGACCACTACTTTCCACCACTATTTGCTTTTGTCCATAAGGACAGGGTCTTATACTGTCGACCTTGACCATAGAAGCTCATGGTTTCCTGAATCTTCAGTTAGTCCCCACTATTAGCCCTTCACAACTGCTACTTGAATGCCAATGCCAATGATATAAATTTTGATTCTTAAAGTCGCTGCAAGCCAAGTTGAAAGGCGACTGAAGGCAAAGTAGAGCAAAAATTGCAGTATACTTTTGAGCGCGTGGCGAAGATGTGTATACGCAACATGAAATTTATTGAGCTGGCAGTGACGGTTGTACAAAAAACCAACAAAGTGTACATAAACATATAAATGTATATGGTTATATGTGTGTACATATGTGTGTAGATGTATGTATAAATTTGTTCACATATATGTTTATAAAAAGTAAATGTGCGTGCCAGCAAGTGGCTTAGCTCTGGCACGTACTAAAACGAGCGTGTAAGTAGCAAGCGAGTGTGCACATGCTTATATGTGATTTGTATGTGTGTGGGTGGAAAGTGGAAGTGTGAGAGCTGCCAAATCGAAAGCAAGGGAAAAAAATGCCAAGCCCAAAACGCGACGACATCTACGAAAAGAAACTCTGGCAAAGGTCACGAACGCAACCTTTGGCTGCTGCGACTGCACCAGAATCTCTAGCAGAAACAGAAGCATACTTTTTTTTTTTACTGCTTTTGCTTTTTACTTCTTGCATCAGCGATTTTCACTCAACGTTGATAGTTGAAACGCTTGGCTGACTGACTGGAGGCTGCTGATGAAGGAATAACGCTAAAGTCCCTCCATACTTACCAAGCACAACCACCCACCAAAGTAGCTGAAGGACACAAAGAACGACAACCGAGAACATTTTAAAGAGCCAAAAGTTCTTGCGGTGGTTTATTTTTGCTCCTGCTGCCTTCTTCTCATTTATGGAGAAAAAATCATGAGCATTGATTAGTTACGCACTAACGGAGGCCCTAAGGATGAAAGTCTACAACACACAACATAACATACAACACTTGAGCACAAAGAGCACCGCGTAAAAATAAGTTCAGTTTTTTGTTTCATTTTTTGTCATTAAGGGCTAAGAGCGTAAAGCCACAATGGCGGCAAGTTTCAGAAACCCAACAAGTATGGTCAAGCCATTTACCATTTTATTCTGTTCTTACTTACTTGCTTTTCTTAGATACAAAGCCAAAATCAGCAACTATTCAAAAACAAAAACCCAAAAAACGATGCTCTTGCAGGTAAAAATAAACATTTTTTGAGCTTAGTAACTTTTTCAATTATGTATTCACAGATTATGTATTGTATTCATTGATTATATATGTATTCATTGTTACATTCTGTGAAAATTTGATCAAGATCGGATGACTATATCATAAAGCTTCCAGATGTAAATTAATATTTTATATGAAGAGCTTTGTTGTTTTATGAGCTATCTCAATCAAACTCACAGACTTGTTTTATCTCAACAGATCTGACCATTTCCCGCCAAATCTGATTCTTTCCAGCCAAATATGATTTTTGTTCTCCAAAGTCCGAAGTCCGAAAGTCCAAATGCAGCAAAAATTTATATTGTCTATCTATGTATGTACATATATAAAACTCTTTGTCCTGACTGATTCACGGATTCACAGACGAGACATCACGCTGTAGGCCAAACGGTTCAAGATATCGAGCTGAAATTTTCACACAACAAAGCTGAGACATTATTATAAGCCGGGGGTTGGTGAGCGAAGCGAGCAGTGGGAAAGCCCCCTTGTTATATAAATATTTTACGCTTATTATACATCAAAGATTAGTCTAATTTTAATAAAATGTAATATAGAATTAAAGAAAGTTATGCTAAAATAATTGCAGCGAAATATATTTAATCGTGTTATAGTTGATAGCCCTATCCTAATAACCTTTGTAAGAGTACCAAATAATCGCATCTTTGTAAATACGTAAGTTTAGTGCCTAAATAAACTAATGAAAGGCACTGCGAAAATCGCTCAGACGTTAAATTGAGAGCAATACATATTGTAAGTATTTGGTAGCGACTGGAAAGTTTTAACCCGAAAAAGACCGCAATACTGAAATTTACCTTAAACATCTATATTTAAACCGCAAGAGCTGTGCAAGGGGCTGAGTGTCATTATGGCTTACATTTATCTTGTGCCGAATAAACGAAGATAAGAATACGTGTCTGGAATTTTCAAGGTTGCGTTTTAATTCCATCGCAACCACACGCACATTCTTATTTTACACACATGTATACACCGATATACACAGATACGTATATCAAATGCAAATATACAAATGATAATACCGTACTTCATATTGGAGGTCCTTGGAGCGGTTGAAATGGGATATGAAGGTCGTATGTGCCCTTCATTTAACAACATATTTAAATATGACAAACACGTAGTTTGCCAAACCCAAAGATAAAGTACATACACACACATTTACATGAGCTACACCTATATATGCAAATATATATACTATCGAGTATGTACATATTCATTTGATTTATGCGATTTTACTTACACATTACGCTTTTATATTTTGTCTATTTTCTCACGCAAAGCAGGGGAACAAACGACAATGACAAAGACCGAAGCAGAAACAGGAAGAGAAGTAGAAAAAGACTCAGACGTGAAAATAAAAGTGGATACATTTTTGACAGAAGAAAACAGCAAGGAGACGCCAGATTACAGACTATGTTCAGCACTTTTGGAGATATTTTTACACACTTTTACAAAAAACTATAAGAATAAGTAAACTGCGAGAAGTTTGCGGATTTTGCAGAAAACAAGTTTAGCAAATGCTAAGTCTAAGATAAGTCAAAAAAAAGCAGAAGCGATAAAATCAGAACTTTAACTGAATAAAAAAAACGTACAATGTGGAAAACTTACTGTGTTTGTGTTCTGTGGCACCTGTCCCTAGCTTAACAGAGAAAGAAGGGAAGTGGATAGTACGCGTCTGTTTACCGATATATTTTCCTGTGTCAGGGGAACGAGCGTTGGTTTTTCTGGCACTTTCAGATAACATTTTCTTTAAGGCGAGTAATCGATAAAATTGGTGTTTGAAGAAAATATACATTTATATGTTTACTTCTTGCGACTTTATCAGAATAAAATAGGTAAATGTGTCCATTTCTTCTGTTTTTATACCCTTGCAGAGGGTATTATATTTTTGTCACGAAATGTGTAACGCATTGAAGGAAGCCTCACAGACCCCATAAAGTATATATATTCTTGATCAGGGCGACGAGCTGAGTCGATATAGCCATGTCCGTCTGTCCGTCTGTCCGTGTGTCCGTCTGTTTCTATGCAAACTAGTCTCTCAGTTTTGAAGCTATCTTGATGAAACTTGGTACAGGTCCGTCTTTTTGCTGCACGCAGTACATATGTCGAAACCGGCCGGATCGGATAACTATATCATATAGCTGCCATAGGAACGATCGGTTGGAAATAAACATTTAGTATGAAAAACTTTTTTGTTTCTCAAGATATCTCCACCAAATATACACATTGTGTGTTCGATTAAGTTTTAAGCAGGCTGACCAAATTTGGTGTAAATCGGACTACTATATCATATAGCTGCCATAGGAACGATCGGTTCGAAAACAACATTTAGTATGAAAAACTTTTAGTTTCTCAAAATATCTCAACCAAATATACACATTGTGTGTTTGATTAAGTTTTAAACAGGCTGACCAAATTTGGTGTAAGTCGGGCTACTATATCATATAGCTGCCATAGGAACAATCGGTTCGAAAACAACATTTACTATGAAAAACTTTTTTGTTTCTCAAAATATCCCATCCAAATATACACATTATGTGTTTGATTAAGTTTTAAACAGGCTGACCAAATTTGGTGCAAATCGGACTACTATATCGTATAGCTGCCAAAGAAACGATTGGTTCGAAATCAACATTTATAAAATTTTGTAAAAAATCTGACGGCTTACACAGGGCACTGCAAGGGTATCCAAACTTTGCAATTATTATTGGAATGAAGCGTACATATATATTCCCGAGTTATCGCATAGACGGCGACGGCTTGTATTGTGCTATGGCTACTCAATGCTCAGCCGTTCACTAGCTAGGTGTTTAAGTCGCCCCACTTAATTAGAAAAATTTCGAATATCTGTAGTTTTCGTTTGTCATTTTCCAGAGGTATTTCGACTCCTTACTTCTTCAAATAGACTGTGGATGGATTCGAAATGTCAACAATGATATCACGGCCTTCACAAAGACAGTTTTACAAATTTAACTGCACTTCAAATGAAAGCGCCAAAAGTTTGTTATTATTCCGTTTGTGCAACTTACTCTTCGTTCACGATCTTGTTGTAAGTTCCATTGCTGTCAGTATTTGAACAAGTTGTGCCGCCTTGCCCTCACATTGAGTGCTGACACAGTAGCTAGCACTGCTCTGTGGAGTACAATTTATGTGCCGCCCAATGTGAACAATATGGGACACATCACATACAGGCACAGGTGCCACAGAACACAGTGGCATACTGAGGCTACAATGTGAACTAAGCATAAAATATTTTGTTAGAAGGAAGTACTCAATGGTCGAGTTCACCAGAACAAATCAATGACAGAAAATCTATGGAATTTTTATGATTTTTTCTCCTGTACAGCAGTGATGTACAATCATTATGCAAAAATTTTGTGATCGTGATAGATGGAAATCCATCACAAAAAATGTATTTTAGAATTCTCTGATAGTGACGATTTGTTATACATAGATATACTTATATATATATATATTTTAATTTTTAATTCGTTATTAATACACGTTATAAATACACTAGAGTTAATAAAGACAAATGAAGATCCTTGTGCCTGCGGTACGGTCGCGAGGAATTGCTTCGTCTGAAACGATCCGAAACCCACAGCATATCCGGAAAATGCAGAGACGGTGTATTGCTTTAACGCCCCTAGCGTAGTTGGCCACCGTGATGCCATCCGCCCAAAATGGCGCAGCATATGTGATGGCTGCTCGGACGACACTGGAAGTAGCATTTTTCGCTCCTGCTTTGGTCCGCGAGTGTTCAGTAGCATTCGGAACAGTGACCGACTTGTACTTGCAGCTTTCTTCTGCACGTAGCTAAGGTGCTCACGAAAACATGGCCAAGCATAACACCCAGGTAGCGAATGGCACGTTTTGACACTAGTATGTTCTGGGAACCCACCCGAATTTGCGTCTCGAAGCACAGTAGCCTTCCCTCGAAATAGCTTCTCAAGATTTAAGGTACTGGGGAACACTCCGCTGACACAGAGAGTTAGTGATGCAGTCCCACTTCACGGAATTGAATTCATTCTAGATGTCAAGGGTGACAATAAGGCAATACTCCTTCTTGACGCCCTTCCATCGAGTGCCTTCAGCTACTTCTGAGGCAATGCTGACAACTCTGCTGATAGCGTCGACGGCTGAGATGCCTTTCCAAAAGCCGATCTGCTTAGGTGACAGACCCCCAGCATCATCGATTGCATCATCCAGTCTAGTGCAGATTGTGTGTTCCAGAACTTAGCCCATCGAGTCGATCAGGCATATCAAACGATTCACAAGATTCTGGACGTTCCATTGCGCTGGAAAAGTCCTTCCCGTAAGCATTAAGTGCATACCATTGCAAATATATGTGTTCTACAGGATATGGCCAGTTTAACTCTCTGTTCCATCAGGGCCAGAGGCCTTATTTTGACTCATCTTGCGTGCCACGGTAGGAAGCTCGTCTTCTATTACAGGCTGAACAGCGAATGGACCTAGAAGCTCTTCATTATCGACCGGCAAATTACACTGTGTTACAAATTGGAACGAAGTTGAAAACCCTGGGAAATGATAGTGATTTTCTGGAAGGGCTTATCGAGTATAACAATACTGCATATGGTAATAAAATGAAAGAAACTTACGAATCGATAAAAAAAGAAATCAGTTTATAACTATTCCACGCATAAATGGAAAATCTTTGCGGTCAATCATATCACATAGGTCAGAAAATCGTTTTGAACGTCCCGTTAGTAAAAGCTGAGAATGTTATTCTACCACTACTTCATTTAAAGCAGTATTTACACTCGCCTCAAAACGCCGTTGTAATGAAAAACTCCATATAAAAAAAACAGCGAAAATTTTTTCCCCGTTTTTCATTTCAAAGTTGGTTCACACTTCTCGTTACGTTTCATAACGTAAGGCCCAGCCGTTCTGTTAAACTCACAATGGCACTGTTAGACTTGACATAGCACAGCTTACGGACCATTTCATTTTGACGTAATGAAATAAGCCTCCACCCCTAATTTCATCAGAGAATGATGAAATTATGACCTTTTGAATAGTAAATTTTGGGGAAAATATGGTGTGAGGGAATTAACGACGTTTAATTGGAGGTCAATTTTTAAATACCGCAGATTTTCAACGGTCATAAGGACCAAACAAGTTAATTAGACTTTATTTATTTAATTAAAATGATATGCCTAACAAAATAAATATATTATACTAGGGGGTTTGCCCCTGCTCGCTTCGCTCGCCAACCCCCGGCTCGCTACGCTCGCTGAAATCTCGGGGAAAAATGTGAAGTGAAAATAGGAAACATTTCTCACAGCTATAGCCAGACCTTGTCATTTCTAATTAGATAGCGGGAATTGTAAATTCAATTTTTCCCTGTAGTTGGACTTAAGATAATAGTAATAAGTAGTACTTTATATAATATAGAGAATTTAAATTTTCGCTGCTCGCTGTTTTAAAGTTTTCGCTGCAATTGGATTATTGCAGCAAGAGCGAGTAACAGTGCCATTTACTGAAAATTGATTTTGAAAGCCGCAACACAAATGAATCGTTACACCCCCCCTCCCCCTCCGCCACCCCTTGTCCATCTTCTTTTGATTGTTTATTAATAGCATTAAAAGCCACTGTTCCTATGGCAGCTATACGATATAGTGGTCCAAATTTTCTCAGGATGTAGCAGTGAGTACAAAATCCATAATCTGTGAGTTTGGTTGAGATATCTCAAAAAATAACAAAGATCTTCATACAAAGTTTTAATTTGCATCTGGTTGTTCCTATGGCAGCTATATGATATAGTGGTCCGATCTTGACCAAATTTTCTCAGGATGTAGCAGTGAGTACGAAATCCATAATCTGTGAGTTTGGTTGAGATATCTCAAAAAATAACAAAGATCTTCATACAAAGTTTTAATTTGCATCTGGTTGTTCCTATGGCAGCTATATGATATAGTGGTCCGATCTTGACCAAATTTTCTCAGGATGTAGCAGTGAGTACGAAATAGATAATCTGTGAGTTTGGTTAAGATATCTCAAAAATAACAAAGATCTTCATACAAAGTTTTAATTTGCATCTGGTTGTTCCTATGGCAGCTATATGATATAGTGGTCCGATCTTGACCAAATTTTCTCAGGATGTAGCAGTGAGTACGAAATCCATAATCTGTGAGTTTGGTTGAGATATCTCAAAAAATAACAAAGATCTTCATACAAAGTTTTAATTTGCATCTGGTTGTTCCTATGGCAGCTATATGATATAGTGGTCCGATCTTGACCAAATTTTCTCAGGATGTAGCAGTGAGTACGAAATCCATAATCTGTGAGTTTGGTTGAGATATCTCAAAAAATAACAAAGATCTTCATACAAAGTTTTAATTTGCATCTGGTTGTTCCTATGGCAGCTATATGATATAGTGGTCCGATCTTGACCAAATTTTCTCAGGATGTAGCAGTGAGTACGAAATAGATAATCTGTGAGTTTGGTTAAGATATCTCAAAAAATAACAAAGATCTTCATACAAAGTTTTAATTTGCATCTGGTTGTTCCTATGGCAGCTATATGATATAGTGGTCCGATCTTGACCAAATTTTCTCAGGATGTAGCAGTGAGTACAAAATCTATAATCTGTGAGTTTGGTTGAGATATCTCAAAAAACAAAAAAAAATGTCATACTAAGCAATTTTGACCTTTGACCCCCCATTTTAGCCCCTTCCAGTGGGGATATCAAAAAATCCCGTCTTATTGCACGATAATTATGTCTCAGCTATGTTGTGTAAAAATTTCATCTCAATATCTTGAACCGTTTGGCCTACAGCGTGTTGACTAAGTCAGTCAGTGAGTCAGTCAGTGAGGACAAAGAGTTTTATATATATAGATAATTATAATGTATCATCAGGCCAGAAAGCGACTATATTATTATTTTATTTAAAAGTGGCATCATTAAATTTGTTTTGCTTATGAGCAGTAACAACAGCTGATTTATATAAAGCGGCCACAATAACAGCGTAGATAACATGTAAATCGATATCGAACACGTATATCGATAACAAAATACTAATATTCTGCTAGCGAAGTGAAAAAACCAGATTTTTTACGATTTCATTTTGACCTGAGTCTAAATCATGCTTAAAGCTAGGATAGATGAAGCAATTTGTGAAAAAATTGGATGTCAACGGCGGGGCTTTTTACTATCTTAAATCAAATTTTCCAAAATTAAGTGACGCCAAAATAAAAGGAGGTAACTAGGTATTTTCACACCTAGTACTTTTTGAATTCTTTTTATCTTAGGCATTTTTATTGGACCTCAAATTCGTAAAGTTATGAATGACCAAACCTTTATAAGCAAGCTAAGCATTGTGGAAAGACGTGCTTGGAAGAGTTTTGTAGCATTGTGCGATAATTTCCTTGGAAACTATAAAAGTGAAAAGTGAAGTGGGACAGTTTAGCGACGAGCAAGGCGAACGATTTGACCAAGAAATGGCTACAATCGAAAAACGTTTCAACGGAAAAAAATATGATAAGAATGATATCAGAATATTGCTGGTCATTTCAAAGAGAAATCGATGATACTGATGTAAAAAAGAAGAGGCAAAGAAAATATTTTGTTAAAATGTTTTTAGACCCAGTACTTTAAAAAGTACAAATGGGGCTATTAAGTTTGTGCAAAAAAAAGTGCGTAACAGGCAGAAGGAGCGTGGCAGACCCCATAGAGTATATATATTCTTGATCAGCATCAACAGCCGAGTCGATATAGCCATGTCCGTCTGTCTGTCTATCCGTCTGTCCGTCTGTTCCTTTTTGAACACCTATATCTCAGAGACTATAAGAGCTAGAGCCACCAAATTTGGCATGTACGTTCATCTGTAGCTTGCATTAAACGAGTTTGTTTTAGATTTTTGCCACGCCCCCTCCGCCTCCGTAAATTTGAAACAAAATTTCAAAGTCGAATAACGAAAGCTTCTTTAATGCTAGCGATATGATTTTTGGCATACATGATAAACTCTATAGTTCAATCCTGTCCTAAAAGTTTTATCCGGATCGGATAATAAACGGATAGTATACGGCTGTTCAAAATTTCGAAAATATGAACACCTGGATCTCAGAGACTATAAGAGCTAGAGACACCAAATTTGGCATGTAGGTTCATCTATATCTCCCATTGATCAAGTTTGCTGTTAGATGTTTGCCACGCCCACCTCCGCCTCCGGAAATTGAAATACAAAATTTCGAAGTCGATTAAGCAGCCCCTTTAATGTTAGCGCCTTGATTGTTGGTACATATAATATACACTATCGTCCAAGCCTGTCCAGAAAATTGCATTCCAATCGGATGATAAACGCGGAAGTTATTCAACTAACATATGTTACGGGCAATAGGAACGATAGAAGAGACGCTAGCGACCTCTGTGTTTATTGACTTCATAGTGGCGCCATCTATTGTTTGGTACGCATTATTGAAGAACAATCAATAGTGAACGCTTTGCACTCAAAAAGTACAGGGTCTCCTACTGTCGAGCTTGCTCCACTGTAGCTTACTGTATTTTTTTTTATAAAAATTCTGTTTTTTTTTAAAATTGAATAGCTTGGTAAATTATAAGTTTGGTCAAACGATATTTACACCAATCGAAAGATCCATTCTTCTTTTTTCTAATTTATTATTGGTATAAAATTCACTAATTTACAAGCTGTTAAGTACACACACATAGCAAAACTCGGTTTTTTAGCGGTAAATGCAGATTTTGGGGGATACCCCAAATTCCAAGTATGCAGTATTGCTATTTTTGATAAGCCCTGCCCTGTGTTATAGACGCTAGTTGCGAATAGGGTCTCAACAATAGCTCTAAGTTGATCCGGGTAAGAGGGTGCCTCAGAGTTGCTGGCAAGTATTCGCCACATTGCCGTCTTGTACGCTCTTGCCTATGGATCGCATTCGGCTGAGTGGCTGAGAGCTGTAA
Organism: Drosophila testacea; assembly: GCA_035043265.1. NCBI lineage: Eukaryota > Metazoa > Arthropoda > Insecta > Diptera > Drosophilidae > Drosophila > Drosophila testacea. The sequence goes on along the minus strand of JAWNND010000956.1, from coordinate 80,801 downwards.
AAAACACTCCATTTTACTCGTCCTGATGGATATCTTCAGCTTTTTCATGTCAGTGCAATAAGCTGTGTGCAGCTGCGGCCAATTGGTATCGCTCCTTCTACGTGCCCGTTGATAGTGCCTCCTGGCAGAAAGGCGGATGCGTCTCACAGCAGCGATCTCGGTGGTCCACCAAAAAGTTGGGGACTGGGCGCCCCAGAATGCCTTTCTCCGGCTCATGCTTATATTGCAAGCGTGCAGCGTGTGACTTAAGAGGTTGGTGGCCATCTGTTGTGTTCGTTCTGAAACTGATAGGTTACCCATCGCGTCCAAGAAGTTCGGAACCAGCAGAGTTTCGGCCTTAAAGGCCTGCATCCTTGTGCTTTGGCTTAGTGGTCGTCTGTTTCTTTCGCCTATCGATAACACCAGCACCTCGTGGTCGCTGGCAGTGTAATGGTTACAAAGGCGCCAGGTGGACAGGCGCCAGGTGGACAAGTCTGCAGAACAACATCAAGCGCTGCGAAAGCTTCCAGTAGTAATTGGCCCTTTGATATGGCATCAGAGTTGCTACTTTTGGTTTCGTTACTGACCCACTCATGCTGCGACAGATGGCTTGTGATCTCTAGCATCGCCGACCAGTTCGTTCATAGCTGGCGACTCATACTTGGAGGATAGTAGCAACTGTAAATCCAAAGATGCGCTAATTTGGCCCTCACGAAATGTCCGACGCAAACATTTATGATGTAATATTAAGGCAAATTATTGCGCAAACGCTAACTATTGGCGTGCCAAAGTTTGGATACCCTTGCAGTGCCCCATGTAAACCGTCAGATTTTTTACAAAATTTGTTATTACTGTTGTTATTATTGTTAATTTTGTACAGATCACTCCTATGGCAGCTATATCATATAGTAGTCCAATTTACATATATTGAGATATCTTGAGAAACATAAAAGTTTTTCATACTAAATGTTGATTTTGAACCGATCATTCCTATGGTAGCTATATGATATAGTTATTCGATCCGGCCGGTTCCGGCATATGTACTGCGTGCAGCAAAAAGACGTACCTGTGCCAAGTTTTATCAAGATAGGTTGAAAACTGAGAGTCTAGTTTGCATAGAAACAGACAGACAGACAGACGAAGAGACGGACATGGCTATATCGACTCAGCTCGTCGCCCTGATCAAGAATATATACACTTTATGGGGTCTGTGAGGTCTCCTTCAATGCGTTACAAATTTCGTGACAAAATTACAATACCCTCTGCAAGGGTATAAAAATAATAAAACGGAATTCTCAGGATTAAGTATTTTCTTTTCGCATTTTATTTAGATTTCTGTTCAATCACGAGAGATTTTGCGAAATAATAATTAAATGTATTTCATATTCTCCTTTTCTAACTTCAGTTCTAACCAAAATAGGCGAAAATACAGAAAAACAATTTATGCAATAATGCAATTGAAATCAAAATAAATTAATTTGTGTAAATTGCTTAAATAAATAACATGAATAAGTTTCTGAAGGGAAATTTCACAAGATGAGAGTTTTTGAATAATTTTTCGTTTTTCAACGCGGTGGACTGTTTCTGGGATTTGCCCATATGCGGATGAAATATTTCTTATGCAGGTTTGAGTATGTTATTCATGTTATGATCAATGAATTCTCATATTTTATCTAGCCTTCTCTTGGTGCCTTTTGGTCCTTTCAGTTTGTGGCGTATTTATCATAATAATAGGTATACGGGAAGAAAAACCATTTCGAATCGCATTAAAAAAAATCATTGCCTTCTTCTATGCTGTTGTTGTTGTTTCGGTTGGCAAAATTTCAATAAATACTGTCCAACTTTTCCAACGATGTGCCCATGATAAAGTGCCAAATAGGAAAAAGGCGTTGGGGCGTGCACGCATATCTACACTGATAGAAAAAATGTCGTAATTTACACTTTGATTCACATATGTTGCGCCTTGATTTTGCACCATAGCCGATATTTGTTGGTCTGAAGTGTGTATACTTAGATATCTGGTCTAATATGCACATATTAGTATCAAATAAAATCCATATTTGATTTAAATATTTGATTTGATTTTTTAAATTTTACTTTATGGTATGTTTTAATAATATAGCTTATTAATTTTAAATTTATTTACATAACCCTATCGTTTATTTGTACATTTTTATAAATTTTATTAATAACCAAACTTACGTGGGGTTCGAACTCGGAACCTCAGCTTCAGAGTCTCTTTCCAGTGAGCTATTTCTGGCATGCTAAAATATTTATATGCTCTGCACAGAAAGAAGCTGAAGCAAGAGTTCTAAGGTTTTTAAATTAATATACCGTTTTAGTTTAAAGCAAGTATATAAAAACAATTTATAAGCAAAATAGGCCCACTTTAACACTTGTTTAATATTATACCTAAAAATTAAAATTAGCTATATTTAAATTGATTGATTTTCACATTCGTTTTAATATTTTTCATGTTAACTACAATTTGCTAATTTGTTTTTAGTCGAACCTAAGTGTTATATATTTTATCCTAATATGCATTTTGGGAATTTCAAAGCTTTTATAAACATATTTGATATTACACCGCATTATTTTTATCAGTGTATATGTATGCTTTGTTCGTCCAAAAGCCTCAAGAGCTTGTGAATCTTTGTTGTGCGGCTGCACCCTTTTGTAGTTGTTGTTGCTGCTATTTTTCGTCCTTTATCGGAAAACTCTCGTAAAGATTACGAGCCAGCCAGCTGTTTGCCATGCCACGCGCCATGCCCGAAAATTTTTATCTTTTCTTCATTTAGCGTTTTCCTTATTTTTTCTTGTCTTTGCTGGGCATAGAGTCGAGTCGAGTGATGTCAGGTTCAGCGGCTGCTGAGCATTTTTGTTTCTTAACCTTGACTTCCTTACGGCATACACGAGCGCGCACACTCAATGTGGGCGTGGAGGAAGCGCCATCTTGACGAATGCTGCCTGTTGTCACTGGGCTTCGGCGTCTAATCTTATCTGTTACATGGTATTCCAGCTGCCTGTTCTGTGTACACCCGAACGATGCGTCGTTAAAGGTCGTCTCCTGAAAGTCATTTAAAATTATGGACATCAAGGAAAGCTACATCTTTAGCTTCGGCTAGAGCTACTACTTCTGCTCTTGCTTCGGTAGCAAGTCCAGTTAAAAAAAATCTTTCTAATTTAGTCCACGCGACGTTTACGACTTTAATGGCCTACCCACTTTGGCATCTCCTTTCTCCCTCACATCCTGCCTTCGCCTGTTGACTGTCGCCTGGGGATTTGTCATTAGGTATTATTGTTGTTATTCTTGCTCTTCAACATCCTTGTGCCCTGCCCGACGCTTAGTACTTGGGATTAGGTAAGATGCCCAGCTGCCTTTTATGCTACCACATTAATTTATATATTTTGCACATTTTTATGGTGCTTCTTGCTTTGTTTCAAGCATCAAAAGTGTGGCTATTTATAGTTTATGTTTACACCCACAAGGCGACACTTCCCGCCTTTTTTTAATAGTTCGGGACTCAATGCATACAGCATAGCGGAACTGTTTACTATCTCACCTGGCCAAGAAAAAATGTGACTGTGTTATACAAAAATCAAAACAGTTAATGGCAAATACAAAAAATATATTTAAATATAATTCTCTTTTTATCCTGACTCTTTCACTGAGACATCACGCTGCAGTGGACACGGGTTAGGTAATCGAGTTGAAATTTTCACGCAACATAGCTGATATTTAATTACCTCGTGCAATAGGACGTTCTAATTCCAACTAGATGGGGTCAATTTGGGGTCAAAGGTCAAAATTAATTAATATTGCGAAGGAACCGTAAATAACAACTAACTTAACTATAAAAATGCAGTAAGCTACAGTGGAGCAAGCTCGACAATAGGAGACCCAGTACTTTTTGAGAGCAAAGCGTTCACTACAGATTGTTCTTCAATGTTCCCTACCATTCAATAGATGGCGCCACTACGAAGATAAGTTAATTAACACAGGGGTCGCTAGCGTCTCTTCTTCTTCCTTTTTCCCGTAACATTGTTAGTTGAATAACTTCCGCGTTTATTATTCGATTGGAATGAAATTTTCAGGAAAGTTTTGGACTTTAGTGTTTATTATATGTACCAAATTAAAGGTGCTCTTGTAATTCGACTTGAAAATTTTGTATTTCAATTTCCGGTGGCGGAGGGGGCGTGGCAAACTTGATCAATGGGAGATATAGATGAACCTACATGCCAAATTTGGTGTCTCTAGCTCTTATAGTCTCTGAGATCTAGGCGACACAAAAAGGGACAGACGGACAGACAGACAGACGGACAGACGGACAGACAGACAGACGTACATGGCTATATCGACTCGGCTGTTGATGCTGATCAAGAATTTATATACTTTATGGGGTCTGCCACGCCTCCTTCTGCCTGTTACACACATTTTTTTTTGGACAAACTTAATATACCCATTTGTACTTTTTTAAAGTACTGGGTCTAAAAATGCAGTAAGCTGCAGTGGAGCAAGCTCGACAGTAGGAGACCCTGTACTTTTTGAGTGCAAAGCGTTCACTATAGATTCGTTTATCATCCGATTTGAATTCAATTTTTAGGACAGGTTCGGACCATAGTGTGAATTATACGTAGCAAATATCCATTCGCTAGAATTAAATGTTCTCTTGTAATTCGACTTTTACGCTTTGTTTTTAAATTTCCAGTGGCGAAGGGGGGCGTGGCAAAAATCTGAAACAAACTTGAACATTTCAAGATATAGATGAACGTTCATGCCAAGCTTGGTTTCTCTAGCTCGTATTGTCTCTGGGATCGAGGAACTCAAAAAAGTTTCAGACGAACAAACAGACAGATGGACATAGCTATGTAGACTCGGCTGTCGATTCTGATCAAGAATATATATACTTTATGGGTCAGCCACGCCTCCTTCTGCCGGTTACACACATTTTTTTTTGCACAAACTTAATATACCCATTTGTACTTTTTTAAAGTACAGGGTCAAAATATGTTTCCTCCCAGCTCAATGACATCATCAAACAGACGGATGTACAGATTTGGATGATTGAGGTGCCATTCGAGTACGGAAATGTAGCAAATCCCTGTTTAAAAAAATTGGACTTTTTACCCCAAGCGAAGCTCCACAGTCAAGCGAGCAACGTTAGACAACGATCTTTTAATGTCTATGTATCGAAAAGTTCATGGAATCCATCGACTAGTCGATAATTAAGCAAGTCGAATTTTAATTAAAGACGCTTGTAACTTGGCTCTATAAACTGTCAATTTTCTAGTAATTCAAATGACTTACAAATGTCAAAACAGATCAATATGTTTTTCTCAAACTCTCAATCTTGACGCTAAAAGTTAGTAAACATATGATGCTAGTACGATTAGATTATACAGTGGGTTTGCTATTCGGTATTGAAAATTGAGTACGGTAAATAAAGCAAAGTTAAAAATATATGGGCATAAGTAAAAGTAATCAATAATTTCAGACGGTGTGAGAGAGTGATTTCAAGAAGAAGGAAAATGGGAGGAAAAGGCATTGGCTGCCCATCAAAGGACTCTTTGCATTTACACCACTTTACAGTTCATTAGGTAGCCGACGCGTTCAAGCTGTATCTCAAATCTAGGCGAATGAGTATCTGTAAGTTGCTCCAAAAGGCTGGCGGGTTGGGGGCGTATCGAGGGACGAGTCATGTTTCTTTCTGTGATAAGTTGCCGCTTTGACATGTTTAAAAATAATATTTAAAAAATAAAGAGGAAAAGAAAATATGTTGAACGAAACTTTTCCAGGGAAAATACGATACATAACAATTAATACGCTCAACTCATTGAGCAATTAATTAATTTAGCGTTAATAATATACATATAGCGATGTTGCTACAGCATACTTTTAGCACACGCTGGTTCCTGCTATTTTTATCAATGCCAACAACAACGTCAGTGGAAACGGCATTCGTCTAATGCCATCTCTTTTAAGGAAGTTCATCAAAGTCAAGCACAGCACAAAGCCACAGCACAAGGAAAGACCAGTGTCTACCTGTCAAGTCAGTTGACACATGTGGCATGTGTCTGCAAGTGTGTGTAGCAAAAGGAAATTTATTTCATTAAAGCTCAGCATCCAACGCAATCGTGTCCTGCTGTATGTTTATCTGTCTGGCTGTCGATTTGACTATTAGACTGGCAAGCTTCCGTTTCAGTTAGACGTTTTTATCTATCTATCTATCTATCAGACTGTCAGTTGCCTGCTGGAGAACTTCCTCCACGCACATAAATTTTCATGGCTATGGGGCACGTGCAAGGCTTCTGGCACAAAAATCAATTAACATAAATTAATTCCACGAATTATTTGCGCTGTAAAAAGTTTTTCCCAAATAAACATGTGCCCCAAATTTCGGATCTCATATCGTTTTTCCAGCACATTTTTTCTTTCATTTTCTTCCTTATTTTCCCTCGTTTCCCATGAGGTTAGTATTGTAAATTTGTTTGCCAGATTTAATGTTGGAGCATAAGCTCATTGACTGAGAGCTTTTAGGAGTACTGTAATACCAAATGGGCTGACAATTTAATTTGTATTTTATGTGCACCTCGAACTCATCTAACACACACAGTTGTAGACTAGTAGAACATCCTTAATAGGCACAGAAAATTCAATTTGATAAGCCTTAACAACAGATTTGGGAATTTGTACAGGGTATGCCTTAGAACTAAATCACTTGAAACTCTATTGCGTGTGTGCTTACCTGTTAAAACTGCACATGTGGAACTGAAGGTGTGTGTCTGCTTAAGAAAAGAAGTTAAAAAACGCTTTTAGATACAATTAATGCCACTAATTCATTTGTATATAAAATTTTGTCTTTTTTATTTATTCATTACATTTTATTTTGATTTAATAATTGTTTTTATATATAATTTTTGAATTTTATTTCATTAATCCGAAAACAGAAATTATGTCTGTTTTTTTAATAACTACCCAACAAATAAAAATCATTTCCTATTTTACTTGTCCCACGACAACTATTAATTATAACTTTTATTTGAATAAGTCTTCTATAAAAATCAGCTTCTTATTTTAATTCCAAAAAAGTCTTTCTTAAAATTCAGGTTTTGATTCTTTATTCAAAAAGTCTTTCATATACATATATCAGGAAATGATTTTTTTTTTTTTAAATATCTTTAATATAATCAAATTTCTGATTAGACCTGTAGGCTCATCTGTATGTAGGTTCATCTATATAATGCCCACATCAAGTTTATTTTAGAAATTTAAAACGCTCCTTCCACCCCCGAAAATTAAAAACCAAATTTAAAAGTCGATTTTCAAGAGCACTTTTAATACTAGCGATATAATTTTTGGCACACATGCTAAACTCTATAGTCCGAGCCTGTCCTGAAAATTTCCCCTTACACGCTTCGATCGCCAAGGTCTGGTTATAGCCGGGAGAAGTGTTAATAATTATAAGACTGGGGTTGGCGAGCGAAGCGTGCATGGGGCAAGCCCCTAGTATAATATATAGCTAACCAAACCATTGCACAAAATGGAAAAGAGGAGTGTGCGCACATTTCAAGCACATCATCGGTAAGAGGAAAATACACCTATAACCATAACTCTAGGAGAGAGTCGGACAAACTGCCAGGACTTAGCAAATTTGATCGAATTTGATAACGGAGACCTTGTGCATTTAAAAATCCACTCAAAGTTTTCAACATCCATTTTCATGTAACTAATAAGCTTTAAGCTTTTCGCTAAGCTTTTTCGTTAAGTTTAAAATGACATAGCCTAAGGATTGTGCATTGGCTAAGCAATGTAAAAAAATATTTAAAATTTCCCTAAGTAAGTTTGGGGAATATTAGCCATTTTTTTGTTTATTGATTTTTTAAAGTTTTAAATAACAAAGAAAATTTTGTCAATAGTTAATACAATTTATATTTGTTTTTTAAATCGGAAAAAGTAGCGCTTTCCTAAAACTATCCGGTGCTTGACCAGTCTCAAAAATAGAATTGAACGCCGAAGATCTTCCACGAAACGTGGAGTAGAATTTTTGTAGAACTCTGCTGGGATTCTGTCCACACCTGGCGTTTGTTTTGGCATGTCTAGCGAACTCGATGGTCAGGTAACGCATAGTAAAGCTTTATGGGTGGGTCTTCAATAAAGATGAGCGACTTGAAATGACTTGCTAATACCTCGGGATCTATATGAAGTCGGTTACTGACGTTGTGGCCATTTTACTAGTATTACTAGTATTAGTATAAGGTGCACGAAAGAAGTAAATGAGACACTACGTTGTAAAGAATAACAACTTAATCGTTGAATATATTTTCAAAAAACAAATTATTACATTAACTTAATAATATTATAAACTAGGGGGTTTGCCCCCTGCTCGCTTCGCTCGCCAACCCCGGCTCGCTACGCTCGCTGAAATCTCGGGGAAAAATGTGAAGTGAATATAGGAAACATTTCTCACAGCTATAGCCAGACCTTATGTCATTTCTAATTAGATAGCGGGAATTGTAAATTCAATTTTTCCCTGTAGTTGGACTTAAGATAATAGTAATAAGTAGTACTTTATATAATATAGAGAATTTACATTTTCGCTGCTCGCTGTTTTAAAGTTTTCGCTGCAATTGGATTATTGCAGCAAGACCGAGTAACAGTGCCATATACTGAAAATTGATTTTGAAAGCCGCAACACAAATGAATCGTAACACCCCCCTCCCCTTCCCACCCTTGTCCATCTTCTTTTGATTGTTTATTAATAGCAATAAAAGCCACTGTTCCTATGGCAGCTATACGATATAGTGATCCGATCTTGACCAAATTTTTACAGAATGTTACAATGAGTACGAAATCCATAATCTGTGATCAGATCTTCATAAAAAGTTTTAATTTGCATCTGGTTGTTCCTATGGCAGCTATATGATATAGTGGTCCGATCTTGACCAAATTTTCTCAGGATGTAGCAGTGAGTACGAAATCCATAATCTGTAAGTTTGGTTGAGATATCTCAAAAAATAACAAAGACCTTCATACAAAGTTTTAATTTGCATCTGGTTGTTCCTATGGCAGAAATATGATATAGTGGTCCGATCTTGACCAAATTTTCTCAGGATGTAGCAGTGAGTAAGAAATACATAATCTGTGAGTTTGGTTAAGATAGCTCAAAAACAAAAATAAATTTCTTACTAAGCAATTTTGACCTTTGACCCTCCATTTTAGCCCCTTCCAGTGGGGATATCAAAAAATCCCGTCTTATTGCACGATAATTATGTCTCCAGTGGGGATATCAAAAATCCCGTCTTATTGCACGATAATTATGTCTCAGCTATGTTGTGTAAAAATTTCATCTCAATATCTTGAACCGTTTGGCCTACAGCGTGATGACTCAGTCAGTCAGTCAGTCAGTCAGTCAGTCAATTAGGACAAAGAGTTTTATATATATAGATAGACTTCAACATAACTAAATAAAAAAAAAATTGGGAAGATTAAGAAAAAAATTAAGACAAAGTATTCTGAAGCGAAATAAGTAACTGGGACAAATTCATTATTTGTATGTCAAAACTTAAAAAAAAAGCAAAACAAAAATTTTTAAACTAAAAGAATTTTTTAAATAGAACATCCTTTGTTGTTCAACACTTTCACTATCCGTCCTGACATTGAATTGACCAAGTTTTGGAGCATATGTATGTCCTCTTTTTAACTCTTTTAGAGTTGAAAATTGCTTCCCGTTGGCATAAACCCGTTGAGACAAGATGCCCCAAAGATTTTCAATTGGGTTTAGGTCTGTGTGCTCGCTACTCTAAAAGAAGCATTTGGGAATCTTTAACATAAGCCTTAGTGAGCTTTGCAGTATGGATGGGTGCATTATCATGCTGGAAAATCCAGGTATCACCGAAAATATCCTCTCCAAATTGCACTTCAATCTCCAAGAGCTCCACATAATTTTGTGCAGTCATTTTATGCGTTATAAAACACATGGGTGTCTTTCCATTGAAACCGAACGCATCCCATATCATGAGAGACCCTCCGTGGAAATTTCTGAACACGTGGACTTTTTTGGGCTTTGTACATCGCGGTAACAATAGCGGTAGCCATCAGGGCCACCTAAATTAAACTTTTTCTCGTCGTTAAAAATTATATTTTTCCATTCAGTATCCCAAAATTTATAATTGTTGGCAAACTGAAATTGAGCAGTTTTGTGCCTATGCAGTAGTTCTGGCCTTAACAGTTTTATCTCATACGAAACATTCTCGGTACTCTTTAAATTTGTGGCACTTATCTTGTGGATATCGGTAGAGACAAATTGCTCCGTATTTGGGATGCGCTGATATTTTCCTTGACCGCTAGATTTTTTATTCGCCTCTTGTCCCGGTTGTCAACCAAGTGTGGGCGCCCAGAGCGGAGTTGTTTCCCATGATTTTCTGTGTTCTTTATTAATTTTTCACCGTGTTTTTATTTCTGCCTACCTTGTCTGCAATTTTGCGTATTGACATCCCCGAATCACGCAGTGCCAAGATTCTTCAACGTTTGATATCGGTTAAACGGCCAAAACATGACCTTTCTTAATAAAAGCAATTAGGAGTTGTTACAAATAATAAAATTAGTTAAAACTCACTTATTTTTGTTCATTTTAATATTCTGAACAGAATTCAATATAAAAAGTTGAAAATCCACGTGGTCAACCATTCGCAAATGAAAACAAACTAATCTGTCCCATTTACTTACTTTCGTTCGAAAAACTCGACGTTGTCTTTTATAAATAAACATAACGGGAAAACCTTGCCGTACTTTTTCGAAATTCTTTGCCTACCGCACAAACACACTATAAACGAAATATAGTAGGAAGAGAGAAACCCAAGAATTGCATCTTGCGGTTAATACAGGATGACAAATCTTTGTCCCATTTACTTATTATCTAGGCATTATCCAGCGTTTAATAGAAAACTTCTTAAGCTTTAAAATTAAATGTAAAATCCTAAAAAATCGAGCAGTAAACCTATTTTTCACAGGTAGTCAAAGTTGGATTTATTCTTACATGACTTAATACGATAGTTTTGCATTAGAATCATGCAAACGTCAAACAATTTCACTATAAATGTTCGAATTTAAATTTACATATCTATAGCAATACATCTTTTAGTATTTCAATTAGTGATGTAAAAATAAAGATGTTTTGTACGTAAACAAATTTTTACAATACTAATTAAAATACTTATAAATAAATTTAAATAAATATTCTAGTTCCATTTACTGTAGCGAGCATATTTAATATAACTAATTCAAGTTTCCATCCAATACATTTCTATCGTGTCAATTCCTATAAAAACAAAATGTAAATCAAATAAAAATCATTTATAATAGCTTTAAATTATTTGTATGCTTATTAGATTAATAACTACATTTAATCACAGTAAATGTTCCTGTTTACTTAATTATTTTTCAGCAGTTTGTATAAATCTCCTCCAGTTCTTTGTGACTTCTTACAAATCTTTTCGTCGATAATAGTGAAACTGAAGAAGCTGATAACATGTTAAAACGATCTTCATTTTGTCTTAACATATCTTTGACATCTGGCCAGTATTCGAATACCTATATTTCTTGTACTACTTGTTTTTAGACCCAGTACTTTAAAAAGTACAAATGGGTCTATTAAATTTGTGCAAACAAAAATGTGCGTAACAGGCAGAAGGAGGCGTTGCAGACCCCACAAATTATATATACTCTTAATCAGCATCAACAGCCGAGTAGATATAGCCTGTCTGTCTGTCTGACCGTCTGTGTGTCTGTCACTTTTATGAAATCCCAGATCTCAGAGACTATAAGAGCTAGAGACACAAAACTTGGCATGTAGGTTCATCTATATCTCCCATTGATCAAGTTTATTTTAGATATTTGCCACGCATATACACTATAGTCCAAAACTGTTCTTATATAGAATCATTCATATTCTGAAAGGCTGTTTGACTCTTGCTGTATACTGCACATGAGCTTGTTGAAGCTGTATTTGTAATTACAATCAACACTTTTTCGTCAATCATGGTAAGGAAGAATTCGTAGCGGATTACAATTGTCCATCCATCTTTTGTTTTTTATGTGGATCTCCTGAATGTTAGCAATTTTGATTAGGTCCTGAGTCTGCTTTTTATATTTAAACATAATGGGATGAAAAAGTTGAGCAAATGGTGGCCGAACATTTCTCCAGTGGTCTGTGTCCCCATCCGAAGCCTCAAAGGTTCAACGGATGCCATAATCATATTTGCATCCGAAATCGTTTCTCCATTTGCTGTAACGATTTTCTGTTTGTAGATGCTTTGACCGGATGATCCGTTGCATCCCCACTTGCTCATAAGTGTTAGAATATCTGGCAGTCATTTTACCTTGTCCCCAGGTATACTTTCAATAATTCGTCAGGCAGTGTGGTACATCACGTCCTGTAACTTTGCTTGGACTGATGTTTTAGTAACTTCTACGTTGATAGCCCTAATTTGGTATAGCTCGAAAGAATGTGGACATTGTGCGGCTTTAAAGCGCAGAATACCGTACTTCTCCTTTGAAAGACTCCGATCCAGATATAGAGCCAAACCCAAATCAGGCGTGAAGATGCCTTGTTTGGTAGAGTGGGAATACTGGTTTTTATCCTTTTTAAGCAGTCTCAGCATAAAATATGTTCATATTTTTCATTTTAAAATGATGTACATATAACGATATTTGAAAATATTTTAGCAACCCAACAGTGCACTCAAAAGCTGAATATATACCCTAGAATCCAATTAATACTTACCTAGATTGGCAACAAAAAAATAGGTCAACAAGTGAAATCCCTAAAAAGCAAATCAGATTAGGTAAAAACGGAACGTCAATATTATGAGTAGGTGTACTAGGATATGCCAATATTCACAAACAAGCAAACTTATACTTTACTAAAATGTTTTTCCGACTTCGAACTTGCGCACTGCAGGTAAAAATCTGTGACTTTCGCTGAGATATCTCATTAAACAAAAAAGTTTTTCATACTAAATATTGATTTTGAGCCGATCGTTCCTATGACAGTTATAAGATATAGTTGTCCGATTTAAACCAGATTTGCTAAAGATGTATGAAACTGTATTAAACACACAATCTATGAGTTTGGTTGAGATATCTTGAGAAACAAAAAAGTTGATCATACTAAACATTGATTTTAAGCCGATCGTTCCTATGGCTATATGATATACTGATCCGATTCGAGGGGTTTCGACATAGAGAGACTAGATTGCATAGAAACAGACGGACAGACGGACAAACGGATATCGACTCAGCTCGTCGCCCTGATCAAGAATTTATATAATTTATGGGGTCTGACACGTCTCCTTCAATGCTTTACAAACTTCGTGCCAAAATTATAATACTGCAAGGGTATAATAATCACAGAACCACGTGGAATAGGCAGGACCCTGTGTTAAAAGTCTTTGAAAAGTTGAAAATTGCTTTAAAAATGGAATGGTCACGACTTTTAGTTAAAACTAAAAATTTTTAGATCATATATACCATTTCGACATAATTCTATCAAACATATGAACAAGTTTTGGAAAAAATACACAAAAATACCAATATGAAAAATATAGCGAAAGCTAACTTTGGCGCGCCAAAGTTTGAATACTCTTGCAGTGAACTGTGTAAGCCGACAGATTTTTTACAAAATTTGTTAAATGTTGATTTTTAACCGATCGTTTCTATGGCAGCTATATGATATAGTTGTCCGATTTACACCAAATTTGGTCAGCCTGTTTAAAACTTAATCAAACACACAATGTGTATATTTGGTTGAGATATCTTGAGAAGCAAAAAACTTTTTCATACTAAATGTTTATTTCCAACCGATCGTTCCTATGGCAGCTATATGATATAGTTATCCGATCCGGCCGGTTCCGACATATGTACTGCGTGCAGCAAAAAGACGGACCTGTACCAAGTTTCATCAAGATAGCTTCAAAACTGAGAGACTAGTTTGCATAGAAACAGACAGACAGACAGACGGACATACGGACAGACGGATATGGCTATATCGACTCAGCTCGTCGCCCTGATCAAGAATATATATACTTTATGGGGTCTGACACGCCTCCTTCAATGCGTTACAAACTTCGTGACAAAATTATAATACCCTCTGCAAGGGTATAAAAACTTGTTCATGGTTGACAAGCTCTACCACCGATTGATTGATTTTTGCATGCCCGATTTTTGAGTTTTTAGCTCGATCTATTTTTCGCAGATTAATCGATTTAACGCTACAAAATATATGAGCAGTGTTAAAATCTCATTTCATGGAAAAGTTAAAGTTTACAAATGCGCCATAGTAAGTTTGAGCTATAATTTTATTAACGAATAAATAAATATAAACATCATAATTAGATTAGATAAGTTAACATGTGTTATATGTTAAAAAGTTCATATAAAAAATCGATCAATCGATGTCAAAATTGCCGATGTTTCAATGAATCGATATTTCCATGACCGATTTTGAGAATCCTCAGATCTTCAGTTTGAATTTACATCACTACTCCATTCAAATCCACCCTTAAAGTATAGTAAACGTTGAAAGGAGTTATTATATATTTCATAGGGACACAATAGTCAATTGCACTGATAAGAGATGGAAACTCGGATAGTTCATATATTGGAGTGCCCAAAACTGTGGGAGTTCCAAAGCAAAGCCTCCCTCATCCTTAATGCTGATAAAGTGGCTACTTTATTGCCCATTAAGTCAATGGGTAAAATATGGAGGAGAGCGTCTAGGGCTTCTCCTGGAGTGGGGCGGAGTACTTCGGTTATGCTTAACTCGGCCGCATGTTTTACTCTTGTGAGTTTTAAATTGACCGAACTTTTCAGTAAAGCAGGCCAATAAACGACAACGCCATAAAGAAGTAGTTCGCTAAAATGTAGCGTCGCCCCGCATAGCTTTGGGGGGATCAGAGAAGGGGGCTTGTACGTATTAGTAAACAGAACCAATTCTGACTTGGACAGATTTACGCCTAATCAACACCTGGTAGCCCAGATTGAAAGAGTGTGAGGGGTGTTTGCCATCCTATCACACAGAGTTTGCGAGGATTCTCCGTGAACGCTAAGGGCATATCATCCGCATATGCTATCACTTGACTTGTGTGCCTTGTGGTGCGCCCCTAGTGAAAAATCTGGTAGAGTTGGAGGTGCCTAGTGAGGCCTCAACGATCCTACATCTCAATGAGTCTCACCGGCATGGAGTCCACCCCCAGACACACGTTGGAGCTCCATTGATAGTGATTGATGATGCGTGCTGTGCATTTAAAATTGCATTACTTAGAATACCCTCCATCACCTTTAAAAGAAAAAAGCGAAGGTTTGCCTGCCTTTGGAACGAAGATGTATTTGGTCTTAAGCCATTCCTCTGGGATGAGGCCATGCATAAAGATACCTTTATAAATCTGCTGGAGACCCCTAAACGATAGCTACCCGCATGTCATCCAAGCCAGTAGATACCTTAAAACACAAAAAAGTTTTTCATACTAAATGTTATTTCCAACCGATCGGTCCTATGACAGTCCATCCAAGCCAGTAGATACCTTAAAACACAAAAAAGTTTTTCATACTAAATATTATTTCCAACCGATCAGTCCTATGACAGCTATATGATATGATAGTCCGATTTGCACCATTTGTTTAGACTATATAAATCTGTAGCAAACACAACATCTGGGAGTTTGGTTGATATGTCAATAAGAAACAAAAAAGTTGTTCATACTAAAGTTTGATTTCTAACCGATCGTTCCTATGGCAGCATATGTATGTCTTGTTAAAGGAACCCCTGCAGCAAGGGAACCTACATATATGTAGCTCCAGCATTAAGTGGTTGTTCAATAACGTGCTGAAATCGCCGCTTTTGCATAATATTGCTGAAAATTAGTGATGCTTTACATGAAAACAAGAGTTGATTTTTCTTTTAACATTATAACGATTTTAATACTTGTAAAACTTTAACTAGTTTTATATACACACTAGCCCTTAGTTAACCAGCTTTTGAGGTTTACCAACCGTTTTGTTTGTGCAAAACATGCTTGTAAATAGTAAAAGGCACGGGATATGGTTTTGGCACAGGTATTTTAATGTGCTTAATCACTTCGACGGGATAGGGTTTTTCGATTTCAACGGGATAAGGCTTCTCTACGGTGTAGGGTATCTTGCGCTCTGTTATTTCGGGAACTATTTTATAGACGGGCACTTGAATTTCCTGTTGAACGGGCACATGAACTGCATAAGGTTCCGGTATTTGCAGCTTGATAACATTTGGAACCTTAACAGTGAGTTAATGTAATAAGTCAACAGTAGTTGTGAGTTGTATGTGGCGTTCAAAGAGTAAATACCTGAACTGCTACTGGGTGTGGTATAGGCAGTGGCACTTTTTCAATGACATGGACAGGCACGTGTTTCGATATCTCCGAGTAAGTGGTTGGAGCTTCGTGATGCTGTTGATGATATTCTTCTGCAACGCCGCTTCCGCCATAATGCCCCTCTCCCGTGTGGTCTGAGGCGTAGCTTAGGGACAGACCACAGAATAACATCTAAGCGGATGTATTAAAATCTAACATACACTGTTTTAAATAAATTTCATCAGACTTACAAGTAACCACATTTTACTGAATTATTTTTATTTGTACCTCCAAACGTTGTAAATTTCAGTTAAGCAATGCAAGTGGCTTACAACTGATTGTCGTCTTTTATAGTTCCAAAAGTGAAAGATTTTGCAAGTGCAATTGCAATTGGTCAACTGTTGAGTTGATGTAACCATAACATTGAAATAGAAAGTATTGCATTACCAATGGGATCGCATAATTTTCATTGTGCTTTTCCAAGTAAATGTTATAACAACAAATTGGGTTCAAGTAAGGTATCAAGTGGTACCCCGCTGTTTGCCCATTTTCCTGGTAAAGTGAATGGACTTGCCATGTCCCTCATCTTATGCTCCACCTTCTTCTTCTCCTAGTATAGCTTTGAGGTTAAGGTTGTAACACGTACTTGAGTTCTGCTATCGCTTCCGTCAACCTAAGCCCAGCACAGGCAAAAAGTGATAGTCGCCAAACTTACGCTCCAGTGCAGCCAGTCAGACCACTTTTAAGAGATGCCTGAGATTTGAACAAACAAGCGCCAGTCTTGCCTAAGAAATGAGCAGTACCACAACAAACAATACAAACCTGGTAAGGCCTCATGGAGTTTATATACATAGAAGATAATTATTGGGATGCTTAACATACATAGAATATGCAAAACAGCTTCCGCTTTATTCTTACATTACATTATGGGAATGTGCATATTTACATCGTACACGAAGAGTACACATTCAAACCATAATTTGTCACTTTGAAAATGCATTAAGTTACAACCTTTTAAGTACCAAAACATAGCAAAAACCGGTTTATTTTTAGCGGAAAATTAAGATTTTAAAATTTCAAGTATGCACTTTTGTAATACTCGATAAGCCCCACCAAAAAAAATGCACTGTCACTTCCCAGGTATTTCAACTTCAGTCCAATTTGTCACACAGTGTGTTATATGTAAGAAAAAGTGTGTAACAGGCAAAAAAGGCGTGGCAGACCTTATAAAGTATATACATTCTTGATCAGCATCGGAAGCCGAGTCGATATGTCCATGTCCGTCTGTCCGTCCGTGTGATTAAAAGGATCCCAGAGATGGTAAAACCAAGAGACATCAAATTTGGTATGTAGACTTCTTATTTTTTTTATTTTTCAAGTTTTCCAACGGCCACGCCCATCGCCCATAAATAAAAATGATATATCTAAAGCAATTTTACAGCTACGGATTTGAGATTTGGCACGTATGATAATTGGCAGGGTCAGGACCGATCGTGAATTTAACATTTTTGTGTGTGCCGCCCCCTTCTCCCACAAATCGCAAAAAACTGTAACTGTGACAATTATCAAGCTTTGATCGCAATCGGATAATAAACACGTAAGATATTCATTGACAATTATTCAATATAAGGTAAGGTCAGACAGGCAAACGTCATAAGTATGCATAATCATAATCACACTGACGTACGAATTGCCATGTATGCTGTGCATACTATCCCCAGTGGCCAATCATTTATTTATTGTCTCTCGCAATAAATATTTCTTTAAAATTTATGAAGGTGTTATTTTTGTATTTAAGCTAAAGGAAAAACGGTTTTTTTTTTTTATTTTTATGACTTTTGGTTAATATATATTTATACAAAATGTGATTCGAGTTACTTGAAAAAGACTTTACATTGCACTTGGACATAGTTAAAATAACTTTCTAATCGCATACAAACTAAAGACATGCATTTTGTTAGGCACCCTTGTCTAATTCATCATCCCATTCCCAGTTGTTGAACTCTTCCTACAAAGAAAACGGTATAGGCGTATTTATAATCCGATATTATTAACACATGATATACTTACATAATCGTCTAGGCTGTCCTTTTCTTCGGGTAAAGCTGTGGGGGAACAAGCCAGATAGGGCACGCCCGAGTTGTGGCCGGAACACTCACAAGTCTGTGTCTCAATGGGTGTGGCACTTTGGGCCACACGCTTAGCAAAGATGGTGGCAAATCGCATGATAGGATATTTGCGTTCTGGCGCTAATTTGCGTGCACTGAATACGGATCCATTTGTCTCCAATGCCAATGGTGTGCAGATACCCAAATTTTTCTTTGAAATGTTGGCCTCCTTGCGTGCTTCAGCATTTCCCTCGGGGAAGCGCTTAGAATAGACTATGTTTTTATCCAAGCCAAAGAAGTGTCGCAATTTTTTGTTGCGCTCAAATTCGAACTCTGTGTCGGCCAAGATATGCAAGTTTACGCCCTCTTCCAGCATGAATTGCAATATAGAGGTGTAATCAAATCGCATGTTATTTGCCGCACAGTTGCTGCAGGAGAGCAGGATAAATGTCTTTGACACGCCAGGGCGGAAGTTCAAGCGTGATGCGGTTGAGATAGCCATAAGAATATCACTGCTGCTTCCATTGCCCGTATTAATGTGAGCAAAGTAATCCGCCAACTGACCGGGCTTGAAAGTAAACACATTTTGCTCGTAGAAGATGCTGCGAGGCTTATCAAAGGGCTCAATGCCACCAAAAGCCACTACAGCATAGCTGAAAAAATATTACAGTTAGTTAGGTTAGGTTAAGGGTCATCTAGTTGGTAGGTACCGGTTGTTGGTCAGCTTGGCAGCTCTCAGCTGCTCGTCGATGCTGTGCACAACGCTCATTATGCTCTTGGACTCCTTGAGATTCGCATTGCAAGGTTTCGCTTCCACAATAAAGACGACATCGCTGCTGCTTGGTATGTTAGCCCCACTGAGCTCCATAAATTTGCCTTCTGGCACATAGGAACCATTGGCCAATTGACAGCTAAAAAGAATACAATTTTTAATCGTATTGCCTCGTTACTTTTTAAGTATCATTTAGAAATTCGCACAAAGTAAAACCACTTGGGTTTTTAAACAAACTTTGTTTTTTACGAATATTATTGAAAAGGGTAAGTGAAACTCTTTATTTTCCTATGTTAATTAAATGAAATATCCATAGCGTCTCTTCTTCTTTCTTTTGCCCTAGACGATTAAGTAAAAATGTTTGTTTTAGTGTATGTATATCATATGTAGAAAAACTTAAAACTTCCGCATTTAAAGGGCTATTGTTATTCGACTTTGAAAATTTCTTGCTTTGGATTTGCTGGGGAGGAAAATAAAAAATGCAGTAAGCTACAGTGGAGCAAGCTCGACAGTAGGAGACCCAGTACTTTTTGAGTGCAAAGCGTTCACTAAAGATTGTTCTTCAATGTTCCCTACCATTCAATAGATGGCGCCACTTGATATACATAGAGGTCGCTAGCGTCTCTTCTTCCTTTTGCCTGTAACATTGTTAGTTGAATAACCTTCGCGTTTATCAACCGATTGGAATGAAATTTTCAGGGCAGGTTTGGACTATAGTAAGTAATATATATACCAAAAATCAAGGCGCTAGCATTAAAGGTTCTCTTGTAATTCGACCTCGAAATTTTGTATTTCAATTTCCGTGGGCGGAAAGGGGCGTGGCAAAAATCTAAAACAAACTTGTTCAATGCAAAATATGGATGAACCTTCATGCCAAATTTGGTGTCTCTAGCTCTTATAGTCTCTGAGATCTAGGTGTTCAAAAATGGGACAGACAGACAGACAGACGGACATGGCTATATCGACTCGGCTGTTGATGCTGATCAAGAATATATATACTTTATGGGGTCTGCCACGCCCCCTTCTGCCTGTTACGCACATTTGCACAAACGTAATAGACCCATTTGTACTTTTTTAAAGTACTGGGTCTAAAAATAAACTTGTGATCTGGGCAAGATATGAAGGAACCTACATATCAAGTTTGGTGCTCAAAAACGTCAGACAGACGGACGGACAAATCGACTCCGTTGATGACGCTTGTCGAGAATATACATGTGTATATTTTTTAGGGGGTCGGCCACGCCTACTCCAGTTATTCATTCATTTAGATCCTTTTCCTATACTTACAACACACACTGGTCTGGCACTCGCATGGGCACCTTTAATGCGGTGCAGGTTTCGATGTAGGCCAGGGCAGCGGCACAGGCACCCTTTATGGCCGGATGCCCCGGCCGTATAGGCTGTGACTTCATTCCCAGGTCAAGGCACATATCATAGAAAGGTGTTGGATCCACGACCGCACTACAGGCAGACAAAATACCCGAGCGGAAGAAACTGTTGCAAGTTACGCTAACTTCGTTTGTGACATTTTCATTTTTGGCTAGTTGCTTTGGCTCGCAATGTTGCAGACTCCAGGAGTCTGTAAACTCTTGTGTTTGGTTCGTAATCAGACTGTTGGACATCGTGTACTCATCAAAGGGTTCATTGTTCAACGTACCAAGCAGGCCGGCAGTTCTGGCAAAGTACCAACCGCTTACCTCGAACCAACAAAGATCGAATTGGACATTGCAGTGCAAACTGAACTGTGTATCTGAAATGATGGACAGTATATCCAACTCACGGTAGATATTAACGGCGCCTAATTTTAATGGTAAAATGGGCTGTGGATTTCCATTGACGGTGATATGCTGTGAGAATTGAAAAAGACCTTTATTGTCAACAATGGTTGGGATTAATAAATTCTTGACTCACATCTGTGCCCAAATCGATTTCTATCAGCTGCCCATTGGCTATAAAGCTCAGCTTGCGTGTTGACAAAAGGCCAACGTCTCGGCTAGTTTTTGATAGTGCCTATAATAAGAGAAGGAGAAAGATTTTAGTTAAGGGGAAGTATGATTTCATTTCACTTTTACCGCTGGTTCGAGAAGCAACGTAAAGTTGCGCTTGAAGAAATCGTGAGCCAACAAATAACTGCATTGAGATTGTGGAAGCTGCTCAAAGTTAAGGTTGAGACCCACAAATCGTTGATCGAAGGTCATGTAATGACGCGAGTCAACAAGCAAGGCACGTGCTGTAAAGAAAGTAAAGTAACATTAACAACAAGTTAATACGCTCAGGTCAGGCAACATTCTAGGGAAAATTTTGCAACGCTCACTAGTACATGCTTACGAGCTATCTCTGAGATCCTTTCGATCAAACGTACGAGCACACGGACAGCGAGCGCTACCAAGATCTTATAAGGACGGTAGAATCGGACTTACAGTAGTAAGGTGGCAGCCAAGTCTTGGGATCCAAGTGTGCTCGCATATTGTTCAACTTCATAAGGATCGACGAGTTTGTCTCACTTAGGAAATTCTGCAGCTTAGAGAGCATTTTGTATTCGGGAATCTCTTCAAATTTGGGAGTCTCGTTGAATGCATGCCAGGACATAGGCAGCTTTTGTTCCAGATCAATAATTCCCACTTCTGGATCAAAAATGAACTTCGTCTTGGCCTCTCTATACATGTCAGCAGTTTCCAGAGCGTTTAACGCATAGTTACGCAATTTATTGCGCATTAGTCCGTAGAGCTGATGAATGCGATACTCGAGTTGCAATTCATCGGCAATCCATTCCAATCGGTCTACGACTTCATTGTACTTCTGTACCACAATTTGAACTTGCTCGATTTTCTGCAACTCCTTAATTTCTTGCCAGATTTCAGTAAGCACTTCGTTAAGCTCGGCTCCAAAGGGCACCAGCTTGAAGTACTTCTCTTTAATAAAATTCCAGGTGAGCGTGGAGTATTTTTTGATGTTGGTTATTGCATCATTTGCCTGAAAATCTCTGTACAAACGTTCTGCATCTGCTGTAAAGCTGGAAACCTTATTAAAGTACGGAGACTCGGCCAATTCGTTGGTTCGTTTATATATAAAGTCGAAGACTTCCTTGCTCAGATCCCAAGCGGTTGTCTCAATAAAACTGATGATCTTGAACATGTGAGGCTCAAAGCGTTTGAGGACATTCTTCCAGTAGGATTCCGCCAAATGCCATGACTTGTGCCACAAATTCTCAATGTATTTGATGAACTTGATATGTAAATCCTTTACAAACTTATCATACTTCTCTATTCCCTTCTCCATGAGCGTGGAGACATAAGTAAGACTTTCGCCGTGGAAGAAGCGACTGATGGCATCAAGTACGTTATTATAGGTTTTCTTAATGGTTTCAATTAACCAAACGATGCTATTTCGCAACGCTTTGCCGGAGTCTCCCATTGCCTGCCATAATTCCGAGAAGATTTTCGGCAATGATTCAAAGTGATCCCGGATAGCCAACTCATCTAATATAGTCAATGTAAAGTTAACGACATTTTTGATATAGAAGTCATTCGCCTCATAAGATTGATTGACAAACAGACGCAGATCGTTAAGATCTTCCTCCAAGACGCTCAATTGACAGATGTCCTCAACGAACTTGTTGTTATATTCCTTGGCCGTTTTCCAGATGACGCTCATTGATTCGATAGATTCCGTATAAAGCGATTTGATCCAGAAATCAATGCCGTCCGAGAAGGAACCATATAGGGAATTTCCCAGCCCATTGAACTTCTCACGAAGATCATCCTGAATGTTGGGCCGCCAATGGAATCGGCCGGTAATGAGGCGAGAGTGATTCATTTTTAAGTAAGAGCTGACGTCAATGATGCGTATTTCCTCGTAGTTCCGCCAGATGTCCAAATATCCGCTGCGTGTATCGGGTATATATCCAACCATCTGCAGATTCTGACTCGCATCCTCTGTAAGATTAAAATCCATACGGGCAAGTCGCTTGGAGATATCCACATAAACGTAACCCGAGTGATTTGTATCCGGCGTATCCCAAACTGTCGCATTCAAGCCGTAAATTGGGAAATCCATCGTGGGCAACATCCAAAGACGCACCGTGTGATAAGGTGATTGACGTTCATATTCCAACTCTTTCTTGTTAAGATCCAACATTGCCAAGAACTTGCCATGCCTCGGGGAATAATCACGTATATAATGTGCAGTTGATTCCGTTTTGTAGTACGAAGGACGTGCGGCCAAAGTGCCATTCAACTCCACATCCAACTCGGAGGCTGGATGATAGCCATAGAACTTGAAAGTATAATTCGTATGTCCCAATTCCTGATACAAATCCTTTAGTTGGGCACCCAACACAATCAACTGCTCGGGACTGTCCGAATAATCGATTGTAACATGTGTCCTGAGCAAGTCCTTAATACCCCGATAATAGTCCGCCTTGCAAACGATATCCTTCTCAAGATATGGATGTGCCACAGTCAGGCCAAATGTCTGATGATCACGATCTCCCTTTTGCAACGGCTCGGAAGTCCATTGAAAGCTGCTACGAATCTTCCTTGACTCTTCATGTCGTCTTGTTCCTGCCCATTTCAATGCCAAGTCGGCATTAAAGTGCTTATCTGTGAGATAATACCAGCCGGAAGTTGAGAGATTACGTTTCGGATAGAAAAGCTCCAAGGCAAACCTTTGCGATTCGTTGCCATTCTGAGAAAATTAAAACATGTTAGGTAAAGATTTATGTCAATCAAAATTTTCTATCAGATTGAGGCCTTACACTACTCTAAGGTTCTACTACAAATTCTCTTACAGCATTCTTTGTCGAGTTTTTAACTGAGAATCCTTTTTATTTTACTAAGAAAACTGCAAAAATAATTGAAATTTATTTCCAAATTTTATCTAATTGGGTTCTTTTTTGGTTTTCTCCCAGACGTTGGATCATTTTAAGTCAATAGCGTTTTTAAAATAAAAGAGTCAAGAGTCAAATTAATATTATGTGGGAAATTATTATTTTAGTGTTGAATCACAACTATGTCAATTTTTGTTAAAGGTTTTTGCAAATTCGGACTTTAGTAGTAGTAGGTTTGACTTTCACAAATATGCCGAACCCTTATGAGCACAGAAACTTTATTTAAAATTATTTTAAGTATAGATTTCCTATTTTAATAGTTATCACACACTGCTCAATTTTGTTTCTACTTTTAAAATTTCGGCTTTAAGTTAATTTCATGAATCTGATATCCTAGTAGTCGTTCAATAAAAAAAAATAATATTATTATTTTACCACGGTAAAGTTGCCAGTTTCCAGATTGTAGCCAATCCAGGCCGTTTCCGATAGTTCGATCTTGGCATGATGCTTGACAACCTGAGGACTGACATCCTCGTATTTTGTGGTAAGGATAACAGCACGATTGGGATGCACCGCGACCATCTTGAACTCCTGGATGTTAAGAGTGGTTAGAGCATGAAATTCACCCGTTAGATTAAAGTTCTTCGTATTGCGCAGCTCAAAGACTTCGATGTGTTTGACATCTCGAGTTCCTTCCGGATTCCTTAGGTCCCGAGTGTTAACATAATGAATGCCAAGAGGCTTCATGTCGTTTTCTAGCGTAATGTCCGTGGTGTCCTTGTAGAAGGGATGCTTTTGTTGCTCTACACGCTTATATTTGCCATCGAGAATTTGTTGTTCGTTATAGACAACCTTTAAGTTGCCCGAATCCAAATTAGGACGCTCCTGCAGGCCATAGGAAACATCAGCACGATGTCGTGTGGCCAATGGAACTTCTATTTCGATATTACCATTTAGATTATGATTGGTATTATCGCTATCATAGTTGCTGTTCAGCTTGAAGACTGCGCTCTCCTTGGGCCAGTTGCAGCGTATATAACGATAGCTATGACCGCTGTAAAATATTAAAAGAGGATTACGTTTAGCTGGCACAACTAGGAACTCTACACTCTAGTTTTTTCCACAATGTATTTTTAGACCCAGTACTTTAAAAAAGTACAAATGGGTCTATTAAGTTTGTCCAAAAAAAATGTGCATAACAGGCAGAAGGAGGCGTGGCAGAACCCATAAAGTATATATATTCTTGATCAGCATCAACAGCCGAGTCGATATAGCCATGTCCGTCTGTCTGTCCCTTTTTTGAACACCTATATCTCAGAGACTATAAGAGCTAGAGCCACCAAATTTGGCATGAAGGTTCATCTATATCTTGCATTGATCAAGTATGTTTTGGAATTTTGCCAACCCCCCTCCGCCCTCGTAAATTTGAAACAAAATTTCAAAGTCGAATTACGAAAGCTCCTTTAATGCTAGCGATATGATTTTTGGCATACATGATAAACTCTATAATCCCATCCTGCCCTGAAAGTTTTATCCGGATCGAATAATAAACGGATAGTATACGGCTGTTCGAAATTTCAAAAATGCAGTAAGCTACAGTGGAGCAAGCTCGACAGTAGGAGACCCAGTACTTTTTGAGTGCAAAGCGTTTACTAGATTGTTCTTGAATGTTGCGTTCCATGCAATAGATGGCGCCACTACGAAATAAGTTAACACAGAGGTCGCTAGCGTCTCTTCTTCTTCATTTTGCCCGTAACATTGTTAGTTTAATAACTTCCGCGTTTATCATCCGATTGGAATGAAATTTTCTGGACAGGTTTGGACTATAGTGTATACTGTATGTACGATGGGTACAAATGGGTCTATTACGTTTGTGCAAATGTGCGTAACAGGCAGAAGGAGGCGTGGCAGACCCCATAAAGTATATATATTCTTGATTAGCATCAACAGCCGAGTCGATATAGCCATGTCCGTCTGTCCGTCTGTCTGTCTGTCCGTCTGTCCGTCTGTCTGTCCTATTTTGTGTCACCTAGATCTCAGAGACCATAAGTGCTAGAGACACCAAATTTGGCATGTAGGTTCATCTATATCTCCCATTGATCAAGTTTGTTTTGGATTTTTGCCACGCTCCCCTCCGCCCCCGGAAATTGAAAAACAAAATTTCAAAGTCGAATTACAAGAGCCCCTTTAAGGCTAGCGCCTTGATTATTGGTACATATAATAAACACTATGGTCCAAACCTGTCTAGAAAATTTCATTCCAATCGGATGATAAACGCGGAAGTTATTCAACTAACAATGTTACGGGCAAAATGAAGAAGAAGAGACGCTAGCGACCTCTGTGTTATTAACTTCGTAGTGGCGTCATCTATTGGATGGTACGCAACATTGAAGAACAATCTAGTAAACGCTTTGCATTCAAAAAGTACTGGGTCGCCTACTGTCGAGCTTGCTCCACTGTAGCTTACTGCATTTTTAGACCCAGTACTTTAAAAAAGTACAAATGGGTCTATTAAGTTAAGGCGTGGCTGACCCCATAAAGTATATATATTCTTGATCAGCATCAACAGCCGAGTCGATATAGCGATGTCTGTCTGTCTGTCTGTCTGTCCGATTTTGTGTCGCCTAGATCTCAGAGACTATAAGAGCAAGAGAGACCAAATTTGGCATGTACGTTCATCTATATCTTGCATTGAACGAGTTTTTTTTAGATTTTTGCCACCCCCCTCTCCGCCCCCGGAAATTGAAAAATTAAATTTCAAAGTCGAACTACGAGAGAACCTTTAAAGCTAGCGCCTTAATTCTTGGTACATATAATACACACTATTGTCCAAACATGTCCAGAAAACTTAATTGAAATCGGATGATAAACGCGGAAGATATTCAACTAACAAAGTTACGAGCAAAAGGAAGAGGAAGAGACGCTAGCGACCTCTATGTTTATCAACTGATATGTTCGTAGTAGCGCCATGTATTGAATGGGATTGATAGTTAACGCTTTGCACTCAAAAAGTACTGGGTCTCCTACTGTCGAGCTTGCTCCACTGTAGCTTACTGAATTTTTTAATAACATTCTTTATCAAAACGCTTTCTGCATCAGCTTCAATCGACATTGCGAATAAATTTTTAACGCTTTACAGTAGGCGTCGCAAACCTAATAAAATAATAAATATACTCTTGATCTGGACGACGAACTGAGTCTATGGGGCATGTAGATAGTGGATGTGAGATGCCCAACTCCCAAACAGTAGGAAAGGCGGCTCCGAGGATAGCGGCCGAGCCGACAACAAGAGAATGAGGAGCGACGAGAGGACATAGGTCGGACGACTCAGCGTAGCTACGCGTAGGCTTCTGTATTATTTAAGCATAGTTTTTCCAACTTTCAAGCGTTAGCTATTGTAGCACTACTTTAAAATAAAGAGTTCTCGATGGACCGAGAACTAGCACTTACACACAAGCAACTACATACATATATATGTAATTAGTTTATCTATACTTCTTTGCCAAAAATATAAAGATAATCCTCGAATTCTCTTAGTATATCCTCGATGGACCGCTAATTAAAATTTCTCTAAGAAACTAACTACTCATGTTATCCGCGGTCTACGGAGGATTGTTTTTCTCGAGTTTTGGAGAGGTTGAGCACAGACTAGACAATTACCGCAAGCGGATGTATCCAATGAGGAATCCCTGCAATTTATCAAAGACGCAGCTGTGATGATCTGTGGCCTGGTGAAAAGATGGATGTCGTTCCCACACACCAAACTCCAGAGCGTAGGACTTGGCTTGGATTTCTCTCTTGGCGAATTGAAACCGCCTTAATATGATCAACCGCCAGAGCGCGGACTTTACCACCTGGGACTGGACGATCAATACAGAATTGACCAGCGAAATGAGAAGATTGAAGGGGAACGGCATGGAGTTTTGGGTCAGTATTGGTCAGGATTTTAGGAGTTACCTAGGGTAGAATACAACCTCTTTGTCGCACAGACGGGGGGTAAGTCATAAGCCTGTATCGTGATAAGAGCTGGACTTGATGTTTTCTCATACTCGCGTACAGCAAGTGCGATCTGACGGCAGTACTATGTGAGTGGAGGAACGGGCCCAACCTATATCATGAACCTGTATACCTCCTAAGCGATTAAGAAGACAGTCGGAAAACATGGCAGCCCTGATTCAGTAAGGGCAGAAGGATGGCATGGAACTTAATCTGGAGTGCAATGCCAATGCTCACCACACCTTGTGGGAAAACTCGGTCATCACTAAGAGGAAGAGTTGCTTTTTAAATTCGAGCTGTTCACGAAAATGTGCGTAATAGTAACATTCCGCATTAGAAATCGGGCAGAGCTTATAGACGTAGCTCTAGCGACCTTACTCTTGACGGCCGTCCTCGTCATGGAGATTGCATTTATAATGTCAGGACTCCTTCTGCCTGTTAAGCACATTTTTTTTTTGTGCACAAACTTAATAGACCCATTTGTACTTTTTTAAAGTACTGGGTCTACATAATTACCCGATAAGAGATTTTTTAATTAACTATTCTTCTCCTAAATGACCATCTTTTCGACACTCCACCAAACAATATACGAATATGGTTGAGATATCTTAAGAAACAAAGAAATTTTTAATTTTAAGCCAGTCGATCCTTTTACAGTTACCAATTTTCATAAAGATAGCTTTAAAACTGAGAAACTAGTTGTATAGAAACAAACAGACGGACAAGGCTATATCGACTCAGCGCATCGTTTTGGTCAAGAATAAATGTATATACATTATGGGGTATAAAAATATCCAAAAACTTCAAGAACTAGCGTGACTCGATGAGTGCGCTTCACCCCCAGGCAGCAATGACGTCATGTTTGATCTTAATCCGTTAGCCGTCTTTCTTCAGTACACGTGCCTAGATTTACAGACCACATTCCATTCTGCTCTCTGTAATTGCGGAAACTGACTACTGCATCGCAAAGTTCAAGACATAACCCAAAGCAAACATCTGAGCGCCTACACTTTAGCAAGAACAGTTTAAGGATGATGACGGGGGTCTTAACGGGACACTCTCCCATTGGCCGTATAACCCAACGGTACAGTGGACCCTTCCAATAATTCTTTGGCAGCTTCGGAAAAGAAGAATTGCCACAAAGCTAGCCAACTCCTTAGATTAGTTTAAACTCACCTCTTTGTGGTAAATTCAAAGTCCGTTTTAAACCAGGTTACATTGAGGAATGGCGTGCTGGAGTTGACCACACCATGCATGTTGCTTAGGGAGTTAAAGGACACATCCAAATCGGTTATGCGACGATTTGCGGGATAGTCTAAGGAACACACCAAATTGTGGTAATCTTCATTTGGCTTATCATAGTGTCCACTAAGTCCAAAAGTGTGCTCTCCCTTGATCTTGGGTGTCGTCAGTTTAGCCAGGAATTCCCTGCGCAATCCTTGCTTGCGTTCAATCAAAAAGTCTCCTTCGATTACGGAAAGATTTTGTTTCTTTCCCCATTCGACATGAGCTAAACCCTTCAGATCATTGGTTACGTTGCGATAGGAAAGTCGCGACAGAAGCTTTTGTTGTGCCTCTAAGGACTCATAGCCGGCTTCCAAGAAGAAATCGGGACTCTGAAGCTGTTTGCTAATGAGGTTGCCACGATATTTGGCACTTAAATTATGTGTATCGCCCACTGGCAAAGGCAATTGAGTCAGAACAGCGAAATCGAACTCATCTGTGGACTTAAAGTGCAGATTACCATTCACATCTAGATTCCACTTGGAGTCCACACTCAGTCGGCCACCTGATTCCAGTTGGAGGTAATTCTTGCCAGGATTGATGTATTTTGCACTGGCGTGCACAATTCGAGGCTTGGCAGCGGGACGTTCCATGTAACTTTCTAACACCAGTTGAAGATTCTCAGCCAGTATCCAGGACCACATGCAGCTCCCTCGACCAATGTGCTTGCCAATTTGATACTCCCCAATTATCTTACCGCCATCGGAACGCACTCCAAGATCGGAATGCAGATGGACCGAGTCAATTCCCAAATGTTTCCAGGGAGTCTCTAGATTAACATCGCCCACCAAACGTCCTTGCTCAATAGGCTTCATGTTGCCATAGAAATTAATACGAGCAATATCTGGTTCGGTGCTCTCCACAAGCAATGAGAAATCCATTGCGCCATTATTGCCACTGACGCTATATCCACCAGATATCTGACACATCTTCCCATCCTCGATAGCACTGAATGAGAAGCGTGTTTTCTTCGGTCCCGCTTCCTGAATATTCAGCTCAATAACTCCGTCACGTCCTCCAGACTTCGGCTGTACTCTCAACGTGGTTTCCATGGGTAAGCCATCGGTCATGCGTATTACACCCGCAAGTCCATAAATTGCCATATTGCGATACAAACTACCAGACACATCATAGCGCTGAGGATCGCGAGCATTCTTTAAAATTGTGCCGTGCATAGAAATATTTCTGTAGTTCTTCAATGGAGTCCACACTTCAATATTAAACACCTCGTTCTTTTTGTTGGCCCTCGTGCCATAGGCAATGCTCTGTCCATCGCGACTCATCAAAATGAGATCGAAATTCAGTTGTGGACTGGGTCCTTTCGTTGCCAGTACCGATGTAGAGGCAAGTTTAAGTGGCAGCATTGTGGTAAGCACCTTGCCATTAACATTGAAGTAATATGAAGGATCATTGTGCCAATCTGTTTCGATATGAAGCTATAGGAAAAATAGATAAGAGATGAAAAGAAGATGAACAGCAGAAGTAACACGACAAATTTATTTATAAATTATGCAAAACAAATTAAAGCCAGATAAGGAGCACTTAAAAAAAAATGCGAAGTAAACATTCAAACATTTTGGAAAATACCTGTAAAGCTATAATATAAAATAAGGGTGGATACTAACTATAATCTAAGAAACTTGTTTTTAAGCTTATTTAATAAGTGTACTTCTTGTATATATATTTTCTTCGGCTTAATACATTTCCATAACACCTATACAATTACGACTAAAATAAATAGAAAGCTCTCAGTTGAATTATTTGAGCGTAAGGTCGAGTGAAAAATGAAAAATGAAACCGATCACTGAAGCGTTCTTCCCAAGAGAACAGGCATTAACAGAAGAGAAATGGGACGTATGGTAAGGAGGAAATTTAACACATAAAAGCCCGTACTATGCAGGGTACCCTTATGTACTCTTGTACTCTGTAAAAACCGAGTGTAAGCTTTATACTAGGAATTGGTAAAAAAATATAAAATTTATTACTCTTAGTCTATATATATATATATATATATTTATACATTATCAAGGCTGTTTCTATAGGCCTATCTAATATCCAGCAGTAAGCTATCAAAAAATTCAGTTGTGCCTTCTCCTATAGAAGAATTCCAGAGAATTATTACCTGGTTAAGAGTTCCATTGTCGGTGACTTCAAAGCGTACATCGATGATGTTATCCACAGCAGAAAAGTCTTTCTTGAAATAAACACTGCAAGCATAATGGGGAATAACATCCGTCTCCAGCAGAATGCCAACAAACGTTTCCAGAAAGTTATCTTCATTCTAAAATAAAGCCAGAGATTGATTAGAATATTTTTATAAGGATGTGATGAGCTCACTCACCTCCACAGCTGCAGCTAGAGACAAATGAGTGTGAGCTGTTGTAGAGCTTATGTTTCCCTTATAAGCATTGTCATCCAACTCGATACGACCATGAACATTTATTTCTGGCAACAGCTCATAGGGCGTAATGAGCTTCAGTTGCACGTTATGAGCCTTCGGTCTAACATTGTCGACAATCTTCGTATAGTTCACTTCAAATCCCATTTCATTATGCTTCTCTAAATCATTGTGAGCCATAAAGTGAACCCGCTGATAGAACGAATTAAAGTACAAATCGATATGATACTCAAAAATGAGCTTAAAGTCCTTGGCAATGGCATTAGGAGACGTCACAGTGAGAACATTCAAAACATTAATGTAGTCAGGATAATACAAGCGATCCTTGAACTCAACCCGCCCCTGAGGCAAATCTACATTGCCCACAATAAAATACATATCAAGATTCTCTTGAATATCCACCTGTCCAACAATTGTGGGCCAGACCAACGAGTCAATCTCAAAAGTGGTACAGTAAGAGAGGAAATCCATATCAACTTCCTCCTCAACCCTCGGTGGATGGAAATCATCATCGAAGTGTAAATCAAGCTGCATTATCTGGCTATTCAATTGACTAACGAGCTTCGCTTTGGGATGTCCATTGATCTTAACTCCCAACTTGTAGTTTGATAGCTTTCCGTGCAATTGAAAAATGAAGGTTTCCCGCTTTAGGACTTGCACTATAAAACCATTCTCTTCGAAGCCCGCAAGTGGCGTGAATACAAAATAAGAGTACTCAAAGTCTGTCAAATTATGCATGTGCCATACTCCTGTAAAGCCCAATGTGGCATTATTCCAGATGCCTCGCATGTCAACACGTTCCGTATTGACTTTGGCAAACACAGCGGCTTGCTGGAAGTTCTCAATGGGGGTAGCAATGCTCAGCTTGACATCAAAATCCAGCAGATTTTTAATATCAGCCAGAGCTTCCACTCCAAGTGCTGCAGTTGGGGCACGTACCTCTGCCACCACATGACGCTTCTTCTCATTTAATCCAAAGCGTCCATTAATCGTACGGAATTTTTCCAGTGGCGTCGTTATATTGATTGTCAACATATTATCCGTAACCTTCTTTACATAACCATCCATTGTGAGGGTAAATTTGCGTACGTCAAACTCAAGGGAGGCAGCTGCTTGAACTTGTCGCTTATCATTCAACATAAACATGGCAACTAAACCTCCTTTTTGATATCCCTCGAAAGGACTAGCTAAGGACACTTTGCCGGAGATATTGTGATAGCGTTGATTGTGTATTACATCCCAGTTAGACTTTATGCTGTACGTGTTAAAGGTTTCGTTGTGTTTGTATCTCAAGTAGAGATCCGTGTCGATATTTTTGGTGTCCTGCCAGTGTTGAACCTTGATATTAATCGTTGGTATATCCTTGATGGTGCTATTAATACCCAGACGCACATCAAAGCTAACCAACTGATCTTTTATATCGTGATCGCTCTTAAAACCTAACTCCAACAACTGATCGTCGGCCCAGGATAAAGTGGAGTTAATCAATATCAAGTTCTTCTCATTATATACACCTGCACTAAGTCTGTTATTCCGCCAACCATTGAAAGGTGTACTAAGCACTGCATGCACCCAATTATGGAGGGCCTTTCCGGGCATAATTCCTGCATCGTAACTGAATTCAATGATCTCTGTGATGCTCCAAGAGGCATGTGCTTTGCCGTAATACTTTGGGCCTCCCGCATACGTATTAAACCCACAGTTAATGGTGCGTTCCGGATAGGTTACCATGATGTTTCCATCGTAATGCTTATTTCCCGGACTGTTGTATTCAAGGAGCAAACCCAACCTCTGACTAGGATCACGATTGGCATCCCATTTAAGCTCCAGGGTCAACTCCTTACGCTTCTCAATGTTCAACAGGCCTAGTCTGATATGCACATCTCGAATTCTACAACAAAAATTAAGGAATATTAATTTGGCATGTGAGTTAATAATCTCTAAGATCTAGGTGTCACAGTATGACAGACTGCTATATCTACTCGGCTGTTGATACTGATTAAGAACATATACACTTTAAGGGGTCTGCCATGAATCCTTCAATGCATTACACATCTCGGGATAAAATTATAATACCCTCTCCATTTATACTTAATCCATTTTTGTTAGAAAGAGTGTTGTTTGTTGATTTTGTGTATATTAGTTGAGACTTTAACTTACTTATCAATGTGCATTTCTAGCTGCAAGAGTTTCGGCTGCTCCGACAACAATTTCGAATTGATCCAATAGTCCTTCTCCTTGACCTTTAAACGCACTTCTGCATTCGAATTACGATTGTCTGCATTGGAATCATATTGTACAGTTAATCCATAAGGATCCTTGCCATATTTAGCTTGGCAATTGTAGAAGATCAACAACTGTGCGCGTCGATAGACAATGTTCAATGAAGTTGTCTCAAATGAAGGACTGTCTACAATCATTTTCAGATGATGCAAGGCCTGAACACGCGAGCTGCGATCCTTATAGTTTCCTTTGATGGTAATCGAGTGACCCGTAAACCAGGACCCGTTGATAAACACCTAGCGAGGATTGGACGATGTTTAATCAAGTTGACTTTAACATTTGTTACACTAACCATATAATCCTTGGAGAACTTTTCGTTAACCTTAAGACTCGCTGTGCAGGAATTAAACTCGGGCACTGTTATATTCATATAGGCATCAATTGAAAAGAGACTACGACGTGGCAGATGTACGGAAAACAGTCCTGTTATCTCTTTTTCAGGCGCATATTTGAGACCTACATTAACATTATGCTCCGTTCCGTTTTTGCTGCGTTCCTTGTGACTGTTAAATGAAAATGGAAATATTTAAATTCAAAATTTAGATTATAAATCAACCTACATGACCAATATGCGATAATCTATCTTTGATCTTGGGAGCTTAAGTTCCAAGATGGAACTTGTCCTTGTACCGTCAAAAATAGCATCCTCGAACTGAGATCGTGCAAATTCCATCCTCACCATACTCGTATAATTGGGATTAATATAATCCTGGGCATTGTTATAGGTAAGTATGCCCTCGGTGTGTCCTTTTAAGCTCAGCCAAGTAGCATTAGAAGCAAAATTAAGTTTGGGATACGCCGTTGTCCTCAGCTTTATATTTCCCCTATAATTCGTCTTAGACTTGTCGCTATTGTCCAATAGGCGACCAGCTAAGTTTATTGTTTCGATTTTAGCATCTTTAAACTATAAAAAAAAGGTAAAAAGTTGTAAAAAGTTAATGGGAAAAATTGTTTGAATATTCTACCTACCAAGTTTGGCACAAATCTTAAGTCGCTAGCATTAAACGTGCTATTGAAATTTAAAATTAAAGAAATAATAATAATAAAAAAAGGCAGACATGACTATAAAGACTCAGCTCGTCGTGCCGATCAAAAATGTATAGTATAATTCACGCATCTTAGGCGCAGCCCTTTCCCTCACCGATAGGTGGCTGAAATTTTGACTCAACACAGCTGAGATCAAACTATCGTTCAATAAGACGACGTTTTGGGAAAATCGACTTCGAAGGAGTTTAAATTCGGTGTCAAAGTGTTTTCTGTTTGCAGCTATACCGAGTTGGACACCCTCAATATAAGTTGTGAAATAGTCTCGCGGTATAGTCTGATCGGCGAATAAAAAGTTGTGGATTCGAGTCCCAACAATTTTTTTTTTAACTGGGCTTGGCCTTACAATAGATATAAGAATAGACTTAGCTTGCTTGCTTAGATTGCTTTTTAAAATAGAGTAAAATTAAAACTCACAAATACTTTTCGTAGAGTTTTTTAACCAGCCTTGCTAGATTTTCATCAATATATTTAATGTCTCTCCAACTTGTTTCAGGTAGTTCCCTTTTGCAAAGCTTATAATAAATAATAAAATCTGTCATAGTTTGACTTCAATATTTCCTATATAATAATACACTCTTTCGAGAAAAAGGTTTAAGTAAATTTCATCCACTAATAACACAATGCCCGGGAGTGCATTATTGTGTTGAGTAGGTGCTGAAGTATACTACCGAGGCCAAATTGCAAGGTGAATTTTTATATTAAGTTTTAATGGTTTTTCCATTTTTTCTGTAACTTAGTAGCACTGTTAGTGACAGCTGACAGCGAATTTTGAGGTGGTAAAAGTGAATTCTGCGATATAAAGTCTTGACCGCAGGGTATCTCGTAGTCGGGCTACCTTTTTTGTTTAATTATAGAAATATGTACAATCATAGAAAAAATTACATAAACATTGTAGATTATAGGAGGTATAAAGCAATCTGTAATAAGCCCACTTATCGAATTTGGCCACCCTCGCCTGGTATAACAGACTTGCACATTTTTTGCACAATGTGTAAAATACATTTAATTGAGTATCCTTCATTGCGAAATTTGATATCAGAAACTTTAGGTCTTGAATCTCCGATTGGTACTAGTTTTTCACCTCGTCAACATGCACTAAATACGCATACATACCCTGTAATTAATGGTCATATTGGTCGAGGTGGACACCTCGTTTTGCACAATGTTTCCAGTGACCAAAGCTTGCAGATTCTTCGTCTCGAAAGATAAATCTACGTCATGCTGTTTGATGCCGTTCTTCTCGTTGATTTTAATAGAGCCAACCAGGCCGGTAACTTTGACCCCTTGGAGGGTCAGCAGCATGCGAGGCTTATAAATCCAGGCAGTAAAGTCCTGATAGCGTCGAAGCTCCATGGCCAAGTCAAAGTATCGCTGACGATTATTGTCCAGGTGGACATCGAGACGTCTGTAGTCGGGATTGTTATCAAAACTGCATTCGGCGGATGCCCGACTCTCGCCATTTATAAAGGCAACGGAAGCGTTAAAAGAACTCGGAATGCTGGTCAAATTGGCAACCAGGATGCGAGGAACTTTCGAGCCAGGTGTGGTAAAAACTAGCGAGAAGTTGCTTTTCTCTGATTCATCCTGGTCCCAATTGTACTCAAACATATACTTCTTGGCCGACAAATCAGACTTCTTGAGGATTAAGCTAAAGTTAAGTGGCCCGGAGAGTAATAAGCTCGGATAGGCAGCTGTGGCGTTGCTCAGATCGGGAACACTATAATTTGAACACATTTGCAGTCCAACCGCCGTATCCAGGACAGACCAGGTACAAGTGGAGTTTGCACTGCGCTTATCAATACCCTTCTGTGGCAACTCCTGATCCCTCTTGACAACCAATAGCTCAGAGCGAGCGCTAAAGATTTCATTTTTATCCTGTGGCAGGTTGAAGGAGAAGGAAATCAAATTGCGACCACGCATCTTCAAGTTGGCCTCCACCTCCGAATTAGAGTACAAATTGCTTTTGACTTTAATACCCGACTGACCCCAATACATGTCCGTTTGCATCGTTGTTATCACATCCACGGATACAGAGGGCTTAAAAAGTCCCTGCACATCGAAGTGCCAATCAGCATCAAGCTTATCCAGATTGCCAGAGATGCTTAGATCAACGGAAGAGGCACCAAATACATGTATAGCCAAGGGTGTGCCAATAGCTAGGGGAACACTGTAAGATGCATCTACTAAAACACTCGACTTGGTGTAGGTAAAGGGTTTTCCAGAGAGCAGCTTCTTGGCCTGATAGTGGGTACTAAATTGGGTTGCCAGTAACGCCACCTCAGTCATAGACTCAAAATTATAATAACGCAAATCATTGCCAAAAATACGCAGTCCAAACTGTGCTCGAGGATTATTATATTCGTACTTTAGTTTGTAGCCCAATTGGTCAACATTGCGATCGATTCCTTGTTTCCTTGCTTTGGCTGCAGTGTCGGCATTGCGTTTGATCCGGGTTGATTCACTTTGTTCGTCCTCTTCAAATACATACTCATCCTCCTCAGCTTCTGTGGCTTTTACAACCTTGCGCTTCAGTCGCAAATTATCCAAGCTCAAAAGATTATCCAACGTGTCATCCTGCTCGGCGCTCTCATTACCCAGCCATCGATTGAAGAAGGACAACTTCTTTCGTAGCAGCTCACCATTCAAAGGTCCTTTAGGACCAAAGAAATTGGCAACCAATTCTTCAAATCCCTCAGCTCTTGCATTAAATTCGAAGAAGTTGACGGATTGTCCAAAAAGATCGGTGGTGAAATTAACGCTGGCATGACGTGGCAGATAGGAGTCGGTACCAAAAATCAAATTGGCATCCGTCGTGGTACCTTAAAATAAGTAAAGATCATTACATTTTAATAGTTTTAAAAAAAAAAAAAAAATTAAAAAAAAAAAATTAAAAAAAAAATAAAATAAAGTAAGACATGACCGGACTTAACGGTCTCCCCTCTAAGCTGGGTTCTACAAATCGAAATGCATCATTGGTTTTTGCAGTTATATTGATGGTTTCATACAAAATTTGTTCAGGAAGTTTTTGAGCAATCGAACTTTTAGTATAAAAATCTTTTTGGTTTATTCAGATATCTCAAAGTGCCTGAGCAAGTAAAATTTCGGATTTGACATGTTAATGATGTACCAGTCCGATTTTATCCAAACTTGAAACAAAAACGTTTTTCATACTAAAAGTTCGTTTGCTCAAAAACTTCCCGCAAAAATGTTGTATGAAATCATCATTATAACTGCGAAAACTATTTATGTACTTCGATTTGTAGGACCCAACATAGGGGGAAAGCCGTTGAGTTCGGTCCTGTCTCTTCTTTTTTTTATCTACTGATTATAATCAATATACTATCAGCTGTATAAAGTACTAGCTGGAACTAGCTCTTCCTGTAAATAAGCAAAAAAAAAATAAATAAAAATTGGCTGACATTTTCAAAGATATTCAAAATAAGAAGTCTGGAATTGTTAATAAATTAAATATTGAACCATCGGAGAATTTAAATTCAATCGTAATCAAAAATTGTTAATAAGTTAAATATTGAATTATCGAGTTTCAAAGATTACTGGCATAGTTAAAATAAATAGTTCTTTTAAGGTAATTTAAAGACTTGGAAACGGAATTTCCATACCTAACAATATTTACTTAACATGTAAACATGTATATGTAACACTGGACAGAAATCATTTAACATAAAGTGCCCTCACACGTTATTTAGCTTTACTTTTTGAGCGAAGGAAAATTTGACAATTCAAACTGATCGTAATCGTGTTCACACAAAAATCCCATAGCTAAAATCAGTTTTGTTAGAACGAAACTCTTAAATTTTATGTGTTCACACAACAACGATGCCTTTTTAGGACAAAGTGTCACTAAAGAACAGACCGTGTGGCGGGAGTTTGATAGATGAAAATGAACTAATATTATAATTACAATATATTATTGCACATACCAAAATTGTACTCATCAAAGAATAAACTGTGCTCGTAATTTCGGGAGAACTTGCGGATGTCCATCTTGAACTTCTCCGATAGTTCATCGTTCAGTAGTAAGCCCTGAGCTTCAATGCGCACCGGAGAGTTGGATTTGGCCAAATTGGTTAAATGAGACCAGACAAAGGAGCCAACTTGATTGATCTGTTCATGTTCGAGTACAAATTTAATTTCAGCAATAGATATATAGTCTGGACAGCGCATGGTTTGTAAGTAACTGAAAATACGCAGTTCCGAGTTGAAAGTATAGTCTGTATAATAGTCCATGAAGAACTTTCGATGTTTCAGGCAGCTGACTCGTCTAAAAGAGAAAATACTCTGCAATCTAATATTAACAGGCACGGAATTATCCCTAATGATCGCCTTCAGTTGCACGGCGAAATCATCGGACATAACGCCAATGTTTCCCAATCCTTTGAGCAGAATTGTCAAACGTTCATGTTGCTTTCGGTCTCCTCGATATAATTTAAACTGACTGAGAAATTCGGTTTCCAGTAACGTAATAATCTTCGTTACTTTGAGATTCTCCTCGCAGTTTTCATGATGCCTGCAATAGCTGTGAACTACAGCGGTCGAGCCCAATATGTACTCCGGGTCTTGTTTATTTTTTCCATAATCAAGTATGCTATAGAAGGTGTCCAAGGTCTCTTCGTCGGGGCGTGTTATAAAGGACAATGATGTCATCCAATTGTGAGCCATTTCTTTGGAAAGTTTCTCATTCACAATTTGATCTCGCATTACTTGATACGAGGCAGTGCTTCCAATGTAGGGCAGTGATTCCAGCAAATGGTTTCTGGAATTCATAAAAAAAAAAATAACATCTTATTGGCTGACATTCCTTTTCCAAAACTACTCACTTTCCCTGCGGACAAATGCTTGCTGAACGTTGCAATAGCACCGTCAAAGTCTTGTAGTCCAG
The DNA here is from genome assembly GCA_035043265.1 of Drosophila testacea. Lineage (NCBI taxonomy): Eukaryota > Metazoa > Arthropoda > Insecta > Diptera > Drosophilidae > Drosophila > Drosophila testacea. The sequence continues at coordinate 40,823 of JAWNND010000956.1, read as the reverse complement.
ACCCTTTGAGGATTGCAGAAAGCTCGTAAAAACATCGATGAATTCACGCTGTATGTTTGGAAAACCCACACGGCACATTTCTACCAACAATTCACGTGCAGCCTTAATCTCATCATGGCTGGGCTTCACAGGCGGCGTATGATCAAAGATTAGAGAAGAACGTCTCTCAACCATTTCGATATCTATATTTTATAGAGTGAATGAAACAGTCAACTTTGTTATCATTATCGTTATACCCTTGTACGAAATACGTCAAACTCTACAAAAGATGTTTGATAAGGACCATGTCATTCTGTTTATTTGCCTATTTGTAAAATAGTTTTGGATCTATCTGGAAAAACGTTCGAATATTTTCTGCCTTAGAAACGATCGTTTGAAAATCATTGTTTAGCATGTCAAATTTAGTTGTCTATTATATGTATATGTATCTGAACTGAAGCCACAGATATGTATTTAAAAATACTTTGTAAATCCTGATGAAATTTTATTAAAAGCGGACGACATTACTTGTATCACTAGTATCAAATACCTGAAAGTCAATTGAGTTTTATGATCTACTGAAAAAACCCTTTTTTTGGTTTCAAAGATATCTTATTTAAGCCCACATTTAGTGAATACAAAATATGGTTAACGTAAATTGAATAATTGCTATCAAAATTGACCTGCTAACATATCATATATAAGTTGGATGAACTCAATATGTAATTGTTGAATCAATAACATTGTCGATCCCCACGATATTTTAATAAATTTATTCAATTGTATGTCAACATATTTTTTAAACATTGACTGGGGTAAGCAAGGGCATTAAATCTTCAGTGTACCGAAGATACATTTTATTCAATTTTTAAATATTATTTACTTTGCTCCAGGAACTCGCTGATGCTGTAGTCATCGCTTCCCGACAGCAGAAGTTTACTTTTGGAGGTGGTCAAAGCGCCAGTGCTGCCATTTGAGAAGGGTACCAACAAATGACTCTCCACACAGTCTATTTCGCGGTACACATTCTTATCAATTGTCAACTGTGAACGGAATTGTGTTAAAGCTGAGTCAGAATAGTATTCAAATAACGAACTTACATTGCAGAAGCTCTGTGAATTCAAAATGGGCCAAATTGTCTTGTCATCTCGAAAAGTGTACGGTGTTGTTTGTAGCACAGACTGGGTTGCATAACGTCTTCTGCATGTGGCAATGTCTTTGGTTTTGCGTATGGTCACAAAAACGCTGTCGGTTGTCACGAGTTCATACTGTACTTGACAGTCGCCAGATACATCCGTTTCGGTGGTATTAAAATCAATATCAAATCTAATCATGGTATTTTGAAAGCTTGACAGTATACCCTTCTTAAAATTGAGAGCCCAAGGGGTTTCCTGCTCAGTTGGACAAACTTCACTTATTAGACCATCATGAAAAGCGAAGCGCAACAAATTTTTGGTTAATTCAGCAGACATTTCAAAACTCTTTGGATGTAGATTCTCAAAGTCTGGAGCTTCGCCCGAGTCGGTACTGGGCAAGGTATCATAGTAATCATAAACATCTTTCGGGGTACTCTCACTGTTGGACTCGTTGGGCTCTTGAATCGAATCGTAGAGCTTAACTGAGTTAATGCGTAGGTAGCCCTCACAGCCTTTGGGAAAGAATATCTCCAAATCGGCCTTTAAATACAAATCAGAGCTATTGTCGCCGGATCCAGAGAATTCCGTACGCAATGATACCGTATAATCATATTTATACAATTTGTTACCGTAATCGAACTTTGAGATTGTTGATGCACATTGTGGACGTCCACAGATACGAGGATCTTTCAGAGGATCTGAGGAGAACGGAAATTGATATAATGTTTAAATTTTCCTTAACATTTACTACTTACTTTCCCGCGCGGCATGACTTTGTGCTATGATCAGCACCAGGAACAGCCAAAGAGCTGCCAGGAGATTAACAGCGCCCATTCTGGGCGTGGCAATTAATTATCTTAAGGCCTCGATTAAATACAAATACGTAAACAGCTTGGCATTGCTTAAAATCGCAGCTTTAAATATAAAGAAAATTAAAATATTATTAGAATTTGTATTGCTGGAATTGACCAAAAACATTTTTCAAATTAAGTAATTGCATTACTGCAAGGTTGTGGTTTAGTGAACAGCAAAAATGGAATTATGTTGCAAGCTTCATTCACTTCGAAATCATTATGAGGATTCACCTTTAATTACATAAACTCTGCATTTGATTAGACAAAGCGAAGTTTTAACCAAGTTAAGCAACAGAAAATCCTATGCTGCTCCAAGTGACTTTGCTCTCAAAGCCACAAATACATAATACATACATATAACAGAGGAAATACTAAAAACGTTACTTTTTGTAATATTTGCAAATGAGTTTGTTTTTAAATCAGTTTTACACTTGTTGGAGTTGGGAGTGTTTTGGCCAAGTCACCCTTGGCTTCTTTGAAGCTCATGTGCAGAGTAAGAAGGGCGCGGGTGGAAATATTCGCCCATTATTATAACGCATTTCACGTATTTCCCTTTTCCCCAGCAAAGCCACAGCAAATCAATTTAATTTTCACTTGATTCAACATTAAATACACACACAAAAGAAGAAAACAAGGAAACCCCTGGAACAAATAAGTAAAGCATTGAAACCCAAGTAGAGAACAACCTCTACCATCATTAATTCCAGCAATAAAGTGGAAACAGATCGGTTGTGTGGAGAGGAGGGACATTACGATTGATGCCAACTGTTGTTTGCATTTGCATTTGATTTTAGAAAAGAAAAAAATTGTTGTATTTTTTTTTTCTTTTACTTCGTTTTCTGTTTTCCTTTTTTCTTCCGTTTTCTGCTCTTTGCACTTTGCCTTGCATGTAACTAAATCGCAGCTACACTTGTGGTTTGGTGCTAGAGCTGTTCTGGGAGTGGTTCCGGTTACTGCTTGTTTCAGGGTATTTGCTGACAATGATTGGCGGGGCTGCAAGGAACACCAAAAGCACTTAACACTTTTTTGTACGCTCGGGGTGCATATTACCTGAACACATACATAAGATATACATACACTTACTGTACAACTGTGTTGGGTTTTGACTGTCTGTTTATAGCACATATCAATTGTTCTTCTCACGGAGTGGGTTATGGAGGAGAAATTCTGTCAAAATGCTTGTGTTTGTCTGTCACAAATTGAATTGCATTGGGTTTTGTGTTCACTTGAGGAGAGCTAAAAATCATGTTACTGACGCGATTGACAGCAAGCTGCATTTCCATGTTTGTTTTATCATTAAAATTAAATGTCTGTCACATGGCGAATAAAGAAAATTTACACATTTATCCATTAATCCGTTCATTTGTGTTTATTAAAAAAGAGATGGAGTCAATTTACTAAGCAGTAAACATTTAGCACAACTATTTTACTATTTAAATGGCACCTAGTACATACATGTTTATATGTACACTTGGGGGTTTGCTCCCTGCTCGCTTTGCTTTGCAATCTCAGGGAGAAATGTGTAGTGAATATAGGGAACACTTCCCACAGCTATACCCAGACCTTATGTCATTTCTAATAATTAAGCGGTAAATGTTAATTAAATTTTTCCCTGCAATCGGACTTAAAATAATATTACTTTGTATAAGCAGGGGCAAGCCCTCTAATGCTCGCTTCGCTGGCCAACCCCCGGCTCGCTACGCTCGCTGAAATCTTGAGTAGAAATGTGGAGTGAAAATAGGAAACACTTTTCACAGCTATAGCCGGACCTTATGTCATTTGTAATATAAAAGCACTTGGACGTAAAATATAATGGCTATAATAGCATTAAAAGCCACTGTTCCTATGGCAGCTTTATGATATAGTGATCCTATCTTCACCAAATTTTCACAGAATGTTACAATAAATAAGAATTACATAATCTGTGAGTTTGGTTAAGATAGCTCAAAAATGCAGTAAGCTACAGTGGAGCAAGCTCGACAGTAGGAGACCCAGTACTTTTTGAGTGCAAAGCGTACGCATTATTGATTGTTCTTCAATAATGCGTACCATACAATAGATGGTGCCACTACGAAGACAAGTTAATAAACACAGAGGTCGCTAGCGTCTCTTCTTCTTCCTTTTGCCCGTAACATTGTTAGTTGAATAACTTCCGTGTTTATCATCCGATTGGAATTAACAATTTTCTGGACAGGTTTGGACCATAATGTATATTATATGTACCAGCAATCAAGGCGCTAACTTTAAAGGGGCTTCTTTAATTCGACTTCGAAATTATGTATTTCAATTTCCGGGGGCGGATAGAGGCGTGGCAAAAATCTAAAACAAACTTGATCAATGGTAGATATAGATGATCCTACACACCAAATTTGGTGTCTCTAGCTCTTATAGTCTCTGAGATCTAGGTGTTCATATTTTCGAAATTTCAAACAGCCGTATACTATCCGTTTCTCATCCGATCCGGATAAACCTTTCAGGACAGGATTGGATTATAGAGTTTATCATGTATGCCAAAAATCTTATCGCTAGCATTAAGATGCTTTCGTAATTCGACTTTGACATTTTGTTTCAAATTTACGGGGGCGGAGGGGGGCGTGGCTAAATTCCAAAACATACTTGATAATGCAAGATATAGATGAACCTTCATGCCAAATTTGGTGACTCTAGCTCTTATAGTCTCTGAAACAGCTCTTATAGTCTCTCAGACAGACAGACAAGGCTATATCGACTCGGCTGTTGATGCTGATCAAGAATATATATACTATATGGGGTCTGCCACGCCTCCTTCTGCCTGTTACACACAATTTTTTTTGATCAAAATTAATAGACCCATTTGTACTAATTTAAAGTACTGCGTCTAAAAACAAAGTTTTAATTTGCATCTGATTGAAATACATAATCTGTGAGTTTGGTTAACAACAAGCATAACAAGCTAGATTGACCTTTGACCCCCATTTTAGTCCCTTCCAGTGGGGATATCAAAAAATTCCGTTTTATTGCACGATAATTATGTCTCAGCACTGTTGTGTAAAAATTTCATCTCAATATCTTGAACCGTTTGGACTACTGCGTGATGACTCAGTCAGTGATTCAGACAATTGGGACAAAGAGTTTTATATATATAGACATATTATTGGGGACGGCAGTCCGCGTTAGTGACGAAGCAGCAGAAAGGTCGCAAAAATCGACTAGCACTACATACACAAAAAATTTTAATTTGGCTACTATCCAATCAGATAAAGTACTAAGACTTTTGGTAGCTCACCTGGTTGATAAGATATGGGGTTGTGAGTGGGAAGCGTTTAATTTAAAACAGCACAGTTAATGGGCCAATGGGGCAGTACACTACAGTTTTTTACCCCACAAACATTATCCTCTATAATACGTGAAGAATGATAGCTCGATCAAATCAATCCGACCACTTGTTCAAAACTTGTCAAATTTTTAGTGGCCTCAAAAGGAGATGAAAAGTCCGCTCATTCGCTGTTTATTTGTACCATAGCATTGATCATAATTGTCACGCTTATAGTTTTCAAACCACAAAAGCTTCAGCTACGTTATATATGAATATGATTTTATTTAAGAACTTCTAGGTATACCTTTGAAATTTTATCTTATTTCTTAGGTAAAGCGCTGAAGGTGTAAAAAGGATTTGTATTAAACATTTTGGAAAAAGGTCAAGAAAATGGCGTAGCAATTTTGTAAAATTTTTAAAGTGTTGTAGCCAATTGACACTAATATACAACAAAAAAGATTGTAAGCCCGTGCAGAGACCTGCATTCAAATTTCGAAATGAAAGGAGTATGATATATCAGTTCGATCCTATCCACATTCCGCCAGATTTTCTATAACGATACCAGACACACAATATGTTTATACTAAAGGTGTATTTTAAACCGATTCTTCCTATGTCAGCTATTTGATATAGCAATCCGATTCTCACCTTAGTTGGTCAGTATATAAAAAGCTATACCAACCACAAAATCTGAGAGTTTGGTTTACATATGCTAAGAAACAAAAAGATTTTTATACTAAAGGTTGATTTCCAACCGTTCCAATCGTTCATATGGCAGATATGTACTACGTGCAGCAAAAAGACAGACCTGAATTAAGTTGCCTCAATATAGCTTCAATACTGACAATGAGAGACTAGTCTGCCACAACTCCTTCAACGCTAACAAATTCTGTGAAAAAAAATTATAATTACCTCTTCAAGGGTATAAAAATTATAGTTGCTTAAAAAGGTCAAACGTATAAATAAAAAATTACTTTTGACGTTAAAACCAACCTGTATATATATTTATTATTATTATTTACAGCTTACATATAATGTAAAATTATATGCAAACTTAGAGTAGTGGCGACGATGGTTTGTAGCTTAGTGAACCATGTTGTATTTTTAGTTATACTATATACAGTTCAAAGAAACATTTTAAATTTAAATGAGGTTGAATTGTTTTGTTGATTTTAAAAACTGTAGAAAATTGGTTAAGTTTTGGGGAGTGCGGTTGAATATTTCGAGAAGATGGTTGGATGAGGGGAAAAGTGATTTTCTAAGGATATTAGAGTGGGGCAATCACGTAGGATATGATTGACCGAAGAAACGGAGTTGCAAAATTCACAAAAGTTGTGTGGCATGTTGTTGGGATTGAAGAGATAGGAATGGGTGAGGTTTGTGTGTCCAAGGCTGCTTCCTCGGCTCTCTCGTTACCCAGGATCTGAAAATGACCCCCAGATCAGATTATTTGTAGCATCGGTGAATGGGAGATAAGGCCGTGTCTTATTTGATTTGGGTAGAAGGATTAATTATTGGGGTTAGCGATAGCTTAAATTGGGGAAAGTGAGTCTGTGCAAATTGTCAAAGAAATAGCCAATATTATTCAAGGGGGTTATATTCTATGGGTTATTCGGGGAGGGTAAGTGGGGAACTGTAGGGATTTATTTGTTATAATGGCATTTTTATAAGGTTAATGACCGAGAGAATTTAGGATGGATTACAGCTGTATTTATTGGATATATATTTAGTAACGTTGAGTTTTTTCGAGAGGGAGGAAATAAGGTAAAAAATGTGATCGGACCATTAGTATTTGTTGTTAAAAATTATGCCCAAGAGTCTTAGTGACTGTACTTTTGGTATATTAGCAAGGTTCGTGTAGACTGATGTATGGCATTGTTTTTTCCTGCAGAAGTGGATTTCTTTAAATTTAGTTAGGTTGAGTTTGGCTCCTGAGTAGTCGCACCATACAAGGATGTCATTAAAAGTGGATCGAGTGAAAAACGGTTTTGATTGTTGAATTTTTTTAATATTAGATCATCTTCAGCATCTGCATAGAAATCTAGGCATATTGTATGCTATAAGGAAGAGGACGACTGATACGGGGGATCCTTGGGGCATGCCGTTGTGTTGAAGGTGGAGAGACTGACCAACTAAACAAAATAAGCAACATACTTAGTTTAATAAAGACTGAATTTATAATTTATAAAAAATGTCTAGCTGTGAAAATATTTTATATTCCAGTGGTGTAGTTTAAAAATGTCTATTGCAATAGCAAAACATTAATTCATATTTCAAATGAAGCAAGCAAAATGAATACGCCCACGGCGAAAACATAGTTAATTAAATACAAAGCGAACTGTGTTATTATTTACTGCACTGCAGAGGCAATCTGTAAGTGTTTATGTATGTATATCGAGAAATATTACTAATATTACCATTGCCGCTGTTTTCTATTACATTATCTTTCTGCTGTCAGCTTCATCTCCCTTTCAAAGCAAAGCTGATAAGCGGCTTAACCAAGGCTGAGTAATGTCTATAATGTGGACATACTATACATATATACAGAGTTCTTAGGCTATAAACATACTTAAGTCCAATTTGCCAAAGTTTCAACATCTGTCTGGATTCCAGAGTCTGAAATTAATATGTCAGAATAGTGGCTACTCTTTAAAAGTATTATTCTATGCGATATTAAATAAATGACGATTAAAGCTTTTATATTTATTTTGTTTTGATTATATGTAATCATTATTGCAATGACTCTGTTAAGCAATAATATTGTCTATTTAGTGTTAACATGACATCTTAGTATGAGCTTAGCATAACCCCAAGAGCGTTTGCAATGATTTTTAGCTAAGCAGGTACAATTAAAAGTGGAATATAAAAAACATAAGAATAGTTAAAAAGTGCAATTTTCAAGTGAAGGTGAAATTTAAGTTGAGTTGCGAGCTGCGAGTTGATTATGGCGGGAAAGAAGCGAAAGGGAGGCCGTTAGAGAGGGCAACTTCGAAGTTCACACAGGTTAGAACTTTGGCAGATTGTTTGCGAGTCTAAAAACAAGAAGTACAGGTTGTACAATTTTCAACTGGTTAACAACGAACTGCTAATACGCTAGAGACACCTTTGAAAAATTTATTTTTTATTTTGTTCATTTTGTTCTCTCTGATCACCTAGGGGCACAATAAATACTCACCGTATGGTAAGAAGTCTAAATTGCAATTAGAAGATGGTTAAAATGGGGCTCAAGGATTAAATATAGCTTGGCATGAAAAACTGTTTTGTTTTTTTCAGATTTGTATTTGGGACTGACTGATACATTTGCCACCCCCTGCTAAAGCTATAAGAAGTGTCCCCTATTTCCAATCTATATTTCAACATAACATTTTAGCGAGCAAAGCGAGTCGAAAGTCACCAAGCAAAGCGAGCAGGGGATAAGGGGCTTTGGTTTTGTAATATTTAAACCACTTATTTCTGGTATTATATAGGACAGAGTTCATCAATACCATGCTTTTAATTTAATTGTTACACTGAAAAGTATTATATTCTTAATAAATTTTGTAGTAATACGACTGTTTCTCTACTTTTATCTTGAAAAATATTCTTGAAAATGTATTATGCAATTTGTAACTTAGGGCAGGCTTGTGTTTAGTTTTCGAAACACTTTAAAATTCCTTTTAAAAAAATTAGCTGAAGTTTTGTCCTACTTCAAATGGATTCACTTAGGTGCTGCTCAATATATGGTTGTCAGCATGTGCCTTCGAAAGAGTATGAAAATGTAAAAAATTTTTTTAGTAGTAACATAAATTCTGAACTAAATGCAATTACGTTTGTTGGAACAACTTGCTGCGTGGAAAGAGGCGTTGAGGGGAAAAGTTACTACAATGGCGCGCCATTATTCGTTTTATCAGAAATAGAGAGGACGTCACAACTCCATACAGAAGTCGTGACCTGAGCGACAGCACGCAAATCTAATAACAATGTAAACGAATAAAGTTGCTTATATGCAAACAACATCAACAACAGCATCGGCTCCCAATCAAATTGAAGTTGAGGAAGTCGATACGACTTGCAGCAAAGGGTTTTCCATCTATTCCTCTAGCTTTGTTTATCTGTTAACGCTTATTGAAAATTCAAGTGCTCTATAAAAAGTGCACGCATTTTTGGCATACTTTTGCGAAGCTGTAGTTTCTCTTATCTGTAACAAGTAAGAAAGCTACCGTTGCGTGTGGTCGACAGTGACATATTTAGCACTCATATCGTAGCAACCGGTCCTTGTTATAATTACAACTACAAAATAAATAAGCGTATCCAACAATTTGACTGGTACACAAAAAAGAAATGGACAGAACTTTTATCCTAGGTTAGGTATTTCGATTCGCTAAGTTTGAATTTGATACTCCTAATTAAGAGTAAATTGCTAAATTTATTCGATGAGTCCAAAGCTGAAGTTTATTTAAGAATCAAATAAAGATTTTAGGGTACGAAAAAAGCTGGATATATAACAAAAGTAGCCTGATGAAAATAGTCAGGTTCGTTTGAAGCACTTTGCAGCACGCAATATGGTACATAAGTCGGATAACTATACCATACAGTTGTTGCCCCATGATGTTGCCATTTGAGTTTTTTTGTTGCAAAAGGGCGCCAAAGAGAACTATTTTTAAACAATTTCTTCCAACAATGTTCTTTTGAAAACATAAGAGAATTACATTTCTAGTTAATTTAATTAACAGAAATAAAAAATAAAGCTTATCAAGAATGATAAATCCAGTGTCAAAGCTAATAACGAAAATTCATTAAATGATACAAAAATTAAAACTTAACATAAATGACAAATCCATCTTTCCAAATGTTTGCGAATAGTGGGAAATAACTTTTTTGTACTAATTACTTTACTTGACTGTTTTTGGTGGCTTAGGACGGCTGCATATTTTACTACCAAATTTATTGCATGTTTTTAAGTTTACTGTTCAATTCTGACTTAATATTTACTCATGTCAAAAAAATTAAATCTTCAGAAACATTATTAAGTGCTTCAAACCTCCATTTTTGTTGCTGTATGATCAGATCGATTAATAAAAAAAATTTAATTCTAAATTTGGCAGTCTCTTATATTGTGACTCTTATCAATTGCCTCATATTCAAATTACATCCGCACTTCGCGCTCGAAATGCTTATTGTAATACTTTTTTTTGTTGGATAACGTTGACAGCATTTATTTCAGATAACATAAAATTCTAAACAATCAATTTGCCTACAAAATTTCAACTTCTCATTTGTCCTAACAATCTCTTATCACCTTGGTATGTCTCCTAATTTTTTTTTCATTTCTACTATGAAATACTATGATGACCTTTGTTAGCTCCCTATATACTGCATTCACTGCATGATTTTTGATTGACCAGCTTGTATCACAAAATTTTTTTTTAAGGGAACGGTCAAATTCATGGGATAGTCCCAACCGATGTTCAGGAGATGAAGTAAAATTATAAAAAAAAATTTTTGGCACGCCAAAGTTAGCATGAGCTATATTTGTTTCGTAAAATATCTCAGCGCAATTTTTTATTTCTGGAGATACCTTTAGCAAACTTTGGTTTCGCAAATTTTTTTAGACTCCGACTACTATATCACAAAGCTGTCATCAGTCGTAAGTTGATTGCAGGTCTAGGTATGCAAGGGTATGCAACTTTTGGCGTTCCAAAGATATATTGTAAGGAAGAATTGTCAAAAAAGCCGAAATTCGGCGGCGTGGCGCGGCGGTGTATACGTCTAATGCATATACTTATGTACAATGTACATATGTATACATATATGTTATGTCTGCTGTCTGTTACCAAGATTGATACCAAACTATAAAGCTCCTTAAACCTTAGGTTATAGAGTGTAAAAAAGTTTAAATATTCGTTAGCAATGTGCTTCTGCAGCAGCTTCCAATACTTTTCAGAATATTCAGTTTTGCTACCTGACATTACTTCCCGATGGGGCTTGCTTTTCACGTTTCAGAGGCGCCTTGTAATTGCTGGTGCATGTTTGTTATTGTTGGTCCTCGACTGGTGGACTGTTGGACTGGATGGCTGGCAGCCTCGTTGGCTGCCTAGTCCTAATGGCTTCGAAATGGGGCGCTACATTTGGTCACTGCCCTTCTCGTTTTTCCTACTTCACCTTAACATTGCCTGCATGTATGCAGTGCCTTTTCTTTCATGTTCGATAAAGACAAAGCGCATTTTTAGGTGTATGTATCTGTGTGAGTAGGAAAATTCAGGTTGCAGGTGCAGGTTTTGCCTCACATTTCTGCTATCAGGCGAGAAATTGCAAAAATTGAAAATTATGTGTATCACTTGAAAAATGGCTAATAAACGAGATTAAAATTGCCAGCAGCGTGTTTTTTAGCTGCTGTTTTCAGCTTCCAAGTGAATGCATTTAAAACGAAATTGCCTAGGGAGAGAGAGAGAGATACCGTGAGAGAAACAGGCAGGAGAGAGAGAAGAGAGAGAAATGCGTCTAGGTTACGGACCATTGCGGAACGCAATTCACATTGGCATATGTATACATAACAGCAAAGAAACTGACTTAAAGAGGCAACCCAGGAGACATGGACGTGTAAAGAGTCTTCTATGTTTGCTTCTTTGTTATGATCAGTTCTGTGTAAAATATGGAAATTGTAAATGCTTTATGATAAAAATTACTGGTTGTAAAGAAGAAAAATTTAATTTGATCATTTTTTAGTTTTTAAATATACATTAAGCTACAGTGGAGCAAGCTCGACAGTAAGAGACTAGTGGTGAAGAGCGAATAGTGCTGACAAGCATTTAAGCCGCAAGCTTTGTAGGTTGTTGCCCTAGCGTCTTCTCTTTATTCATTTATCTGACGCTGTAAAAAATTGATTGTTTAATATTTTTCAAACTTATGCTGCATTTTGACTAGTTGACGCATCGTCAATTCTCGCGATATCAAAAATTGCCGTCCAAGCTTAACACATAACTTATTTCCATTAGTTGCAAGATGATAACGCGTTGAAGATGAAGTTGACAGTAATTTAAACTAGTTGATATATTGTTCACGTTGCTAATGCATTTGTTGTTGACACCTATGATGTGTGTGTATCGAAAGTAATATTCATCGATATTGTATGTTGTTTATGTTTCGAAGCAGTGGTAAGTTCTCATTTATATATATACTAGGGGGTTTGCCCCCTGCTCGCTTCGCTCGCCAACCCCCGGCTCGCTACGCTCGCTGAAATCTCGGGGAAAAATGTGAAGTGAAAATAGGAAACATTTCTCACAGCTATAGCCAGACCTTATGTCATTTCTAATTAGATAGCGGGAATTGTAAATTCAATTTTTCTCTGTAGTTGGACTTAAGATAATAGTAATAAGTAGTACTTTATATAATATAGAGAATTTACATTTTCGCTGCTCGCTGTTTTAAAGTTTTCGCTGCAATTGGATTATTGCAGCAAGAGCGAGTAACAGTGCCATATAGTGCAAATTGATTTTGAAAGTCGCAACACTAATGAACCCCCCTCCCCCTGTCCATCTTCTTTTGATTGTTTATTAGTAGCATTAAAAGCCACTGTTCCTATGGCAGCTATACGATATAGTGATCCGATCTTGACCAAATTTTAACTGATACAATGAGTACGAAATCCATAATCTGTGAGTTTGGTTGAGATATCTCAAAAAATAACAAAGATCTTCATACAAAGCTTTAGTTTGCATCTGATTGTTCCTATGGCAGCTATATGATATAGTGGTCCGATCTTGACCAAATTTTCTCAGGATGTAGCAGAGAGTAAGAAATACAAAATCTGTGAGTTTGGTTAAGATAGCTCAAAAAACAAAACAAAATTTCATACTAAGCAATTTTAACCTTTGACCCCCCTTGACCCCTTTCCAGTGGGGATATCAAAAAATCCCGTCTTATTGCACGATAATTATGTCTCAGCTATGTTGTGCGAAAATTTCAGCTCAAAATCTTAAGCCGTCTGGCCTACAGCGTTATGAGTCAGTCAGGACAAAGAGTTTTATATATATAGATTATAACTAATTAATACGAAATTTGTTTGCTATTAGATAAAATAAGTACAATGGCATCAGCAAATAAAAGGAAGCTCTTGAGGACGAGGAGGAAGAAGAAGTAAGTTATATGGGTTCATGGATTGAATTTGGTTCGTGGGGAAAATGGATTTTTCCGATCATTTGACGATATATTTCGATAGATTAGTACTGATCGCTTTAAGGACTTTGTTCGCATGAATCCAGACGATTTTGATTTTTTACTTGAACGTGTGAAGCCTTTCATTGAAAAGCGGGCACAAGACTCCGAAAAACTATATCTGTCACAGAACGTCTCACTGTGACTCTCAGATGTTTGGCCACTGAGGATAGTATGCACAGCTTAAGTATCATTAAACCGTTTTTAAAGAGATTCTTTTTAATTAATTATTGTATTTTATCATTTATTTTATTATTATAAACTGCACAGTTGAAACAAGCAGACAAAGTCAATTAAATCGGTTCAACTGTTGACAGAACCGATTTCATTCACACTATATATGTTCACATTGACGATTTTCGCATTGTCAATATACAGTCAGCGCAACAGTTGATCAAGTTGACAGCTGATTACACTGGGATTGATTAAGTTAATATCAACATTGACTTGTTTGTCAACTAGTTAGTCTAAATGCAGCATTATTATCCGGTCGAGATAAAATTTTCAGGACAGATTTGGACTTAGTGTTTATCATATGTACCAAGTTTGCCCAAGGCCCTAGCATTAATGGTCGTCTCAGTCTCCATTGCGGTAACTGTTGACAACATTTGTTGTTACATTGCTGCTGATAAAACTGTGTCCTCACGGCACTTGCACTCTGCATTTCTGCACTTTCGGACAAATGCTGCATTTCACCTCACACATCTCTTATGGGAGCTAGTAGTTGGAGAATGTGAGATAAAGTTGCATTCAACAAAAATGCAACTGCATTTCGATAGGACTATTCGTTTTCTTATACGATTTTTAGTAATTATTGTGGAAATCGAGGAAGTGCTGTCACTATGAAATTGAATTTTCTTTTTTTCTTTATTGTTTTTACAGTTATTTTTAGAAAATTAACGACAGATCGACAGTGCCTGTTGAATTAGGAAGCAACAAATTATCTGTTGGATCTGTGTCCGAAAAGATCTTAGATTTGTGCGGGTCTCGAAGTCTAAGACTTTGGGAAAATCAGTTGATTCAAGTATCGGAAAATTTTGTATTGAGTAATCGAATTCTTTAATGACAATTCAAATGTTGAAAATATATATTTAGGGATATTATTTATATGACAATACTTTTTTGATCAAACATGATCACTATTTCCAGCTCTGATATAATTGGTATATTTTTAAATCGCAGACAGCTTTTGAAATGCAACTAAAATTACGCTCCCTGTGTTTTTCGACAATTGTTTGGTAAAGCAGTATTTACACTAGGGATGTCGAAAATTTTTAAAATATCGTATCGATGATATTTACTGTTTTAAAAAAATATCAAAATGATATTTAATATATTTAAATATCGATATATCAATATTTTTGATATTTTTCCATTTTTTCCCAAAAAATGTAGTACTGTGTCCCACAATAGCATTTCTGGTAATCCTTTAGAGTATTCGGCTCTGTTTATTTAAATGATTGTCACTTTGTTTGCAAGACCTAAAAAGGATGTCAGCATTTCTAGGCACGAGCTCCATCGCGTGTCAATGTTTTTCTGCAAGGTCTTAATGCAACCTTCCGCAATTCCCTCGTCGGCCAGCGCCTTGCGCAACTGGTCCGTTAATGCAGGACTGTGCTTGAAAAAAGTCACAATTCTCTTCACTTTATCCGAAATGTTGGAAAATGATGAAATCTCCTTAAGTGTGTCATCTACCACCAAGTTAAGTGTATGCGCAAAGCAAGGGACATGTTTCCCATTTCCAAGAAAACATTTCGATGGGGCCTTCATATTATTTGCATTATCAGTGGTAAGAGTTGTCCACTTAGACCGATCACGCGTTCTCTAATAACGAACTTATATACTCGCTGGTATGGAACTAAATAAAATGCGAGAAATTTTTTTTTTTTTTCAAATTGGGCTATAACAAATAAGTGACAAATAACCAACATGGACATAGCAAATGACAAACACAAACACACAAAAGAAAAACACTATTGAAGATCACGATTTAACAAAACACAGCTAAAATACATATGTACATATATGTAGATAATAAACTAACCTGGTCCATTCTAACCGCGCTTAAACAAATTGACTCCAGACATTCCGCATTGATGAAATGCGCTGTGATGGTTTGAAAGGAGCGCGTAGAGCTCGTGGTTTGTTCGTGATTTGAATATTGTAAAATATCAAAAAAAATATATCGATTTTCGATATATGGGCAAAAAAAATATAACGATATAAATATATCATTTAAAAAAATATATATCGATATATTGATATTTTGATATATTTTCGACAGCCCTAATTTACACTCGCCTCAAAACGCCGTGGAAATGAAAAACTCCATATAAAAAAAACAGCGAAAATTTTTTCCCCGTTTTTCATTTCAAAGTTGGTTCACATTTCTCTTTACGTTTCGTAACGTAAGGGCCTGCCGTTCTGTTAAACTCAAAATGGCACTGTTAGACTTAACATGGCACAGTTTGCGGGCCATTTCATTTTGACGTAATGAAATAAGCCTCCACCCCTTATTTCATCAAAGAATGATGAAATTATGACCTTTTGAATAGTAAAATTTGGGGAAAATGTGGTGTGAGGGAATTAACGACGTTTAATTGGAGGTCACTGCTTAAATACCGCAGATTTTCAACGGTCATAAGGACCAAACAAGTTAATTAGACTTTATTTTTTTAACTAAAATGATATGCCTAACAAAATAAATATATTATATAATTATAATGTATCATCAGGCCAGAAAGCGGCTATATTATTATTTCATTTAAAAAAGGCAGCATTAAATTTGTTTTGCTTATGAGCAGCAACAACAGCTGATTTATATAAAGCGGCCACAATAACAGCGTAGATAACACGTGTATCGATATCGAACACGTATATCGATAACAAAATACTAATATTCTGTTAGCGGAGTGAAAAAACCACATTTTTGACTATTTCTTTTTGATCTGAGTGTAAATACTGCTTAAGGCCGACTTTTTCATAAAAGTCTAAATATTTGAATCAATTCATCAACAAAATAGAGACCGTGCTAAAGTTATCAAAAATCGTTAATGTAAAAATCTATTATTTGATATTTCTCTTATTTTTACGTTAGTAAAAAACTACATATTTCACATTTCAAGTCATTGTGATGTTTAGTTTTTAAGATATTAATTTTCAATGCCCAGAAAGAGGTATGTATGTACCTCTACGCTATGATGCGACTTACATTTTCTGCCCTCACAGCAGGGTTAGGTATCAACGCTTAAACATACATGCATACATATTTGGCAATTAGTGTGCAGAAACTTTGTGGGAGTCTTAAAAAGCGCCTGGCAGCTAGCAAGCAGAAGCAACTACACTTTGGAGCTATAATTTTTTTTTAATTATATCGGATATGAAAACAAAGTAGAACTAAAAAACAACAAATGACAACTATAAAAACAATAAAAAAAAATATATATCATTCAGTCAGGAGTGCACGACAGTAAAATATCCTGTGAATCTCAAATCTCCAGCTTAATAATTGCCAGAGCTATAATTTTTTGCGATTTGTGGGAGAAGGGGATGACTCAGCCATCTCCTAATCATCATTGGTGCCAAATTTTAAGTCTTTAGCTGTAATATTGCTTAAGTTACGTCGTTTTTATCGATTTATAAGCGAAGGGGGCTGACTTGGCATATAAAATTTGAAATAAACTTGATCTGCGTGAAAATATATAATATTTTTTTTAACAAATTTTATATATTCCATAGGGTATAAAAAAAAAACCAAAATAGGAAGAGTGCCCGAAATAACTAAAACGAAGTAGCCTAGCGACAGTTATGCAGCAATGAGAAAAGGTAGGTAGTCTAAAACCATTTAAGCCACATAAAACCCAGCAAACAGCCAGACAAAATGCCAAAACTCAGAAAGAGACAAAGGGGAAGGATGAGAGACATAGTGAGAGTCAGCCAAAGTGGCGCAAAAAGAACACACTAAATGGTTAGGAACACCTTGGGTCGAACGCCAAGAGTTCTTTCGGGCAACTGCATGTCCCAAATGAGAGAAATGCCAGGAGAGAGAACTTTTATTTTTAAGTTCTCAAATAAATTTGCATTCTATTGTTTATTAGATTTTTTCTCTTCTCGTTTTCTTCGTGCGGTTTGATCGCGTTAAGGGAACTGGCATCAAAATCTAAGTGTGCATTGCAAAATTATGTAAATATTTTCTCGGTTTGATTGTATTACGTTTATCATTGTGTGTGTGCACAACACAGTTCATATGCATATTGATTTAAGCATTTAACCGAGATGTGGTAGCAGTGTGGCTTTCTCCACAAACTACTTGGGTACTATGAACTATAGTCTAGTTAAGCGATTTTATATCAGTGTTGGTAACTCTCTTCTTCTGTATATACCATCATGCGTAAGATGTTCCAAGTCGAGGCTTATAAGAATAATTATTTATTATATTTAATTAAAATTGGTTAAGGTGCTGGCTCTTATTTGTTTAGAAGCAAATTAACACAATTTTTGCATATTAAATACCTATGGATGCTTTTTTATCTGGCATGTCTTCTAGAAAAATTTTAACAGTAATAAAACTTCCTTAATTGACGTTGAACCAATAAAAATTGCATAGCTTTAATGTTCTACATAGTCTATAACATTAATCCAATTTTTTCTCCATAAGACAAGATTGAACTACAAACAATAAGATCTCACCAATGTTTTTCATTAAATGCGCTACACAATTGTAAATAAATTCGAATGAATTAATATTCTGTTCAATTTGACAAAAATTGTATCTTAAATAATTGATTTCATGCAATTATTAAAACAAAATTGATTGGCGCTTTGTTTTGTTGTCAAGGCGAAAACGAAGTCGGTTTTTAAATCAGAGAATACAGCTATTATTTCAAATAAGCACAAAAGCTATTTTGCATCGAAGCAAAATGTCTATAGGTCCTTTTATTTTGTCGATAACTCTGTAAGTAGAAGTGGTGCATGGCATGTAATTTTAAGTGCAACAATCATACGCAGTGTTGTTCAAAAATAAACGTAAGTGAATTTAAAGTGCAGCTAGATCTTTGTGGCTTCTGTTGTCTTTTCGCAAATTTTTTCGTTTTCGTTTTACTAAAACGAACCAGTTTTCTTACTCCTTGCTCACACACGTACCTACATATGTCTTCTATGGTGGACAGCAGCTTAAGAGGGTGTAAAGTATTTTGACAGTAACCATCTTACCAGATATGTAGTTATGTACTACCATAACTTATGGACAGAGCGTGCATCTGAGTTAACAGCTTGAGTCTAGTTATTGAACTAACGGACTTTTTATAAAATTATAAGTGCGTGAAAAATCTATATTCATTTCCGATTGTTGAAAATATTCTGCTGAATATCCAAAGTAATAAATCAGGTGTCAGGATTGGAGACCACAATTACCTTATGAGTGTTTCCATTATCCATCATTGAATAAATTCAAATGATTACACTAGCTTACAGAATTTTTGCCTCAGAGCCCTAAGTATTTTTCGTTTATAGATTTTGACCTCCTAAACAGGAAAATGTATCTTAAAAATGTTTTCTTTGAAACTTTACAAGATATATTTTTATGAAATTTTTTCATAGATGACTCAGTATATTCGAGTATAAATCGTAAACGCAATTACCGTTTTCAACAAAATTAGTCTTTAACTAAAGGTAAAGGTAAAGGTTAGGCTTTTCCGTCAAAGTTTTGAGATCAACTCGATCGTTATAATGTTAGAGCCTCTAAAAATTTAAAAATTCAATTTTTATCCAAAAAAAATACACGTTAAAGAGTACAAACCAAAATTCAAAAATTATATTAATCGCAAAAATATATCAGGTGTGATAAATTCAGCATAGAGTTTGGACTTTCCCGAGTAAAACAGACTATCGTTCATAAAAATCGGTTGATTAATTATAAAGTAATACGTCTTTTAATTGCACAAAACAAGTTCTAAAACTTTATATCCTTCAATTGTGGTGCGATAATCAATATCGATATTTACATATATATTAATAATGCAAAATCAATATCGATATTGATTATCTATCGCTCCAAAATCGAAAAGTATAAAATTTTAGCACATTAGTTCCTCGAATTTCAAGAAAGTAACGCACATCAAAAAGGTCACAAATTGTTAGTGTTAATTACACTAGCCAACAGGCAAAACTTTTGATTTAAATTAAAAACAATTTGTTAATGATTAGTAGATATATTGATAAGTTTTCGGAGGCTGCAAAGTTTTTTAAGATCGATTGTGTCGTTCTAAAAGTGATTCAAAACATTACAAAAACACGGCAATTTTAAAAATGTAAATAAAAAAATTAAAGAAAATTCTTTAATGTCGATATATTTATTTTGGGTCCATATCTATCATAAAAAGCTAAATTTGGCAGAGCACCATAAAAAAAGGTAAAAATTATTGCTTAGTGTTATTTTTGGTCCTTTAAATAATATATAATACCATAGTCCAGCGAAATACTTAAATACATTTTACTTAGCTGGCTGTCTCGATTATTTCTTATCAGTTAAATTACTCGCACGTTTCACAGTTATTTTCATTTCACTCTATGAGGTAAAACATACATATACATGTATTTCACATGTGAATTTAATATTCTTTTTTTTGCACATGTCAACAAAACGAAATGCTAATGAATTTTTGAAAAAATTATTAAATTCTTGCAATGGAAAATCCTATATGATAATTGAATATTCAATCACATTTCTCTGCTTGCGTCTCATTTTGTTTTTCTTGTATTGTCTTACTCTCTCATTTTTATTTACACAAACACAAACAGTATCTTATCAAGTTCAGAAAAAGGCAGAGAGGACAGCGGCTTAACTAAGATTGATAATATTATATTTTTAAAACTTGTTGAACTTTTGAACTATCTTATCAACAGCTCATGATTGATTCCAGTCTGTACACGTTGAAGCGTTTTAAGAAAAATTCATTTAATTTCACACGTTTCACAGTTTCTTACGAATATTTGAGGTTATATTTTAGTTAGTTTTTCTCCTTTCTCTATGTTATTTTCCTTAATTAATTATTTTTTTTGTAAGTTTGGCATGTTTTGTTGGTTAACTGCATTGCATGGGATGCTTTTGAATTTGCCGCTCGCCGTTAGACTGGTTTTCTACACCATTTTCCACGATTTTTCTACTTTTGAATGCATTTTTGTCCGAGGGGCAAAAAGCAAAAAGCAGTAAAGGGACTTGAATGCACTTCCGGTGCGTTAAGCACACAACAATTTTTATAACACTTTCGCCATTTTGAATGACTGCTAGGTAACGTTTTACTGTGAAACTCTGTCATTTGCGGTTATTATCAATGCGACGGCGCAACAGGATGAAATATTAGAAGGCAATTACAAATTATCCTTACTTCCGGTAAACGCGGCGAAAGACCCTTTTCCGATTTTTCCAACTCTTTTTTTAGAAGTATGAACTGCGTCCGCTGTGTACGAAGCGGCAAACACGAATGAGCCGTTGATTTTCCCAAACTACGGCAGATGCTGCGACTGAGAAACGTCCGTGTCGATTCGTGTTGAGCCGATGTCCAATCTCCTCGGCGTCTGTAGTCGAGATAACAACATTCAACTCTTGACTTTCGTTGTCTGTGCTCGAGCATCTTTTGGGTTTCGGTTTTCATTCTCGTTTTTGGCTTCGGTTTCAGTTTACAGAATTTGTCGTGAATGAACTGAACTGAAATGGAACTGCGGCCCGCTGCATGAATGAAAATTGCCGCGCGTATATCAAACGCATGCCATGTGCCATTCTAATGCCTGTCAGTTTGTATTATCACTGACTTTTCTCCATATCATCTATGTACATGCCCAGAAGCCTTCCATATATCAAAGACTGACAACGGCAGCAGCAACATCTGAAATTGCGGCGCGGTTTCCCTATTTTGATTTGATTTGATTTTGTTCGTTTTCGCCTCATTTGGTCGTATGTCAACTGACGTCCGTTTTTGCTTATCATTTTGGACTTTATCCTATACATTTTGCTATTTCTTGTCTCTGTCCCTCTGTTAAAAGGTCCCGCTGAGCGCGTATTTAGTAAAATCAACAAGCAACCAGTCAGTCAGCCACAGAGTCAGCACATCAATAACGATAGCAGCTCCGATATGTGAGTGAATACGTAGTTTACTATGTTCAAAAAAAAATAGCAAATACATTTTTTGACATTTCAAAATATCAGTTCAATGACTTAATTGCTAAATTTTAATTAAATTTAGGGAAAATATGACAACTAGAACAAGCTCAATGACTTAGAAAGTTCAAATGTCTTTTATACAAAATTATGCTAAATTCAATTCTTAGATTACCTCCTATTTTTATAGAAATAAAATTGAATATGGAAATCGAAGATATTCCCTAAGAATAAAGGTTATAATTAGACATTTTTAAATCTATCTTTTCTTAAGATACCTCAATACATCTTCTACTCTTATTTTAGCCTATATAGTCAATTAGGATACATTTAAAATATTTATTTTTATAATATTTTCCAATAATTATTTTCCAAAAATTATGAGTAAGGTTTTGGAAGTTTATTTATTCATCTGTTCCCATGTACAAATATTTCTTAAATACAGTTCGTAAACTTGGGGAAAACTAACTAGAGCCCTAAGATTATCTTGATTTGGTTTCAAAGCAATTGGAGCAAAGTTCCTTTTGTTGATGCTCTTTAGTATATATAATAATATTATTAATATAATATTATATAATACATATATTATATTTTAACGTTGGCAGCTAACTCATTTTCTTGATTCGCCTCACTTTTAGCGCAGTGACTACAAATCAACACAATCAGCACAAATTTCTTGTTTATAAAAATGACCCTACACTTTTGTTCGGCTGTCCAACATAAATAAGAACTATGTACATATACATATATGTCTGTGCATATAAGTAGAATAAAAAGATGCATTTAGTCATAAACTAAATTCTGAGAGTGGCAACAGAATTTTCTATCGACGTGAATAGAAAAGCTAAGCACAAATATTAAATGGATGTCGGGTTCGATGTTTGGGGACAAAAATGTCAGCTGTTACTGGGCAGGGTGGAATGAATGTCCCAATGCTATTTTTTTCTTGCTTCTCTTATATTCCCTGTAACGTCTGTCGCAACCTTTTGTTTTCGTCCTTTTTCAATTGAATTTGACTGTGCTACAAAACATCATGATTATCATCATTTAAAAACTAAGAAAAACAAGCATGCATTGAATAAAATGAAGATTGTGTGATTACGAGATTCTCTGTTCTCTTTAACGAAAATCATATATTTAACATGATAATTAAATTACTTCCCTTTAGTTTTGAGTATTAAAAAATATTCGTTCACATCATTACCACTAACACGCTCTTTCAATTAACTACAGGGCATATAAATTTAAAGTAAATTGTACTCCCTGAACATACCCCAAAGATTATTGATAACAATTGTACCCAATTTTGTAGCTAATATTTCCTTGGCATTTTCGTTCATGCATAGAATTCTAACATGTATTTGATATGCAAATAAGTTAGCGGAAAAAGTTGTAAAATTATCAAACGGTTTCTTAAAGTCAGGTGAAACTATGTATCCTTCACTGTCGAATGTTGATTGTGCAACCTTTTTTTTTGCAAGTGCTCTTCCCTTATGTAAGTCAATAAAATAAATGCTTAAGCATTTGCCGCTGCGTCTGTTGCACATTTTACGCATTTACATAAGTGGTGAATACTTTGAAAGAAATCTTTTTCCTCAACTCACTTACACCCTGGGCATCTTGCAAAGTTGTAAAGCACATCACTTGGCTTGATTTTCGGGCAAAAAGTTGAACTCGAGTGTGATGAGTTCAGTTGCGGGGAGCGACATTTGCCTCAAGTGATTGAAAACTTTAGTCGAGAGTTTTCATAGTTTATAGTAGAGAGCCAACTTCAATTGATGTGCAATAAATTTATGGTACTTTCTTTACATATTTTGAGTTTAAAAATGTGTTTAATTAAAAAGTAAGTAAAAACTTAAACTGTAACTGTAGAAATACTGAAGTAAAATTCGATAGTAGAATTCACGGAATATTAATGATTGTAATCTATTGAGTTTATATTTATATTACTCCCAAAAGTCCACACGAGACAGCATTAATGGCTTATCTTTGGGTTTTTTAAAAGCCTTATTTGTACATTTATATTTAAAGTGATGTTGTCCCCAAACAAGCCGCAATTCAACCAAGTAGAAAATTGGCTGCAACAAATTGCCAACTGCTCATAATTTTTGGCACAAAGTTCTCATTTGTGGCAGTACGAGTAGCAACCAAAAACCAACATTGCAATAATTAAAACGCAGTACCAACAACAATAACAAATATTCAGGAAGAAGAACAACTATTTATCTATCTAGCGTCGCCGTCGCAGACGCCTTCTGCTGTCATAATAAAATACGCAGCGGCAACCGCCACTGACAAAAATTGCAAACAATTTAAGCAACTGCAGAAAAAAAATAAAAAGGAATGTACAAAAAATAATAAAGCCACTAAATAAATAAAAGCAAAATAAACGGGAAGGGTAAAAAATGTTAACCGCTTCAAAAACATACAAAAAATGTAAGTGGAAAAAAGGAAATGGTGAAAATATAGCTATGAAAAATCGCAGCACTTGTAATGAAAGAAGTTTTAAGCTGCGAGCTGGGAGATGAGAGCTCTGAGCTGTGTACCAGCCGAATAATAGAGCAGCAGAAAAATAATAAACTCATAAATAGTGTGACAAGCAGAAGATGAAAGCCGAATGAGAGAAGAGAACTCGGGGGATGACAAGCGAAATGAAAGGACGGGGACAAATTACGCCAACAGCTGTGGCAGAATTTGGTTCAGGGAAAGAACGAACAAGGAACGGATCAGAAGCAACTGATGAAAGATTTACGAAAGCTCCGACAATAAAAGCAAAATATGTATAAACGTGCGAGAAAGTTGCGAGTGTTCGACTGGGCAATACTCTTTATATATGCTAGCTCGATCTTGGCTATAATATGGTTTTATTTAATCTAATACAAGTAAAGTTGACTAGGGAATACTTTGTGACTATAAAAAGAACCAATGCTCGATTACACAGATCCATTTAACAAGCAGCTAAAAACTTCTTGAATAAATTTCTTGAATTTCTAATTTTAAGTAATACCCTTTACTTGAGAAAACCTTAGCTTTAACATTTTTAATAGATAAGATATAAATGTGCTTGGACACATTTGTAAAGCTAAGAAGGATATGAAAAGTTCATATGACTGTCGCTTAGGTGCTAGTACACCTTTCGGGTAGCTTAAGAGAAATTCTAATCAACGCCAACGGTACAAATTGTTGGATCAACGTCGCTGACATTGTTTTAATTTGCTAAAACTCACGTTGCCTGCTCTTTTCCGGCATCAAATGTCAAACTTTTTGAGTATCCAGTTTTAGATGATATTAGAGGTGGATGGAGCGGAAGGTAAGGGTTTTAGCTTCTTCTTCTTTTTATTAAGAATCTACAGCTTCAGTTGCCGAGCAGTTGACTCGCAAAACTTTCAGTCATCTTTTTTTTGTTCCTTGTTGTGTGTTCTTGTGGTTGAAACCCTTGTTGCAGTTTTTGACAATTGCAAAGTTTTGCCTTGGTACGTGTTGCTTTTGGCCTAAAACTTTTTTAATGAACGTGAGAAATAGAGGTCTTGCAGCGCTCAGAATATTTATTTTTAATTCTGGATAATTTCCGTTTTAATTAAAGACTTCTCAAATTTTATTGAATCGAATTAGTAATCTATTTATGTAATTACTATGTATAGAACAAATACTACTCTTACTGAAAAATATCCCACAGAATAAAAACCCTGGAATCAGGAAATAAACCCAGAATGATTTTAATTTGAATTGATTTGAATTTTACTTAAAAAAAAATGTTGTTTTTACCGGAGTTAAATCAAGTATTCCCTAAATCGTCCTCAAGTCTCCTATACTGAGATTCCCTGGCTTGGTAATTGTCTTTGAAAGCCGCGCTTTGTCGAAACTTCCAGAAAAAGTGTTCCCAAAGAACCGTGAATTGTATTGGTTTATCTTGCTTAAATTTTCTCGCCAAGATATTTTATTGTGACAGTGTTTGGAAACATTCTTACCAAATTTGGTTCAAATCGATATTCTATATATAGCTGCCATAGGAACGATGGGTTTGAATACAACATTTAACAAATCTTGTAAAAAATCTGACGGCTTATACAGGGCACTGAAAGGGTATTCAAACTTTATATATATATATATTTTAGACCCTGTACTTTAAAAAAGTACAAATGGGTCTATAAAGTTTGTGCAAATGTGCGTAAAAGGCAGAAGGACGCGGTGCAGACCCCGTAAAGTGCATATATTCAGCATGAACAGCCGAGTCGATATAGCCATGTCCGTCTGTCTGTCTGTCTGCCCCCTTTGGAACACCTACATCTCAGGGACTATAAGAGCTAGAGACACCAAATTTTGAGAGTACAATCATCTTTATCTTGCATTGGTCAAGATTGTTTTAGAATTTTTCCACGCCTCCATTCTTGCACTCCAAGAATGACTTTCACCAATTTCACAATTTCGCTTCTTACCACTTTGTGCTCTTTTCCACAAGTACAGGGTCGCCTACTGTGGAGCTTGCTCCACTGTATCTTAAGGGATTTGTACTTTATATAAACATTCACATATTTGTTAGATTATGTATTATTCTAATTGTAATTAATTAATTGTATTAAAATTTGTATTCCAATAACGAATTCATACACTAAAACTATATTTAAATCCATTCAAATTTTATTATTTTTTACTTTACACAAACATCAATATTTGCTATATTATAATATACATACCAATATATATTTTTATTTAATTATTTATTCTGATTATTATTCCAATAACGAATTTATCAACTTAAACTATATTTGAATACATTCAATTTTTTTCCTATACACCAAAGGTGCAATTGATAGTCGAAAACCTTAAATATAAATCATGAAATGACAATTTCTCTCCTGAATCGTCTTTGATTCACAAATCAAATAAGTTTCCATTACTTATATCGGAATCGTGGCCGCAATATCTTTTTTCATATCAGTATGTAAGGATTTATGTTTTTTTCAAACGGCGGAAATTAAATAAAATACAGGCAGCTTTGACTTGCTGTGTATCTGTGAGTTTGTTTGCTTGCCTGCAGGCTACAAGGACTGCAAAAGGAACAAGGATGTACACGAACGATGCACAGAGAAAAGAGAGATGGCGCCGGTAAAGTTTGTTAAAAAGCCGCCTGGTAAAATTATTGAGGAAACGTTGTCCAAAATTACAAGCCCGGAGTACTAGCCGGAGGTTGTGAGCCGCCAACTGAGCTTGTTTCTGAACTTGACACAGTCTGTTGCAAAGTGTTAAAGTAGCAACTGACTGCAATACGAAAAAATGAAAAGAAAAAGAGAAAGTCAGAGCATTCCATGTTCAATGAGCTTTTAAGCACTCTCGCTTGCACGATTTGTCAGCTTTGAAAATTGTTATTAGCATCCTGCGCCAAATCAGAAACAATTGTGAAACGCAACAGCTGGGCACAGTTGCCAAGCCAAGCACTTATTCCCGACGTGATCCATAAATAAAAACTATCTCAGTAGCAGCGACCATATTGCATTACCTCATATCCAGTGTGGATATCCTTAGAAAAGACATTGAAGCCATCCCTTTCGATTGCTCTGGGCCATGGGGAAAGTCCCTATTACGGCGTTAGCCATTGGTCACTTATGGCAACGACAACGAACAGAATGGCTTGTTGTGTCGAAAGGAAACTCGTATTTATATGTTCGGGTATACGTATAAACGAAAGAGTATTCGGTGAGTTGTCTGTGATATACATTTTTTATATGTTTAAATGTTTTGTAATTAAATAAGTTTTATTATGCTTAAAATATTATGCTATATTTCTGTTTGTGAAAAGGTTTCCGAAATTGAAATCCTGAAATATTAATATATAGTAATTATCATAAAAGTGACATATATCATATTTAACTTTTTTAAAAACTATATATTTTAAAACATGTCTCCTTGCAAAACCAAGTTATTCCAAACTCAAGTTATATATCTCTTACTGTCGCATATTACAATGTATTCTTTTTGGGAAAGCCCTTTTTAATTTGGGTAATTTACAGGCGGTAGGTGCACACAATCCCCGACTACATAACTGGTCAAAACATGTCTGGGTGGCAAGCTATGGGAAGACATGGTTATTTGGATATGTACATGTGTGAACGCCACATGTAGCCATATTACAAACATTACATATACGCCACGCTATCGACGAAAACGCAGACAACAATCTCATCCTACGCACTTATGAAAATAAAATAGCAGCAACATTTTCTACACTCACACGCACTCAACTTTTCGCACACAATGCTTAAACATTGTTCTTTTATTAATATTTCCTTTACTCGTTTCAAGAAATAAGCGGCGCCACTTAACCAGAACTTCACTTATACATACATATATACAAGTACAAGTCGACAGCTCAACAATTTGTCGTATATGTTGGCATGATCTGGCACCAGATGGTCAAGCAATCGAGCCAAATTACATGTGAATGTGTATAAATCATACTGAAACTATCCAGACAGCCTTACACCAGCGTTGATAAGTAAATAGGATGTATTTTATGAAATGTCGGTGGTATAATATTTTTAATTTAAAAAGTGCAATTATTAGTAGTAGGCCTTACTTTAGATCTTACTATCGATACTATAAGTTATAGTCTATAACTGCAATATTCCATAAATTTACCGCACTACGACTTCTGACATGACTGTTAAATCTGATCTCTATACTAAAGGAGACATCTGCTTGTGTTTCTTATATCATTTCAAGAGTATAACTTAAGCTCAAACTAGCATGGCTTGTGATGGGTTTCATTACGTTGTGCTAGTTTATTTAGTTTAGTTTGTGATGAGTTAGTTCTTCTTTTGGTTTTTAAATTTCTTTGGTTATTTTCTTTTAGATCAAAAAATGGAATTTATTCAACATTTTATTTTGTGAAGTGCACTTCAACATTAATTTTTTAAGCACGTGGAGAACTTAAATTTGTGTTGAAATTGTTAACTTCATAGTTTGTTATGATCTCTGGTTCTTTTCATTTAAACGCATATTCAAATTATCCGTCTGTCTGTGTGAATTGTCATTGAATGTAGGAGTAAATGTTGAATAATCCAGAATGGAGAGTATTTAACCATTTGTGGCTTTTATTCTCATTATTGCATAATCGACTGTATTATAATGCGTGTTAAACCGAGTTAAGGCGCACATTGATTGGATAATGTGATAAATTCGCATAATAAACGTACTGCATATGGAGAAGAATATTACTTAAAATAAGAATGCAATAAACAAGAGGGTCAGAGAGGCTTCTATATGGGCAAGCTGATTGATTTGAGGATTGGGAAATGGAATAATGTTGAAATGCCTTAATGATATTATCGCTATTTGAGTTTATATTTAAATATGTGCGTATTTATTGTGCGATTAAGCAATGCATTTTATATGATTTACCATGTTTGGATAGTATTTATTTGAGGCGATCGATAACCAATTTATAAGTTTCAAGCAGATGGTAAAAATAAAGTGTTATATCTAGGTATTAATAGTATCACATACTCGTTCTATTAATTATTGAGTGAAAAAGTTTATAAAGCGATATATTTTAAATTGAAAAAATGATTAAGCGTAAGTGAAAGAAAGAAAAGAAATTCTTTGACTAATTTGAAAGAAAATTTGCGTGAATATAAAAAGATGTACATATTATATATTTGGATAATTATTCGTAAATTTAATTACAGTACAGCCTCGCTAATACAATACAAAAGTACAATTTAAAACCAGAAACTGTCAGAATTACCGGACAACCGTCTTACAGAAATAAAAAATCTGAATAAAAATATACGAAAATTCAGATTTGTTTAACATACACGTCTTGACGTAAATGGTTTAATAAGGCAATTAATTAATATGAAAGTGTTAGACTCTGAATATGTTTAAAGATTAAATCGGAAGTATGAATAATAAATTAATTATGTGTATTTCATATATCAATTATGGCTATAATTAGATAAGAAGCTGAAACTGGTAAACTCTTTCAATAACATGTCATTATAAAGCAATAATAAATTCAAACGCTTTAAAAGAACTTTTTATGAAAACAGCTATGAGTTTGTTCAACATTGCAAGGAAAAAGCAAGCAAGTACACAAATTTATATTTATATGTTATTGTATTTCCTCCATATTAACTAAGCCTCCCTCCCTCTTATATGTTTACCAAAGCATTTATCATTAAATTTATACCTTAATATGCATCGGCCAGTAAGTTATCGACCCGTTTAATAGGTTCTCAATTCCAGACCCCCCAAATAAAAAAGCATTCATCAATTTCTCGGTGTCATCGCAATTTGAACATCCATTCACACGCATTGCTTCACTTCGTTTTAATTAAACTGTTTGCCTCATTTTAAGCACACTCAAAGAAAAACCAATAATTTGTCTTTGCCATATTTCAATTGCGAGCTCCCTCTTTCATTTATTTTCACTCCAGTTCAAGCCAGAAATCAAATTGGCATCGATGGTAGCATTACCATTGGAGCTGCATTCGATGACAAACAAACCGAGTACGTTGTCCAGTGTCCATAGTTCGCCTGTAATTTCTGCCCAACAATATTTTTTTTTAATTTTTTAAATAAAATTTTCACACGCTCGAACGTGTTCCTCAAAAGCGCCACTATCACCAGGATCCCACGGAATTTCAATAAAACCTAAGGGGTAGGATACTATCCAATAGATAGCCGCATCCGAAGGATAGCCGCATACAAAAACAAAGTGATGAAAAGGATGATATAAGAAGAAAAAACATGAATGAAGAGAAAATCCCGTAACCTTTGGGACGTAAAATTTCAGTGATTAATTTAGTGAAAGAGTCTGCAAAAAATAATTATACATAAGTGAATTAAAACTAAAATTATAAACAAACAACTAACTTATTTTAAACTTTAAAATAAAAGCTGGAAAGATAAAACGAGTTTATATATGGGGTATACAAAATATTATAATTGATCATAAGAAAGAATGACTTTCAGTTGGTAAGCCCTTGTCAGGCGTTTTGTGCGAGAATCCCGGCTACGAGAATAAGACTCCTAAATATGTTGTTGTTGTTTGACTTTAGAAATTTGTTTTTCTATTTTCGGGTGCGAAAGAGGTTAGGCTAAATTCTAAATTCTTGATCTGGGCGTAATATAGATGAACCTACATACCAAGTTTGGGGTCTCTAGCTCCAATAGTGTCTGAGAAATAGGTATAAAAAATCGGACGGACGAATAGATATACAGACAGACCGTTATACCGGCTCGGCAGTTGATCCTTATCAAGACTATATATATATTTTATGGAGTCTGCCACTTTCGTTGTGCTTGTGGGATATCTTCAATAGCGGTAGTGTGGCAACACCTTGTTGACTGGAAAGGGACCTTTGTACCGTGGACGTGTCTGGACTCGTTCTCAACGAAAATGAGACCATTTGCCTTACATGGTGCTTGGCATCATAACGCATCTTAGCTTCTGCTCTATCTTTTATAATATTAATTTGTCTACAAAGCCGAGAGAAAGATGGTATTATATTCTACCATGTAGTTTGTGATTCTGTCACTTATTTTAATGGCATTAAGGTAATGTCAGACAGACTAAATATTTGGTGAAAAATGACTAAAATTATGCACAAATGCGCTTACACACGTCTGACCGCCTAACATTCTGTACACTTTTTTGTACAACTAAAATAATATTAAAATAATTAATAAAATAAAAAGGATATCATTTGTAATTGTTAAAAATACAAGTTTTAATACAATTTAATTCCAATATTTAGAATTTGTAATATATTAATGAAACACATTTTTTTAACAAACTTGTTTTGTGGGTTGTTCACATGTATTATAAAATTTGGCTGATTTTGGAATTATTTAAAAGAAGGACATCTTATTTATTTGAATCAGCTCGTACATATGTGATTGTATGCTGCTAATATAAATTAAAGATTTGAATTTAAAGTGTTTTGAGTGTAACTACATAAATGATTTGCCAGGGGCAAAATGTATAAGTATATAACAGTCAGAAATAGGCTTGGCAGACCTTATAAAGAATCAAGCCTGGAAACCTCCAAAACTTTTCTGTCTGTCCGTCTTTTCCTTTATTAAACAACTAGATCTCAAAGTCTATAGTAGCTCGAGAGAACAACTTTGGTATGTAGGCTCATCTATACTTCCATAAATCGAGTTTGTTTTACAATTTTACCACGCTCACCTGAAGAGGAAAACCAAATTAACTCTTTACGATCCAAATTGTAC
Organism: Drosophila testacea; assembly: GCA_035043265.1. Taxonomy (NCBI): domain Eukaryota; kingdom Metazoa; phylum Arthropoda; class Insecta; order Diptera; family Drosophilidae; genus Drosophila; species Drosophila testacea. The sequence continues at coordinate 8,975 of JAWNND010000956.1, read as the reverse complement.
AGCCACGTCATATAGCTCCCATAGGAACATATGGTTAAAACACACGTTCTTGTATGAAAAAGTTCTTTTTTCCAAGATATTTGTATCAAACTCAAACGTTGTGCTTTTCAGATTCGCCAAAAATGGCCAAATAGATCGGTCTATGATACCATATAACTGTCACAAGAGCTATCGATCAGGAGACGTGTTTGACTTTTTTATGTAAAAATAATTATAATGTATTCGTATCTTCTAATATGCGCATTAAAAAACGACATCTTCTAAAATGGTTTCCCCCATCTATTTTTGCAAATTTTCAACAGTACAGAGGGTGTCTACAACATCGACATTCTTCGCACATAGGTTACCTGCAATAAGGTAACATTGCTAGTCAATATTGTGAATACCCTGTAAACATAACAGTTAGCATTAGGGTTATATGCAAGTGGTATCCAAACTAATAAAGATAACAAAACCTACGTACAGAATATTATTTGTAAATAAAGTTTCACATGTGAGATTAAGGAGGATTTATTTTAACACCATAGGCCTTGCACTAGCTGATCATTTTATAGTCATGCCTATTTTTGCAAGTCGCGCTTGCTTACATGTTGCTATTTAATATTGGAGTTGCCAACCAAAAGGCTCTATGGCGTTGTAACATGTAACCATTGTGGTATCTAATTAGGTTTTGTGTGTTGCCTAACGCCCTATTGCGTGTGTAAGTGCAATATCGGTGTGAGTATGTGTGCGTATAATTGTGAGTGTTTGTAGATACATTTATAAATAAAATTTATTAAAGCATTAACACTCTATGCAAATGAACCTAAGCTGGACATACATACATATACATAAGTGACTGTGTTTAGGGGGTAAATCAATCAGAGTTGACTTGTTGTACACAGAGAAAAAGAGCAGTAAAAATTAAATATGGAATAAAATTGAAATCGTGGAAAAGCTCCATTAATATAACACCAAAGGATATAAAAACATGCTAGGATGCATTTTTTGTAAACCCTGCTCTGTAATACGTAAAAAGGGTCTATTAAGTTTGACAAAATCAAGAAGTGGCTAAAAGTGCGGAGGTGTGGCAAACCCTCTATAGCATATATATTCTTGAATTACAGCCGAGTCGGTATAGCCATGTCAGACTCTGTGTCCGTCCCGTTTTTGACACCTAGATCTCAGAAAAACAATATTTTATAGAAGCCCAACGCTGAAAAAAATTGTTAATTTAGCCTTTGTTAATAGCCTTTGAGTTTTGTGTGAAATATTCAGGACAGTTACAAAATTCAAGGCTCTTTTTTTAAACGAGTTCTTGTAACTCAACTTTGTTTTTTAGATTAGTCATTTCAATTCGCTGTGGCGGAAGAATAGTGGAGAGATTCTAAAACAAACTAAGTAAACAGAAACCTACTTTGGTGTCTCTTACTCTTATACTCTCTGAAAGGTGTTTGAAGGTGTTTAAAAAAGCACATCGGACAGACAGACAGACGGACATGTCTATGTCGACTGGGCTTCATGCTGATCAAGAATTTAAATACTTTATGCGATATTTTTTTAAAGTCCAGGGTCTAGCCAAACCGAATTTGTGCAAAAGTCCAGTCATCATGTTAAGCTATTTTTTAAAAATAAATTGTTTAACAATTTTAAGTTCTTGGCGGGTTTAACTTTTTCCTATAAAGTTCTTATTCAGAATTCTCTTATAACTCACCTTGTTTGATACGCTAGCAGAAATTTGATTTAGGAACAGGGCCCAATATTCCTATGGTTAACTGGCCATGTACCGAATGCGCGCACTACGCGTCGAATAGCTAATAATTTACATTACTGTTGTTGCCATTATCTCACTTGTAGTTGTTGTTGTAATGGCGGCAATCAATAATCAATTTTCAATTTAGTTTGTGCTTCGATTGGTACAAATACACGCCTTGATTGGCGGTTGTTCCTTCTACATATCCCAACTCTAAGTATATATTTGATATTGCATTGTCGTTGTGGAAATGGATTTGTTGTCCTATTTGCTGTCATCAACATGGCCCCATCAATGTCCCGGCAAATGCCACACAATTTGTTTATTCAGAACTCCCCGGCCACATTTTTATGAAATTAACTTGTTAAAATGGTCACTTGCGAGTTTGCCAACGCTGTTTAGTACGTTTGGTGTCACCCTTAATAAATCACGACAATTTCGGATTATTGTTGATTTGGCGCCCTGAAAATAATATATAAACGACTTTATAGAAAGCGATATTTTTAGGCAAGAACTGTCAGATTGAAGCTCCCTTTATTATTTTTCTTTTCTTTTAAAGTCTTTTTTAGACCCTGTACTTGAAAAAAGTGTCGATTTACAAGAGCACTTTTTTTAATGCTAGTGAAAATTTTTTTTCATTTTTCAAATTTATAAATTTATAAATAAACATATATACATATACAAATATCTTATATTTCGTCTGATATCTGATTCGATGCTTATACGATAGTTTTGACGATAGTATTGACGATAGTTTTACCGATCGTTTTCACCGATGGTTTTGCCGATACTTTTTACCGATAGTTTTGCCGATATATAAAATACTAATTTATCAAACATTTTTCTAATTTTTTTTAATTCTGCAAAAAAAAATTAAGTGCTAATTCAATTAAATTTTCAATTATAATTTAAAAAAATTTTCATTATCATTACTTTTTTAATGTTAGTGAACAGTTTTTTCACTAGGACTATTTTTTTCAATGCTAGTGAAATGTAATTTCATTGACACTACTTTTTTCAATGCTAGTGAAATGAGATTTTCATTAGCCCTACTTTTTTTAATGCCAATGAAATGACAAATTCATTAAAAAAGTAGTTAATTAGGTACGTCTCTGACTCCTAGATCTCAGAGACTATAAGAGCTACAGAGAAAACAAACTTAGTATATAGTCTCATCTATATCTTGCCTAGATCAAGTTTATTTTAAAATATTGCCACGCCTCCTTCCGCTCCTGTAACCCGAATATCAAAATTTCGAAGTCCAACTACAAGAGCACCTTTAATGCCCTTGATTTTTTGTACATTTATATATATAAAACTCTTCAAAACTGATTCACTGAGTCATCACGCTGTAGGCCAAACGGCTTAAGATATCGAGCTGAAATTTTCACACAATTTAGCTGAGACATAATTATCGTGCAATAAGACGGGATATTCTAACATGCTTTCTAAACATGTTCTACATTGAATTGTACAGTAGGCCGGAGCTAAAAACACTTCTTAACTTTCCAATTTCTTGGGTGCGGAATCGTTGACCGTCTATAAAATAATAATGTGCGCAAAAAATCTGATTTTTGGAGCCCATCCTGAGGTGGCGCACCGACGTTCTTTTTTAAAAAATCAACCAAAAATTTAAAAGTATGATATTAAAAGAAAACATGATCGTTTTCCAAATAATGCATATTTTTTGTACATTGCCCTAATATTTTTCTGTATAAAACTGTATAAAACTATTAAGATCGGTGCAAAAATATAGGAGCTAGAATTTTTTATGGATAGGAAATTGGGTAACACCCGTCAGCTTGCATGTGGCTATAACAGTGCACTGTTTTACAATTTGGCACTTTTTGGACTCAACCTGAAATCTCTAGAAATGATTTTCCCAAGGTCTATCTCAAACGTAATGTCCAAAAATGGAAGACTGTGATGTTTTTTGATGAATCCTGGTATAATTTGATGGATTCAGATGTCATAAGGCGTGTACGCAGGAGAAAGGTTGAATCCTAAATATTGCATGGGCACTGTATTGCACGGAAGAGGCAAAGGGATGCCTGGAGCTTCTTCTCTGGACAAGGGATTGGTTTAATTTATAATATCCATGAAACTAAGGATCGTTCCAAGTATTTGGACATCAAAAAAGATGCGCTATTGCCATGTGGTGATGGAGAGATGCCACTTCATCTAAAATTTCAGCAGGACAGCGATCCAAAATACACAAGGAAAATGCTTAAAGACTGCTTCCAGAGGATGGAATTGGATCGATAGGGCAGTAGATCCTCGTTGGCCTGTCCAATCGCCCAATCGAAACCCAATTGAGATCATTTTGGTGACCCCCTACACGAAAATCGTCCGAAAAAAAAACAACAAAAACATAGAATGATTTATTCGAAGCCGTAAAAGATGCCTGGGAAACAGTATCGCCGGATATAATTTATAATTAAGTATCTTCCATGCCTAAGAGACTTATTATAATAATTATTAATAAATAGAACCAAAAAAGTATGTTAAAACCTTTGTTTTCAAAAAAAAATTATCAATTGAAAATAAGTGATCTATTGGCCAATATTGACCTATATTAGAATTGGCCAATACTGAATATACGTACAACAATACGAACGTTTCGGTTTTCGGTTCTTAAAAAATAATTTATTTCGGCTCCGTTTACGGCTCCGGTACAACATTTGAAACAGTCAACGAAACTCACAGATTTTGAATTTCTTACTCACTGCTACATCGGGAGAAAATTTGGGCAAGATCAGATGACTGTATCATATAGCTGTCATAGGAATAGTGGCTTTTGATGCTATTAATAAACAATCAAAAGCAGAGGGGGAGGGGGTAAGATTCATTGGTGTTGCGAAACTTTAAAACAGCGAGCAGCGAAAATGTAAGTTCTCTATATTATATAAATAACTATTATTTAAAGTCCAATTGCAGGGAAAAATTGAATTTACATTTTCCGCTTTCTTGCAAGAAATTACATAAGGTCAGGCTTTATCTGTGAGAAGTGTTTACTCCACATTTCTCCTCGAAATTTCAGTGAGGGGGCCAGTCCACAAGTATAATATAAACTTTTGTCCGAATCTGTCCTGAAAATTTTATCCCAATCGGATGGTAAACACGGAAGTTATTCAACTAAAAATGTCAAAAGAAAGAAGAAGAGACGCTAGCGACCTCTGTGTATATCAACTGATATCTTCGTAGTGGCGCCATCTATTGAAATTTCTGGTACGCAGCATAACATAGAAGAACAATCTTTTGTGAACGCGTTGCACTCAAAAATGTTTGACTTTATCCAATTTCACCATTTCGTTTTTTACCACTTTTTGCTCTTTCCCATAAGTACAGGATCTCCTACTGTCGAGCTTGCTCCACTGTATCTTACAGCTTTTTTTTTTTGTTTGAATATGTACATAGCTTATCACAGTTAAAGATGTATATAAAAAGTCTGACCAACGATGTGCTTATGAAAATTTTTTTAATTACAATTGAAAATTAAAACTTTTTTTTGGAAAAATACATATGTATATCTGAAATTTCGTCCGATATTTGACTCGATGCTTTTACGATAGTTTTGTCGATAGGTTTGACGATAGTTGTGTCTATAACACTAGTTTACAAATGAATTATCTGTGTCTTACTAAGTATTTTTCCCGTATTCAACGGCTTCAATCTCCAAAATTTCAGGAACACCAACATTTAGAAGAGTTGTTTTCAAAAGCAATTGTAGGCAAAAGAACACCCCTTATAATAAAAAATAATTTTGCTATTTTTGTTTTTACAATATATTATTGGCCTTTAGCACGACTAGCTGTTCGAAACGACTATCGGACAGATTTTGCCTTTTTAGCCCGTTCATAAGTCCAGCATGGCTGAACAAGCGTTCCACTGGAGCAGAAGAAGGCAATGGCGAATTGAATTTAATGAAAGCCCCTTTATTTGCCGGGTAGCGGCTTAAGCACTCCAGTGTTCCATTCACATCGTTCAAGTACCTCGAGAGCTCAATGCTTATGCATATATATATTTACATTTTGATGAGTTAAAATACCTTGAACACTCCCTCCAAAATCGAAAAAACTGAACAAATTAGTTTCAGTCCGTGCTGATGAAGTGCTGGTAGGTGTTGTGACTGTGAAGTCTTCATCATGTTGAAGGAACATTTCCTTCATCCTGGCCTCTGTCCAGTCCGGTGCAGTTTCAACTATTGCGGACACAGCTTTAATTTTATGGCTGGGCACGATATGGCAGCCACAAATGCGTCGTGGCAATTGGGAGCCACCCGAAGAAGTCTCCGAACCTCTTCATTAACGCATCAACCATTTGAGAAGCACGCCCATTGATACCGCTTATTCTCTGCATCTTCACCTTAATTGTTACAAGGGTAGGTATGAAATACCCATACAACATTGTTCTGTCCCCTTGAAGGAAATCAAGCCCTATTGCCAATGGCTACATTACTTGGCAATATTCTTTCAAATACTGGAACTCCCGGGCCGACAGCCTTGAAACTCCTAAGATCTTACATATCTCCTCCAGCTGATTTTTATGCTCTATGATGCATTGAAATGCATCATAAAGGGTGTTCCACCTTGAGGCACACGGTGTTTTTAACAAGCACCCCAAATTGGTCTTCATGACCTCAGCCGATTTGGGACGGTTGCAACTGTTCCATAGTGCTGAGCATCTAAAACAAATAAATTAAATGTAAGTAAAAGTGTAAATCTAATTTTCCTTTTAATAATTACCTTTGTAAAACTCTCAAATGAATTTCATGAACTTTTGTTTTGGACCTTATTCAGTTCATGTAATCTGTCGTCGCTACCAAATTTAGCGTCTGGCTTGCACACCTGTAATGTTTCGGTAGGCGAATTACCGACGTCTCTACCGATTGCGGAAGGTCATCCTCAGAGTCCGACTCATCCTCTTCACCGACATCCAATTGACTTATAAAAGACATAAAATATAAACATGATAAATATTATATATATATTTAATAAATATATTTTTGAACTTACCTTCAACGCCAAAGTCATTAAAAGCCTTTACAAAACTGCTCCTATTATCGGTCATGGTGCAAACAATTTTGTCGCTGGTCAAACTAAACGCATCGTGAATTTTCTGCGTGACCTTAGCAATTTTTTCCGCAGTGTGACTTCCCGGCATTCGCGCAAATGTCAATGCATCGGAATTTCTCTGCAACTTGTTGTCAATCCAGTGACATGTGTAGCCAACAAACGATCGTCTTTTTGCTGACCAAATGTCTGCCGTAGTGCAAAAATATGTCACTTGTTTCTCAACAAGATAAAGCTTATGAAACTGGAACTTGTCGTCAAGCATCCTTGTTAATTTTTTCTCCCGGAACGATAACGTTACTTTCAAAAAGAGCAGTAAAAGATGGATGGTCCACAATTGACAGAGGTACGAAAGTGTTAACAATAAATTTGAGAACCTTTTCGTCAAACTCGGACTGCCTTAATCCACCTTTTCTTGATCTTGCCCTCTGGGCCTACGGTTCTGGCGGCTCTCTTGCACCTACATTGCTGCCGGCTCACTTGCACTGAAGTTGTACACTTCACTATCACTCATGATGATCTCGCGGATTATAAGCTCGGTTTCACTTGCACTATTCATTATACCCTTGCAGAGGGTATTATATTTTGTCACGAAATGTGTAACGCATTGAAAGAAGCCTTACAGACCCCATAAAATATATATATTCTACGTGTGTGTTTGATTAAGTTTAAAACAGGCTGACCAAATTTGGTGTAAATCGGACTACTATATCATATAGCTGCCATAGGAACGATCGGTTCGAAAACAACATTTAGTATGAAAAACTTTTTGTTTCTCAAAATATCTCAACCAAATAAACACATTGTGTGTTTGATTAAGTTTAAAACAGGCTGACCAAATTTGGTGTAAATCGGACTACTATATCATATAGCTGCCATAGGAACGATCGGTTCGAAAACAACATTTAGTATGAAAAACTTTTTTGTTTCTCAAAATATATCAACCAAATATACACATTGTGTGTTTGATTAAGTTTTAAACAGGCTGACCAAATTTGGTGTAAATCGGACTACTATACCATATAGCTGCCATAGGAACGATCGGTTCGAAAACAACATTTAGTATGAAAAACTTTTTGTTTCTCAAAATATCTCAACCAAAGATACACATTGTGTGTTTGATTAAATTTTAAACAGGCTGACCAAATTTGGTTTAAATCGGACTACTATACCATATAGCTGCCATAGGAACGATCGGTTCGAAAACAACATTTAGTATGAAAAACTTTTTTGTTTCTCAAAATATCTCAACCAAATATACACATTGTGTGTTTGATTAAGCTTAAAACAGGCTGACCAAATTTGGTGTAAATCGGACTACTATATCATATAGCTGCCATAGGAACGATCGGTTCGAAAACAACATTTAGTATGAAGAACTTTTTTGTTTCTCAAGATATCTCAACCAAATATACACATTGTGTGTTTGATTAAGCTTAAAACAGGCTGACCAAATTTGGTGTAAATCGGACTACTATATCATATAGCTGCCATAGGAACGATTGGTTAAAAATCAACATTTAACAAATTTTGTAAAAAATCTGTCGGCTTTAACAGGGCACTGCAAGGGTATCCAAACTTTGGCGCGCCAAAGTTAGCTTGCGATATATTTTTGGTATTATTATTATTCACAATTGATTTTTAACCAACTCCACTGAACTATAGTAGCCCATTAAAACCACTTGTGAATTGCAGGCGCATGTGCAGAAAACTTACACCTAAAATAAATGCATACTTATGGTTGTGAATTTTCAACGAAGTTGCCGAACATCAAAGCATACTTTAAGGCTAACGGCATTAGTTATTAATTCAAGATATTTGAAAAATGTTAACATGAATTTCTTTATAACAGGGAATGAAACCGAAACCGTTAACCGAATTTAATAGTTTCAAATGAAGTACCGTAACTGGAACCGAAATAAATTATTTTTGAATAATCGAAAAACGGGTTCGAACCTTGGTTCAATGCTGTACATTTTTCTTGTTTTTATTATTACTTACCTTTTTACTTGATACATATTTTATAATCACTTTTTATATCAAATTCCAAAATTTTAAAGTGTAAATTCAAAAACATTTATGCACAGAATTGGTCAAAAAAATTTTGAACACAACAATAACACGTTCTTGAAGATTTGTTGAAAATTGATCGAATTCTGTAAAAACATCGT